>JAPPVO010000029.1:145851679-146111582 GCA_030407325.1 Camellia japonica
ATCACCGCCTTTAAAATGGGGTTGCATCCTGATAGTGCCCTCCGCAGTTCCTTGACGAGGAGGCCCCCTAAAACAGTCTGGTCGTTAATGAAGAAAGTCGAGGAATACTACAAAGTGGAAGATGACGCTTTGCGGGTCAAAGCTGGGCACAAGGCCAACAAGACGGCCCCATCTGAAATTGTTCAACCGATAAATTTTATACCATCACGGAGCCCTGAGCCACGAAATCGGACTAAACGAGACAAAAGACGAGATTCACGCCGATCAAATGACCAATGTCCTCATCGGGCTAATGAGCAACTTCAAGTGGATAGCAGGCGCATAAGGTGCGCGGACAAGAAATATACAAAGTTGTCGGAGCCGATCAGCACAGTTATGTCTAAAGTTCAACATTTGTCATTCTTCAAATGGCCACCCAAGATGGTGGGACCTCCCGACATGAGAAGACAGGACAGGCAGTGCGAATATCACAAAGACCACGGTCATGATACCGACAACTGCTATGCTCTGAAAGATCACCTTGAGGAGTTAGTACAAGACGGTCGGCTTAAGCAACACGTCCGAAAGAACAACTCAACCAAAACAGTTGCTTTACGGCAGGATTCACCTCCGCTCAACGTAATCCATAAGATATACAGCTTGCCGACAACATCCGTCGTACACACAATCCAGTCACATCCAAATCCCCATAAGCAAATCACTCCAGCGAAACGGCCCCATGAAGCTACGAGTATCACCTTCGATGATTCAGATCTGGCCGGTGTAATGCTCCCCCACATTGATCATTTGGTCATTGAACTACGCGTAAACCGATTCACCGTTGAACGTGTTCTCATTGACCAAGGGAGCACTTTGGAAGTTATGTACTACAAGACCTTCGTCAAACTTGGCTTCACTGAGTCGGACCTGTCTCCAACCCATTATCCGTTATTCAGCTTCAACGCTAATCTGGAATATCCGTTGGGCAAAATCACGCTTGCAGTCCGAGCGGGCTCCCAATCAGTGGATATGGAATTTTTGGTTGTCAAGCTTCCTTCACCGTATAATCTCATCATGGGATGAACTTGGCTACATACCATGTAGGCCATACCAAGCACCTATCATCAACTACTTCGCTTCCCAACTGAACACAGCATTAAACAAATTCGTGATTCCCAGAAATCGACACAAGCATGTTATCTTCTTGCCGCAAAAACACCAAGAAAGCTGGAAGTGAATTTTATTGAGGTGCCGGATCAAGAGAGCCTCGACGATGTTGGGCGGCTCCCAAGTGAAAAGGCAACCGAGGCCCTGGATCGAGTTGAAATTGACAGGAATCTTGACAAGTTCTTCATGGTCGGCGCTACCCTAAATAAAGTCGACAGGCAGCAGCTAATCTCTTTCTTACTTGGCAACCTTGATATATTTGCGTGGTCGCCATATGAAATGCCGGGGGTGGATCCATCTGTTTCTCAGCACCGTTTAAACGTTGACCCCAAATGTAAACCGATTATTCAGAAAAGCTAGCAGTCAGCCACAGAACACACTATTGCCGTTGTTGAAGAAGTTGACTTGTTGCTTGATGCCAGGGCAATCCTGGAAGTGACCTATCCCACATGGTTGTCGAATATTGTGGTTGTGAGGAAGAAAAATGGGATTTGGCGTGTTTGTGTGGATTTCACAGACTTAAACAAAGCTTGTCCCAAGGATTGCTTTCCCCTCTCCAGAATAGACCAACTCGTAGATGCCACCGCACATCATCAACGTATGAGCTTCTTGGATGCCTACAGAGGCTACCATCAAATTGCCATGCATCCGGAGGACCGGGAGAAAACTGCATTCCTCACCCCAAGAGGAACCTAGTGCTATAAGGTTATGCCTTTCGGGTTGAAGAATGCGGGGGCAACTTACCAAAGACTAGTCACCACCATGTTCAAGGAGCAACTCGGCCATACTATGGAAGTGTATATTGATGATATGGTGGTCAAGTCCAAAGAAGAGCAAACCCACCTGGCTGATCTGGAAGAGACATTCGGCATTCTGGGCAAGTACAAAATGAAGCTGAACGCCTCTAAATGTGCATTCGGGATCGGATCCGACAAATTCCTTGGCTTCATTGTTAACCACTGCGAGATCGAAGCCAACCCGAGGCAAATCACAGTAATCCTTGAACTCGGCTCTCCCCAATCCGTCAAAGAGGTTCAAAAGCTTATGAGGATGGCCGCCGCACTCAACAGGTTCATCAGTCGTTCCACAGATAGCTGCCGACAATTCTTTCATACCCTTCGGCAAGGTAAAGCTTTTGAATGGACCTCCGAGTGCGAAGCCGCTTTTGAACGGTTTGAAGACTTACCTCTGATCAGTTCCACTTATGACAACACCTTCGGCAGGTGATCCGCTCATTTTATATTTGCCAGTTTTCGACCGAGCTGTCAGCGCCGTACTGATAAAGGAAGAACTTAGGGAGCAGCGGCCAATCTATTATGTGAGCAAAGCAATGGTTGACGTCGAAACATGTTACCTTCCGTTGGAGAAACTCATCCTGGCTCTCGTCATGGCAGCAAGAAAACTGATGCATTATTTTCAAGGGCATTCCATTGGGGTACTCATGGACTACCCCTCCGGTCAGTACTCCGCAGTGCAGAAGCATCAGGGCGCATTTCAAAATGGGCTCTGGAACTCGACCAGTATGATATTCAATTTCTGCCCAGAACCTCGATCAAGGGGCAAGTGCTCGCCGACTTTGTGGCCGAATTCACTGGATGCCTCACTGACTATAAGTCTGATCAAATTCAACCTAAGCCGAATTGGAGAATTTATGTGGGGGACATTTGGCAGTTGTACTGTGACGGATCATCCAACCAACGTGGCAGTGGGGCGGGTGTAGTGATCATCGCTCCCGACGGGGCAATAATCGAGCAAGCAGTCAAACTCGGCTTTGAAGCATCAAACAACGAGGCCGAATATGAAGCGCTGCTAACCGGCTTACGGAATGTGCATCTCTTGGGTGCTCGGCGTTTGCTTATCTTTTATGACTCAAAGTTGGTCATCAATCAGTTGAAGGGGGAATACGCGGCCAAAAATGACTGTATGACAGCTTACATGAAAACGGCAAGTTCCTTGCTGGGAAAATTCGACCACCATGAATTGAACCAAATAACCCGAGATTAGGACACACATGCAGACGCCCTGGCTTGTCTAGCCTCTGCCATCAACTTAGAGATTAAACGAACAATTGAAGTGGGGTTCATCCCTAAACCGATCATCGGCCCTTCAGAGTCCGTTCAGATCAATGTTATAGAGTCAGGGCTGAGTTGGATGGACCCTATCGTTACATTCCTATCTTCCGAACAGCTCCTAACGAATAAGAAAGAAGCACACAAGCTGCAAAACAAAGCCATGCGATATTACTTGGATCCGCAAGGAAAGATTTACAAGAAATCCCTTTCTGGTCCATACTTAGAATGCATTCATCCGGATAAAGTCGAGGAACTCTTGACTGAAATTCATGAAGGTAGTTGTGGAGCCCATTCTGGTGGACACTCTTTGGCTCATCGAGCTGTGACACAAGGATACTACTGGCCGACAATGAGAGCAGATGCCGAGTGTCACGTCAAGAAATGTGAACAGTGCCAGAACTTTTTCCCTTTAACCCATTTCCCTGCTGAAGAGTTAAGCTCTATAACCAATCCTTGGTCGTTCGCCCAATGGGGACTTCACATCGTCAGACCATTACCTCGCGCCCCGGGCAGCAAGCGATTTTTGATTGTCGCGACGGATTACTTCACAAAATGGGTCGAAGCGGAGGCACTAACACACATTTGAGATACAGATGTGAAGCGTTTTGTATGGAGAAATATCATAACACGATTCGGCATTCCAAGAGCACTTATTTCCGACAACGGCACCCAGTTTGATTGCGGCGTCTACCGAGAATTGTGCAGCAAGTATGGTATTCGGCCCTACTTCTCCACCCCGGCCTATCCACAGAGCAATGGTCAAGCTAAAGCCTCCAACAAAACCATTTTGGACAGCATCAAAAAGAGGTTGGAGAAAGAGAAAGGCCGATGGGTCAAAGAACTGCCGAGTGTGTTGTGGGCTCATCGCACTACTCCAAGGCGATCCACTGGGAAAATGCCGTTCACTTTATGCTTCGGAACCCAGGCAATCATCTCCCTAGAGATCGTCCTCCCAACCTTGAAATCAAAGTTTTTGATATAGGCCAAAATGACATGATACTGGCTCTGGATTTGACTCTGATTGAAGAATGAAAAGATCGTGCCCTAGCATTCATGACACGGTACCAGCAGCAGCTTGCTAAGTCGTATAATCAGCGAGTTCAGCTACGCCGCTATGCACCAGCAGAATTGGTCCTGAAGAAAGTACTTCCAGCCACTAGGAATCCGGCTGACGAAAAATTGGGTCCCAATTGGGACGGCCCCTATCAAATTGAGTCAATTGCCGGCACAGGGGCATATCGGCTCAAAGACATGTCTGGGAGAAGTCTGCCATGTCCTTGGAACTCCACGCACTTACGTAAATTCTATCATTAACCCGACTTGTGGGGCATGATACTTGTTTTGAATATTCATCGTGTACAAATTTCACTTTTACAATGCAAAGTTTCTTATTCCCTTACCAAGAAATTGAATTCACCAAGTTAAAAGCCTCCGGATTCGGAGCCCCATCCGTGCATGACGTATTTGGGCCGAATAAGCCTCCAGATTCGGAGCACCCTTCGTGGATATCACGATTGGCCAAGTTAAAAGCCTCCGGATTTGGAGCCCCATCCGTGCATGACACGTTTGGGCCAAATAAGCCTCCAGATTCAGAGCGCCCTTCGTGGATATCACAATTGGCCAAGTTAAAAGCCTCCGGATTCGGAGCCCCATCCATGCGTGACACGTTTGGGCCGAATAAGCCTCCGAATTTGGAGCGCCCTTCGTGGATATCACGATTGGCCAAGTGAAAAGCCTCCGGATTTGAAGCCCCATCCGTGCATGACACGTTTGGGCCGAACAAGACTCCGAATTCGAAGCGCCCTTTGTGGATATCACGATTGGCCAAGTAAAAAGCCTCCGAATTCGGAGCACCCTTCGTGGATATCATGATTGGCCAAGCTAAAAGCCTTCGAATTGAGCCACATCCGTGCATGACACGTTTAGGCCGAATAAGCCTTCAGATTGGAAGCACCCTTCGTGGATATCACGATTGGCCAAGTTAAAAGCCTCCGAATCTAGAGCCCCATCCGTGCAGGATCGAGTAAGCGTCCGGCTTCGGCCCGCTTTTCATAAATATTCCGATTAACAAGCACCAACTCAGTTGAAGGATGGAAGATGATTCCTAACATGTTTAAACATAAACTAAAATGACATGCAACATAAGATGAAACAACATGCAAACATGTAAAGATAATATGTTTTATTGAATTAATTGATAATACATAATTCACTCCCAATTTACGTCAGAGCAGTATAATGTGTTTAATTTTATTCGGCGTCCCCCTCGTCATCGCTCTTCTCAACTTCGAAGGCCGAAAAAGGAAAATGATGACTCTGGTATAATGACGACGCCGAATCAACGCCTACTACCCGGAGAGACTATGCAACCTGCAAAGCCTTTATCCACCCGTGTTTAAATCCACGGTTCTCACATCGGCAGACCTCCTCGGCGAGCTTTTCCTTCGTCTTCTCAATCCCAACTTTTCGGCCCACATGAAAGCCTTGTTCATACGCCCGGGTCTTTGCAGCTTCTATTGCAAACATGCTTGCCGTGTCGCGATCGGCAATCGCGTGACTTATAAGACGCTGGGTCACCCTTTCGTCTACAATCGGGTTAGATAGGCCAGCCGACTGAGTTTCGGCAGTTTTGGCTTTCCTTAACTCCCGCTTGGCTCTCTCCGTGCGGGCCTCTAAACTACGAATGCGTTCATCTTTCTATTTGATCTCCTGCCACGCGGTACGAAGGCGCATGCCGATCTCGTAAGCGGTGTATAGTCCTTTCACCGCTTCGTGAACACCCTCTCGAAACACTTTGAAATCTTGTCGACCAATCATCGACTGCTGGACCTCCGGCGAAAAAATCTGTCGTGCAAATTCGACTGCCACGCTTGGATCTCGGATGATCGAATCTGCTTCCGTCATCGGTTTGTTCCCAATAAAGACTGAAAAACTCAACGGGCGCGGAGGCCCACTGGCCTCGCTTCACGAATGAGGGGAGTTCCCCCGCTGTCGCTTCTCCCTTCTAGGCGACCTATTTCGATGACGTGGAGAGTGACGCCTCTCCCGCTCCCCAGACGCCCTAGTTCCCGTTCGTGAAGGTTCCCCACCTCGATTCATTGTTGAGTCCAGCTCAGCCAATGTCCTACCCTCCCCTCTGCTGTTGAAGAATAGTCTACCCGACATTCACACTTAGCTAACCTTCTTCGACAGATTGGTTTGAGTTGAGTCTTAGCACACTAATGGGACCTACGCGCACGAAGCGACTCCCTTTTTATTAACCATAGATGCACCGCTCCCAAAGCAATCCCTTCAACGCTACCCCAGCCAAATCATAAATGATTGATAATTGGCGGCAACGTTCACTAATCCACTGGGACCAGGGCAGATTAATTAATCTGTTCGGCCTTACGTAAGTCATTTGTGCCGAACAAACAAGCTGCCCTAGCCAATTCATGAACGACCGATAATCGTCATCCACCACATCCACCGGGGAACAAGCAGATTCATCAATCTACTCGGCTTAAATATCCACGGTGCCCCAGCAGAGTTTTGACCTGCCATTTTTGGGAGGTCTTATTCATTAATTAGGCGGTCTCATTCAAACCTACTGGGCCAAGGGCAGATTCATCAATATATTTGGTTTAAACATCAGAGCTAGTCGAATATCCATGGTGCCCCAGCAGAGTTTTAAACTGTCATTTTTAGGCGGTCTTGTTCAAACTTGCTGGGGCAAGGGCAGATTCATCAATCTATTCTGCTTAAATATCCGAGCTCCTAGCCGAATATCCACTTTGCCCTAGCAGAGTTTTGACCTGCTGTTTTTGGGAGGTTTTATTCATTAATTAGGCGGTCTCATTCAAACCTGCTGGGCCAATGACAGATTCATCAATCTATTCGGCTTAAATATCCGAGCTCCTAACCAAATATCCACGGTGCCCCAACAGAGTTTTGACCTGCCATTTTTAGGAGGTCTTATTCATTAATTAGGCGGTCTCGTTCAAACCTGCTGGGCCAAGGGCAGATTCATCAATCTATTCGGCTTAAATATCAGAGCTAGCCAAATATCCATGGTGCCCCAGCAGAGTTTTGACCTGCCGTTTTTAGGTCTTATTCATTAATATACATTGTGCCCCAGCACACCCCTGAACTACCGTCTTTTGTTGGTTCTCATGAACCTGCTGAGGCAAGTGCATATTCACTAATATATTCGGCTAAGTTGCAGTGCTATAGAGTTATTCGTGAGCTGGATTGACTCTGCAGTTTGTTTCATTCATTTCATGATTTTATATCTTACTTAGCCGTTCACAAGCACATTCATCAGGCAGAAAGGCAAAAGTAATTTTCATTCATAAACTGAGTACAAACAAAAGTCATCTTACAAATGAAAACTACCCTACATCAGCTGCTCAAAAAACCCGACAACTCTAACAAAACCTACGTACACACAATACCAAAAACAGAATGAAAAAATAATTGACTATAGGTCAGTCTTCAGGGTCGGACACCAACGGCTCAATGTCTACCTGCTCATACGGAATCGGCTAATCCGATACCACGTTAGCGGCAGCCAAGGCTTTGAGCCAGCCGTGTTTGAACCCCCTATTTTCAAACTTCGGCACTTCCTCTACATAGTCCATTAAGGCAGCATCTTTGCCTTTCTGGAACGACTCGAAAATCTCGGACTCGGCGTTTGCCATTGCCCTCTTTGACTCTTCCAAGTTGGCCTCCACCTTGGCAATTATCTCATTGGCAGACTTGAGCGCTTCTTCGGTTGCATTCACCCTTCCCTTAGCGGCTGCTCTCAGTTCGTCGGCAGTCCTTGCCTTATTTTCTTCGACATCGGCCCTAGCTCTCTCTGCCGCCGCTTTCATGGCCTCAAACTCGGCTCAGAGAGAGGCCTCTGCCGCCTTAACCCTCTCATTTTCCAACTGTAGACACGCCCTAAGGGCTCTATGCTATGCTATAGTTCGGACTCAAATGTCACAGTTCTTAATCTAATCTCACAATGTGCAATGTGAGATTGATAAATCACCAAAGAGTCCAAATCTGGCAAATCGTTTTGGAAAACTGATTTTTGTAAAGAAGTGCCAAACATGGATTGCTTTGCCAAATACAGAGTCGCCACCTAAATGTTTTATTTTGGGAAATTTAGGAAACCCTGACTCGTGCCTAAGACCACGTGTCCATCATCACTAAAGTTGCCTTGGCTCGGGAACTTGGGTACGAGAGGGGAAAGTCATGCAATGAGCACCCCCGCTCACCCGATCGAAGATCGGCCTTTACTGACATGATATCTTGTTTTTGAAAACACATACGTTCTTATTCTGGTTATTAGTCTAGAATTACTATGTGATGCGCACAACACACAAGTATAGACTAGATCGCCTAAGTTGGAACAAATCATCTCATGTTTGTTTGTTTGGAAATGGTTTGAAGGTGCTACTCGCAAGTAGGCTAAGACGTGGATTTGCCACCTTCGAGTGGGCTTAGAAAACATGATTTTGCCACAATCAAGTGGGCTTAAAACTCGCATTTCAATGAATTGTTCCAATTCAAGTAATCTAACCTTCACCCACAAGCATTCAAGCAGTTATATCATATAAGCAGTTAGCCTCATGGAAAGCATGCGGTCAGCTTAACACTCACACTCATGCAAGATGCTAAAGCAGAAAAGCTTACCTAGTACTCCGAGCCAAAACAATAGCTAGTTAGTAATCAATGCATGATCCTAGCTATGTTGAGATGCCTAATGCAACACATGCAAAATGCAACTAGAATAGGCTCGGCTATCTAAGAATGGTATGTGAAATGCGACAACTCGATACACATATTCAAGTTGGAATTAAAATGCTATGCGGTTAGTATGATGCGCCGTGCCCGGTGCATGCAATACAAATGAATGATGCAAACATGCGAGCATAAGGATGCTAATTGAAACATGACCTAAAACTAACCATTGAAAGCAAGTAAGTAAAAGAGAGAAAGACGTGGGGTTGGAAGACATTCACACACTCACGCACACTTATTACAAAATTGGCCCTCTCGACGGAGGGTCCGAATAAATAATACAAACCGAATAAATAATCAACTACCCTAGCTAATTGAATATTACAAAACCCTTAACTAATTTAAACAAATTAACTAAGCTATGAAACTAAAGAGGCTGCCGCAGCTCCACCTCGGAATGATTGAACGATGCATGCTCGATCGCTTCGCTCGGCAACCCGTTGCCATGCCACATGTTGCCTCTGTTTGCACTGTTCTGCACCTCTGAAAACTGCACAAGTCCCAAAGATGCTTCCGAACCACTCCCTAAACACTGTGAGATGTCACCGGCCAAGATATAGGAACACCGGCCATATGGAATTGGTCACCGACCACTTGTGAGGATCTCGGCCAAAAATGTTTAGTCGATCGGCACCAAAGATGGCCGGCCGGCCATATCTTCCTGTAGAATGCTGTTTTGCTGCAGCAGAGGACAAACAGAGCATGGCAATGCATTTTCAAGGCAATGTGTGCACAAACACCCTCCCTATCATGTCATGAACTCAAGGGAGTGTAGTGCTCGACCCTCGGGCCATCAATCACGTATGTTGATGCATGATGGCCAAAGGAGCCAAGTGTGCGATTCAATATGGAATGAATGCACAAAAACACATGAATGCCTAGAACTCTATCATGTTGGATCAAGAGTGTCGGCGACCGAGGATTGAGGCACGTTTCGTCACTTCAAGTACGAACATCCCTCGGTCTTCGTGTTTGGTTCGACACCCAAACCAAACATAATGCAATGCAAATATGCCAAGTACAATGCAACATGGGGACATTATGCAATGCAACAAGACAAATGGCATGCAAACAAACCCAATGCAATATAAGTATGCAAGCAAACCTGCAAACAATCCAAGCATGCAACAAGTATGCATTAATGTCATACAATGCAACTAATTATGCAATAGACATACAACCTAAGCATGCAAACATGTAATGTGCCAAGCATGCACAATGTAATGCAATCTAAGCATGCGAGCATATAATGCAAACCACATACCCAATGGACTTATACCGAAGATGGACAGACCTCAGCCATGCCACAATCAGTGGCGAAAAGTGCTAAAATGATGGTGCCAAAGTACAAAACAAACATGCATGCCAATTGGCCCCTAGGCTAGATGACAAGAGGACAACTCTTAAGCGCACTTAAAGAGTAACAAACATGGATATATGACAGCACCATAAACTCTGAAATGATGTTAGGAATGATGCCAAACCGCACATATAACACAAACAAAGCATGCAAGAAGGCTCAAAGCTTAAAGCTAGCCAAGGGACTTGCACAATGGCCATATCAACCAAGCCCCACAGGGCCGAGGTGACCCAAAACAGTCCCAAGGCAGACCAAAACAAGGCTAGAACATGCATGGAATGAGGCCAAAACATGCTACAAAAGTGAGCACAAAACATGAGACATGCAAGGCTAACAAAGGGGTGTTACACTACACCTATCAAAACCAAATATGGCATGATTTCACCAACTAAAATTAGAGTTATGGCATATCAAAATAAGTCCAAAAATCCACTTAGATGGCATCCCAAGGACCTAAGCATGGAGACATACATAATGATCCAATCATGAGGCATATGACACCAACTCTTCAATGCTTTGAAAGGATGACAAGTGCAAGTATACGAACATGAAACATGGACTGAAATAACATATGGGATGATGCCAAATCATTGAAATGAGCCAAGTAATGCACTCATGTGACTTAGACCCTCAAAGCTAACAAGCTAGGGTGCCTTATGGCTATACAAAACATGGCATACATGATCAAAACAACACCAAACAGAGCTTTAGCATGTTGAAATATGACTAAAAGTTCCTTTGAGTTGAGCCAAAATATGCAAGCATGATAGTCCAAATGCAAGATGCATGTTAAGGCAATAAGGGGGATTACAATGCAAGTACATGGTGCATGTAAGAAGCCATTAAACCAACCTAAAAAAGAGGTACATCATGACCAAACAACACCAAATACTTGCTGAAATGAAGCCAAAACATGCTAAGCAAACATGCTACCATTACATGCCATTAACACAAGCAAATGAGACATAAGGAGAGAGGGGGTGTCCCTCTCCTATACAAGACTCTAAAACTACCTTTCCACCACTGAAAATCCTCTGGATTTCAGTGGTAGAAAGTTCATGCAAAGGCAAGAACAAAGGCCAGAAGATGTGGCTCAAAACAAGGCCAAACAAAGCCTAAGAGGGGGTAGACAACCCCCAACCAAAAAGTGACCTTAAACAATCATCTTAAGCACACAAAAATAGAACTTTTTTTAGTTTATAGTTAAGCTTAAAACAATATGCAAATAGGTCTAAAAGCTTAAGCCAAAATGGGAAAACAAAAGGTTAGTTGCTCACCCTTGAAGAACACCTTCAAGAACACAACTCCAGCCACTCCTTTGGATCAAAACCAGCCCAAGAACTCTGAAACCAACTTCCTAGTGCCTCAGCAACCAAAGGAAGGTGCTCTACTAGGTGCTCTAGTGCAAAAGTATGAACAAAATACACCTTCAAGGCACCAACACACACACAAATATATATATATATATAGAGAGAGAGATATAGAGAGAGAGAGAGGGATATATGAACTCTATATCTATTTTGTTGAACCTCTGGAAAGGAAGGGGAGGCTTCCCTCTTATAGGAAATCAAATTCAAAGCTTCTTAGAGAAGCTAAGCTTTGGTTCAAATCCCTCCATACACGTGTATGGAGGGGAGAGTCTGTGCTCACCAGCTGGCACAGCTGGCATGCACAATGCCTGAAAAAGACAAAGAAAAGGCCTCGGCCAGAAAATATGGCCGATCGACCAAAATAAGTGCCGACCGACCAACAAAAGTGCCGACCGGCCAATATTTATGGCTGATGGCAATGAAGCAAGCCCGATGGCATCATGCCATAGCTGATGGGGTGTGGGGATGGCCAACAAGCCACCCTCTTTCCTCAGAAGCAAAACCGCAAGTCCTTGGTCCACAACCAAGCACAAAATAGACAAGTTGAGAGATTCTAGGGCAAGGCACGCAGCCGAGACCTTCGGGAACTCAAAACGAACACGAACATGGATGATCATCGAGTGTTCAAACGATGACGTCCAAGTCTTGAGGACAGTCAAAAATGGGGTGTCTACACCAGCTCGGCTGTAAGAAAGCCGATCTGTTCGATAGCGTCATACTGGCGATGGCCAATTTCAGCTATACTCCCCGCCGCTTGCAAAACAAGGGATCAATAAGCTAATATAAAAACTTTCCTTTGGGTTAACCTCATAAAATTATAAAGGGGCACGTACCAATATCGCCGACTAAGCGGCTAAAGCGATGGCCAGCAGATCGGCCTCAGCCCTAAAAGCTACTCTGTCAACCGACAGAGAAATGGAAGACGCCAAGCTCAATGCCACGGTTGGGTCTCTTATAGCCGATGCATCAGACGCAACCGGCATGTTCCTGATCCTTGGTTGTACTATAAACGGCATGACCAAGTCATATTCATTCATGCGTGGCCGTTTATCAATCAGTTCTTCCAAATAATCGGCCTCGTGCTTGGCCGGGCGTTTTTCCCCCTTTTGCTCCGACACTTGACCCTCCTGCTAATCGACAACAAGTTCCATTTCGGCCACTTCGGTCTCAACCTCCTCAATAGGAGCAGGTGGAGGAGTTTCTTCCCTAACGTCGGGTGGAGGGGGTGGAGGTTAGTTTCACTCGGCTTCGGCTCTCCTACGCGCAGCCATCCTCTTAGCGTTTTTTTGTCTAGCCAATTGAGTGAGCGACTCACCAGCCATGTTGTCAGAATACGAGCCAGGTAGGTCGCCTAAGTCGGTAAAAATGTCCTTGAAGGGCACGTCCTCTCGGTCGGAAGTGGATGGAGGATTGAGGCCAACTTCTTCAAAAGCAAAATTTAGTGCCGCGTCAACCTCCTCTGGTATGTCGGATCCGTCCAAAGATGGCTGATTCGGCTCCTCTTCGACTCCTTCAGCAACTTGTTCGGCCGCCGGCTCTGAATCTGATTCCTCAAAACCGATTTGCCTAAGATTCTTGAAACTCGGAAAAACAAGCGCCATAAGGTGTTGTTCGCCCCTAGGAATCGGGATATGTTCTACCACCGAAAAAGTGGTATAGGTCGGCTCGTATCGCAAGAGAATGTGGGCTGCCCTCCCTTGTTTCTGGAGATTCGGACTGCCAACGAACTGGAGTACCATTCTGATCTGTGCAAGTACGGCGTCATTAGCCGAAACTAGAACTTTCTTCAAGTTGTTTCCTGCACAATTAAAACGGTAAATACATGGAATTTGAATAGAAAATATTTAGTAAAAATTCATGGGGGGTTAAGCGGCCACCTGGTTCGCCCCTTCGCCTGGGCACTTGATCTTGGCGATCTCGCCCTCGCCGAATTCCCAGTTTCCACGAACCACAACCATAACATCGTCAACTCGCTTGCCAGAGCTGACAAGCATAGTGACCAAGTGATGGTCGGTGTCCTTGGCCCTGAGAAAGTAGCGCCCGTGCCGTCCAGAGGATTTGGCTAAAGCATAACAATGCCGAATGACAGAGACTCCAAGGTTAAGCCTAAGGCACCGGTTTAGTTCTATAACACCCATTATTATTCGAAAAATTTTACGTTTGGCTGAGAAGGGATTAAACCCCAATAACGAAGGACAGCCCTTAAAAGTGGATGAAGGGAGAAACGGACTCCGCCCTCCGCGATTGACATGAGAGAAAAGACGATTGTACTCTCATCAGTCCTCTTCGTGTCAATCACGTTCTCTGCCAAAAGTGACAGATGAACGTGGTTAGGGATAGAAAAGTGGCAACGGAAACCAGAGACTCACTCCGCAGAAAGAAGGGCTCTCAGATGTTTAGCCATCACAGCATGAAAAACGGACACTCTACACAGCAAACAAACAAAGAAAAAGGAGTCGATGTGGAAGAAAGAGAAACTTACAAACAATGAGGAAGACAATGAAGAGCGGAAAAAAGTTACAGAAGGCGAGAAGCGAGGAAGTTGAACTGACAGGCAACGAGAAATCTTGAGTATTCAAAAAAGAACATACAGACGAAAAGACAACGCGGTTTCAAATCATATTAAATGAATGAAATGTACGAAGGGACGAGAAACTGTAATGATGCTCAAAAGTAGTAGGCGCCTTGACGCTTGCATTGGAGTAAAGGATACCCCGTATTTTCTGACTCTCTAAGTCCAAGGACCAAACATGCCGACTAACTAACGTTAATAGGATGTTTGGGGGGCAATTGTGGGGGCCGAATAAATTCTATTACGCACGGAGGCCGAATAGATTGAAGAGAGAAACCAAGTTGTGAATTATATGACTCCATCCTGGAGGGATAAAGGCCGAGTAACCAGATCAACCAAATAATCAGCTGTATACCTTGCCGAATACGAACAGTTAACCGAATAAGGGATTATTCAATGGAAGAAAAGTGGGCCCAACCGTCAACATCAAGGACGACTATAAATAAGGAGAGTGTCAGCTAACACGAGGTATGTGAGAACAAGTAAGTAGAACTTAAGATATAAGCAACCAAGAGAGTGGATACTGACTTATCCGTCGCAGTGCTAATTCCGACACCCCGACCGGAGTGTTCATTCTTTTTCAGGTGACTAGCTGAGGATCACGAGCATTCTCCAGGATCCAAAGAGTATTTCCAAACCACTTCTCCACAGTCATTAATAAATTATTTTTGTATTTGTTAAGCTGTTGCTTGTATAGTGATCGGAAAAAGCCAGATTGAGTTTGTTAATTTGATCATTAACTGGTTCATGTTTTGCTTGTTCTCTTTTAAATTTCAGGGATTTAGATTCAGTGACTATATAAATGTTTATGATGTGATCCTCAGAGTTGTTATCCTTCTATAGTTGAGAAAAAGCTTCACTTGCGCAAAATGGCATGTATTTTGATTTGGTATATGAACCATTAGATGGTGGATGCTTGGGGTTTGTATTTGGGTTTTTGGAATCATGGGATGGGGATTATTAGCCACAGTACTTGAAAGAAATGTAAAGAGGGTAGGCGTTGGTCTGTAACTGGTGGAAAGTGGCAAGTGGCTGATGAGGGAGGAATGAGAAATAGAATGAATGAATAGATTGTGTTAGAGAGAGAGAGAGAAAGGAGGAAAAGAGATGACTTTTGGAGATCTTTCTTCTTCTTGGTAAGTTTTCTATGTAAAAAGTATAAATTGGGGTCAATACTGTGCTAAAGGCACAGCAATTTTGAAGTTTTGAATTTAATGATTTATGCACGTATGTGAATTGATGGATTTATACACATATTTGAGCATCTCTCTGATCAAATATGTAGTATATATATGAAATAATTCTGTGTTTGGTTTTTGAGTTTTCAAAAATAGTTTTAAATTTTTAAGTCGTATTTTTTTAATATATTGGCTAATTTGTTTTATTTTTTAATTTTTTAAATGTATCTAAACTACATATACTTAAAAATTTTAAAAACAAATTTAAAAAATCTCAAAAAAATTTAATAAATACAAAATACAAATGAAAATATATTAAATTTGTATATTTGTTAATATTTAGTGATTTTTTTAATAAATTTTATACGTTTTAGGTGTATTTAGATTGAGTGGATCTAAAAATTTGAAAGACATTGATTAAAATACTTAAAAAGTTCACTAAAAATAATAAAATATGGATTGAAACTTAAAAACTATTTTTGAAAACTCCAAAACCAAACAAAGTTTTAAAAATTATTTCAAATTCTAAAAACTAAATAAGTTTTGGATTTTCCAATTTCTAAGAACTATTTTTAGAATTTACAACCAAACAAATATTTAGAAAATTATCTTTCAAAATTGATTATGAAAACCAAACCTTAGTTTTTTGGGTTTTCTGGGCTAGTCATTAATAAATTATTTTTGTATTTGTTAAGTTGTTGCTTGTATAGTGATCGGAAAAGGTCACATTGAAAGTGATTAACTTGGTACAAATTGTTATTGAAGGGGGAATTTTTTGGCCAGTCAATTGAGGGTAATGTTAAAAAAAGGGAAAGATAATGAAATGCTATGAAATTTTGCAAGCAGTTTGCAAATGCTTAGAAAAATTTTAAAAAAAAATTTGCTGTTGTAAGAGCTAACTTAAAAGGTTACAAACTAATATACGCATATCAAGTGTCCAAATTTCATTTTGGTGAGCTGTTCTAATAAATATGGAAACTGAAAGCAATTTTAATTGTATACCTAGAGTTGTTACATTTTTTGTATGAAAAGAATTTAGAGTATTAAGTTTTATCAGAAATGTGATACAGGAATGTGCTTTCAAGGATCTGAATACAAAGAAAAGCTTCTTCCAATAAATTTCCTCATCTGCTTTTATTTTCCGAGGGAACCATAACAAATGGAAGAGTTCTCATTTCTTTTTAACTTGGTGCATTTGTCCCTGGATATCTTGTCCATCCAGTGATTGTTCGCTATCCCCTTGTACACTTTGACCAATCCTAGTAAGAATTTTCTTTAGTTCAAACCATTTTGGTGTTATCATTTGTAATATCTTTATCTAACTTGCATCATTTGGCCTTTCATTTTGTTTAGGGGAAATATAGCTTTGGGAAAGCTCATGTTTAGAATGTTTAGAGTTTCACAATTTCATGGAGGTGTGTTGAGTATTTTTTATTCATCTATAGTTGCATATATTGAAAATGTAGTGAGCTTGGCTTCTCCTAGTATTTTTGTTTGTAAAATTTTTTGGGTAGTATGGTGTATGAGGTGGCAATTCATATATATAGGTTGTTATAGTGATGCTCCAATTTGCTATTTTTCTTTTGATAACTCACTCTCATAGATCATCAATACTGATTATTCATCAACTTAAATGTACATGCATTTATATGATGTGTTCCTAACTATATTATAATTTGAATTTTGATTACTGAATAACTTGTATGTTGTAAAAAGTTGAATGAAGTCATTTATTAAATTGTACAGGTAGAGTATCTTTCTGTAGTTTTACCTCTTAAAATCAGTAGGAAAATGCTGTCGATTTTGCTCAGAGGGTGAGTCGACATTATTTGATTAATCTTTGTTGCCTTGCTAGCTTTAGTTGATATTTCAATATTAAATTATATTCTTATATATCAAAGTTTTTAATTGGCACATTACATATAATTTGTTGATTTTTTCTATATTGTTAACACGTTCTGTATTTCATATGCTTAATCTTCTGAGAAATTCAGAACCAATGGATGTTTAACACACTGTAGACACCCTATTTTTTACCGTCCTTAAGACTTTGGCACTTTATTCCAAACACCCGATGATGAAAGTTCCACTGTGTAATCTTTTGAATTCTCAACGAAGAAATTTGGATTCAAGCTCTAATCCCAAACCTTACACCCCATTTTGGCCAAACTATTTTAGACCTTAAAACCCTCTTTTTCAAAATATTTTTCCAAATATTTCTACGATGTTCCGAGGCTCATATTTCGATTAAAATATTACACTTTTCGGTAAATCGAGAAAAGACAAAGTGGAAATAAATGAAAGGGAGGTGAGCTCTTTGAAAAATCTTTAAAAACATCTTATTTATAGGCTTGGAGTTGAAGGAAATATGAGGGGAGAGAAGAAAACTAGTTTAGGAAAAGGTCAGGTATTAAACCGTTGAAAAAGAATGAGCAGCCTTCACTAAATTAGGCATATCTCTCTAACCACTTAGAATTTAAAAGTGTGGCCATCACCATTAAAAAGTAGACTTCTGGGGCTTTAATTTAGACTCAAGAATCACTTAAAACCGAATCCGAATGAGGGAAATATGCCTGTTTGAAATCAGGCCTATAGTGCAAATTTTTAGACCCGGCTGGGTTTGTTTAGAACCGGTCATGGCCCATTTAGACCCGGCCGGGTTTCAATGAAACTTTTCCAGAGTCCCTTTTTAGGCCCAGTAGTGTGTTTTGGGGCCCAGCCGGGTCTCATTAGCGCCAAACTGACAGTTGGCGGGATTTGGACAGCTGGCTTTGTTTGAAGATATTTTTGACCAAATTTGCTCAAATTCTATAAATAGACCCCCTGCATTTAGAATTAAAGGTTAGAAGATTTTCCTAAGGGCTTTGAGGGAGATTGAGAGTTAAAACCATCCTCTTTGCTTCCTTTGATCTTCAAACATTCTTGAACAATACATACACAATACATACACCATTAGAGCTTATTCTTGAAGCCTTTGTTGAAGTTTCAAACCATATTTCATAAAGTTGAGGGTGTTTGGAATCAAGTTTGATCAAAAACCATACATACTCTTTAAAGAGGTATACTTCTTACCCATCTTTTTCCTTTGTTTTTGCTAATCATCTTCTTTATTTTCCTTGAGTTTGTGCACTGCTGGAGGTTACTTTAAAGGGCTAAAATATGTGATTTAATTCACAAAAAGTGGAGGGGTTAGACACCCCTCCTTAAGCTTGCTTGTCTAGTTTGTTCTCTCTTCTTTTTGTTCACTTTCTTCACCTTTTGAAATAGTTTTAGCCACTATTTTTGGACTATTTTGGGGCTGAAATATGTTATTTAAAATTGAAAAAAGTTAAGGGGTTAGCCACCCCTCCTTAGGCTTTGTTCCATAGCTTTTTCTCTACTCTTTTTACTTACATTCTCTTGGTTTTAGCTACTATTTTTTGCACTTTAGGGTCTGCTTAGGGGCTGTTTTAATTTATTTAACTAGCTTATGCTTTGAATACTTAGCTTGTTGTGTTGTAAATCCCCATGGCTTCGATTGTTTAGGCCTTAGACACCGAGTCATTCGAGTTGATAGCTTTTGATTACTACTTAGTTTTTATGCAAGAGTCTTATTTTAATAATCAATCTCGCATAATCATTTTTGCGCCCTCCCCACTTTTTTCTTTTCTTTTGTTTGAGAACTATTTCACATAATTGATTGTTATTCAAGGCATAAGAAAAAGACCTATGCTCAATGGCTTAATCTCTACAGAGGTTCATCATCAAGGCATAATCTCTCTTTCATGCTAAGGATCACTTCTCATTTGGCGTTTCTTCTCATTTAGTGGACTTACTATCACTTCAAACAAATTGATTAAAGAATGGAAATGACTAATAAAATTGGCTTAAAATCAATGAAACCAACATAAAGAAAGTATTTAGAATTGGTTGGATTCGGCCGGACATTATGCCAGGTCCATCGCTTCGAGGATCGTCACTTATCAATACATGATATTTTGATGAGACTTGAGGCGTGTCTACCTCCCTCTTCGAACTAAATTCATGATGAGAGGGAGAGATGGTTGTCTTTCATTGCATTTATTAATTGTTTTGTCCAAAACGCACTCGAAATTATCAAGCCATCAACTTGGTGCCTATTGATGGTTTCGGACTCGAGTTCATTCTTCTCTTGAGTTTCATGATAGAGGAGAGCAGAAGGGACAAACATGGCTTAAAGTTGCTCTGTCTGCACTGTTTTCACCACAGAGCACAAAAATAGAGTTTTGCATGAGATTAGGGCATGATCAGCCATATTTGGATCCAGCTGAGCCCCATTAGGGGCCAACTGAGCTCCAATATTTGGTAAACAGAGTGTTTTTGCAAAAACAGAAGGCAGTGGCTGAAGGTGAAATAGGACAGATTCCAAGGAAGGCAAACAGAGCTGCTTCTGAAAACAGTCACGTGCATACAATCCTTGTGCATCTTTGTTTATCAATGTTGTAAAGTAATGGCCCCATTATTGTTGTAATTAACTAATTACCATTATAGTTAGTATTGTTGTAATTATTATTAATGTTTATTCCTAATTGCCATAGTTAGTTAAACTTAGATAGTTAGTTTTATTCCTTATTGTAATAAATTAAATAGCTAAGCTAATTAGTTATTCATTAGCTTAATTCCTTCATTTGATTTTGTAATAGTTAGTTTATTTCGGATACTTGGACATTCATTCGGACCCTCTTGCACGAAGGCAAAATATGTAATAATATGGTGTATGTCTTCCAACCCCCATTTCTTTCTCTCTTTTATTTACCCGGTTACAATGGTAACATAGAGCATCATGTTTCCTTAACATTTTTCCATGACTTGCATCCACTCGTTTCCCATACATAAGGGTTCGACTCATCATTCTAACCAATGTCAAAATCAAGTTCTTTGCTCGAATACATGCTTTGTCCTATGTCTTGAATTGAATCAAATGCCATGCTAGTAGCCGAACTTGTTATTTGCATAATTGTGTGTGTTGCATTAGTCATATTGCATTATTTAGGAGTATGCATATTTTCTAATCACTTTGCTTTGTTTGGCTTGCCTTAGAGTATTAGGCCAGCACTTATTGCTTTAGCATGTTGCATTGCGTGTGATTGTTGTCATGACAAGCATAATACAATGAGGCTAAGTGCTTAGTTGATATACTTGTTTGAATACCTATGGATGAAGGCTAATTGCTCAAATTGGGATAATTTGATTAATGTCAATACAAGCTCACTTTTTCAAGTGATGACACGTGTTCAAAACAATTTTCAGAACAAACATAAAATCAAAGCATTCTAATTTTTGCAAATTAGTCTATATTTGTGTGCAACACATAGTAATGCTAATAATCAGAACAAAAGTATATAATGTAAATAAAAATCACATCATGATTAGTAAAGATCGATCTTTAATCGAGCGCGTGGGGTGCTCAATTCATGACCTTCCCCTCTCCTACCTAAGTTCCCGAGCCAAAACACTTTGGTGATGATGGATAAGTGGCCTATGGCACAAGTCTTGGGTTTTCTAAATTTTTCAAAAATATTTAGGTGGCGACTCTGTAATCTAACAAAGCAGTCCATTTTTGGCATTTTGATTCAAAATCGATTTTCCAAAAGAATTGTCAAATTTGGACTCATTTGTGTTTATCTATTTCATATTGCACTTGTGAAATCAGATTCAGAACCACGAGAGTCCGAACTGTAGGGCAAGTCGTATCCGAAAGGAGCACGAAAAACAAATTACACACACCGTAAATATTGTAATTGAATTTATGTGATGTAATGTCTAATGTATTTGGTGTGGAAGCATGCCCCTTTTTTTCACATCTGTGCACAAAGAATCAGCCAGTTGATGATTCCTAATCTTTGGATTTCAAGTAATATTATATATATACAAGGATCAAAATTTCGTTTCGGTGTGTTGTTTCAAATAGTATAGAAACAAAAACATTTCGAAAATATTTTATGAAATGAAGATAAAATAGAAATATTTGAAAATATAAATTGAAATATATCTAAATGTATAAAAGCCTAATAATTGATTAATTAAACAAATTGAGATTTATTTGATTTAGTAGATTGATTTTCCGACCTTGGGCCCGTTGGTTTTTTCTCAATTGAAGGCCTTCTATTGAGGCTTTCACATAAAAATTGACCACTTGACTAGTAGATTCAAATTTGCGAATCAACCAATTTGATTTTTCAAACATAATAAACAATTCATCAAAACTGAAGGCTACTCTCAAATGCTTCAAATACTTTGTTAAAAATTGTTTTTAGTATTCTCACCATTTTTTTCCTTCTTGTATGATTTCTTATTACTGGACACGAAGACTGTGAGTCTCATGTATTTTTTTGTGTTTAGTAATAAAAAATTGAATAAAAAATTTATTTATATAGAGTATATATAGCATTGCTCTTTTTATTTGTTTGTGTAATTTTTTTCTGTTGATAGTTTCTACATAATTAAAAATTTTGATTTACGTAGTATCAACGCCCTCTAAAATCACAACAAAAAATATGAAAATATTTTATTTTCACCAATTTAGTTAAAATAGTTTATGTATAATTATTTTTTTGATTTACTTTTTCTGAAAATTGATAATTTTTTTCCCTATGCTTAAATTCCTGTTTAGTCATACTATGTTTGATACGCCTTATAATACTATTCATTCTATGAAGAAAATAGATAGATAGATAGTGCCCATAGCTTCAAATCTAATATTATTGTGAATGTTTAATTTTGTTTTTTTTTTTTTTTGGTGAAACAGAGATAGCATAAATTAAGAAAGAGTAACAGCAACAGTCCTGGGGTATGAAGCCCCTACACCATCATCAAGCAACTGTTTAGATAGACAAGGAGGAGCAGAATTAAAAACAACAAAACTATCTATGGCATGACTGCCTTGATTTGCTAAAATGTCCGCACACTTGTTGGCTTCCCAAAAGATATGCTCAACCGTCGAGATTCTCATTTGCTTCATGAGATACCGTAATCACATAGGAGATTCTCAGCTGCTTCATGTTTAATTTTGTTTTATTATTAGTGGTTTTGATTTGTTTGATTATATATATCTGTGAATCTGCTTTTTTATCATGACCTGACCTGACCTGACCTGCATATGTATCTGGACGCAAGCATTACAACAATTATTGAACTCAACTATCTATGTTTTCCTACAAAATACATTCCGAGGAATTATCCATACGTAGAATCATAATGTATGACACATTTTATTCGTGCTTTCTTCTAAAATATTAAGAGTAACTGACCCACTATATATGACTGAGCACAGACAACAAAACTAAAAAGTTCTCAATTCGTAAACCTCTCACATACAAGTGTTTTACTTGTATTTTGTGGGGGTTGTTAGTGAGGCTGTTATCCTCTATTTTTATGTTAAGTTCTTCTTAACCTCTATTTTTATTCTATGTCTAAAAAAGTGTGAGGCGGAGGGGTTGGTTGTTTGGGTGCGAGTAGCAGTAGTAGGGATAGTTTGTACCTTCCGAATCTCTCTCGGTGCGACTCATCTTCTTGTACTCTTAATTTCATGCTGTTAATGAAATTTTTCTGATCAAAAAAAAAAAAAAAAAACAAGACAAAGAAAAGAAAATATCATAACCAAAAGAACATGGAAAAAATTCTTAATTATATCATTACTCTAGAACAAGTTATTTCATTTCTTATTTTGGGAATGTCTTTTCTGAGTTGTCTATATCCCCATTATTATACCAGGTTTTCTGCAAATAAACACACAACAAATAAACAACCAAACAGCAAAACGAATAGAGCAAGCAGTGATGTCAATCTCAAGAACCACAAGTAGTTTTAACTTTTGAAATTTCATTGGTGCCTCATGTGTAAGAGAATTTCGGCCTTCTATGTATTTTTAGGTCCCTTTTCATTCATTAGTTTATGCTGTTGATCTGAAATTCTATTTGAAGATCTAACTTTGTTGTATGTATCATTTTGGAACCGAGTCCTTTTCATACTGCATTCTATGATATTGCTTCTTTTGATCCATGCATTAATTAATTAATTATAGACATGACTAAATTGTCATCATATTGAGTACTAAATAGTTAAAGTTGTATTTGCAGGTTTATACAAATGCTGACGATTCGATGAAGAAATTTATTTTGGCATCAGTTGGAAAAAAAATAGAGAGAGTGGAAGTGTAGAGTTAAAAAAAAAAATGGGGTATAAGCCATTCAACAATGATGCTGATAGGTTAATTCATCGACCCGAAAGAATACATGAGCATCAATGGCGGAGCTTGGTCTATTATTCTAGCACTCGGAAGGCACAGGTAACTCTATTTGGTATATATTTTTTACATATTTTCCTCTGTGTGGTGTTATTTATGACTGAATGCACTTAGTTCAGGTTATTTCTTTCTTATCATTCTTCTAGCATATGTAGGGCCTGTTTGGTAACGTTTACGTTTTCAGTTTATATTTACAAAAATTTTTTAAACTGGTTTTTGTTTATTTTTTGTTTATTTTTAGAAAAACATAAACTACAAGCGCGTTTGGTTTAGACAAAATGTTTAAAAAAAATTTAAAATATAAAATAGTGAGAATGGCAAATGGTGGCGGGTGGTGGGTGGAGATGAGTGGTGGCGGCGGAAGATGGTGGTGGAAAATGATGACGGGTGGTGGTGGCGGAAGATGGTGGTGGAAAATGGTAGTGAGTGGGTGGTGGTGGTGGTGGTGATGGTGCGTGGGTGGATGACGGTGGCGGGTGGTGGGTGGTAACGAATGCGTAGTGGGTGGTGGTAGTAGGGGTGGGTGGTGGTGGCGGTGGTGGTGGGTGGTGGGTGGGTGACGGTGACGGGTGGTGGTGGTGGCGAGTGGGTGGTGTGGTGGTCGCGAGTGGTGGGTAGTGAGTGGTGGTCACGGGTGGGTGATGGGTGGTAGGTGGTAGTGGTGGTGGTGGTGTGGTGGGTAGTAGGTGGTGGTGGCGGATGGGTGATGGTGGTGGGTGGGTGGTGGGTGGTGGGTGGTGGTGGCGGGTGGGTAGCAGGTGGGTGGTGGTGGTGGCGGTGGTGGTGGCGGGGGAGGGGGGGTGGTGGTGGCGAGTGGGTGGCAGGTGGCTGGTGGTGGCTGGTAGTGGCTGGTGGGTGGTGAGTGGTGGTGGCAGTGGTGGTGGGGGGTGGGGGGTGGGCGGTGGGCGTGGTGGCGGAAGACGGTGGTGGAAAATGGTGGCGGTGGTGGCTAGTGTTGGGTGGTAAAAAAAAACTCAAAACTCAAAACGGAAACACATTTTTTAAGTTTATATTTTTTTGCCAAATTTATAAACTGAGACCACTGATTTATAAATCAAAAATTTACCAAACAAGTTTTTATTTGAGTTTTTTAAATTTTTGTAAATATAAACTGAAAACGTAAGTGTTATCAAACGGCACCGTAGCTTTTGAATTTCTGATGCTATGCTACCAGTAAGGAAAAACACCACTTATTTCTTTCCCCTGTGCTTTCATTGATGGGTTTGCATTGTGAGTTTTCATGTTGACCTTCATGTACTCGCTTCTTTCTCCCTTTCTTGTTCCTTTTCTTTTCTCATTTTTCTTTCCCTTTCTCATTACTTTTTTCCTTTTTGTTTATTTTTTGTCCTCGTGTTTGTATTCATATGTAACAAGAAAAAAGTACTAAAAACAAAGAAATTCGGAAGAAAAAGACATTAAATCACAGAACCGGCTGAACACCATTCTTAGTTGTTCGAGTAGAGGTATATAATTTCTTTATATTTCAAATTAAAATTGTGTATTTTGATTTTGTTACTTAATTTTAATAGTAATTGTAGGGAATAAAAAAGAAGAAGGGAATTCCTGCAACTCGCTTAGAGGTGTGGATAGCTGGTTACTTGAAGGATGACAAACTAAGTAATGACAAAGGTGTTGTGGTCATGGTATGTAGCTTGGTTGCTTCTCTCTCTCTCTCTCTCTCTCTCTCTCTCTCTCTCTCAATATTGTATTTGTTAAGGTTTGTAGTTTATGTTATTTTTTAAACACTAGTGTAAATATGATGAATTATGTTGTTTGGATCATTAATTATTTTGGAAATGAGCAGGCTGTTTGTTTGTGGCATTTAGAAACTCTTGACACTCTTTCTCTCCCTCTCTTCTTTTAGTAATCTCACACATGGCTCATCATTGAAAACTTAGTTAGGAACTAAGTATCGTATTATTCAATTGAATAGGAAAAACGAATTACAAGAAATATATATATATAACAACTATGCTAACCCTAATTGCTACCAATGACTAAACTACCCTTAATACATATGTTAAACATATGCTTAACACCCCCCCTCCCCCGGGCAAACTCATGATGTCACAACAGGAGCATCGAGAGTTTGTCAAGCAAAAAACGGAAACGCGTGATAGTATGAGACTTGGGGATGGAATCAGCGAGCTGCATAGTAAAGGAGACAAAGGGCAAGGACAACGTGCGAAGCTATAAGTGATGGCGCACAAAGTGGCAATCAATCTCAATATGTTTAGTCCGCTCATGAAAAACAGAATTATGAGCAATTTGAATGGCACTGGTATTTTCACAATACATAGGAGTAGGACTAGAGATAGAGACACCAAAGTTGGAAAGCAACCAACGTAACCAGACAATTTCATCAGTGGTAGTAGCCATAACACGATACTCAGCCTCAGCAATTTGCTTTTTGCTCTTCCAAGAAATAAGACAGCTACCCAGAAAAACACAAAAGCCCATAGTAGACTTACGGTCCATAGCATCACCAGCCCAATCAACATCAGAAAAAGCACGAAGATCCAAAGAAGAAGTAGCAAAGAACAATAAACTCTGATGCAAGGACCCACGAAGGTAGAGCAAAATCCGAAGAACAGCAGCCCAATGAACAATAGTCGGAGAAGAAACAAACTGACTGACAATATGAATAGCATAGGCAATGTCGCGCCGAGTAATGGTAAGATAGACAAGGCTGCCCACTAGAATCTGATATAAGGTAAGATCAGGCAAAAGGACACCGTCAATAGAAGTATAGTGCACATTAAGTTTGAGAAGAGTGTCAACAGTGCGGGAGTCGGTCAACTTGGCTCGCTGAATAACATCAGCTGCATACTTGGACGGAGATAGAAGATAACCCCGAGGCGAAAAGGCCACCTCAATGCCCAAAAAATAACGAAGCGAACCAAGATATTTCATCTCAAAATGATGATGCAAATGAGCTTTGAAAGCAGAGATTCCATCAAGATCGTTGCCAGAGATCACCATGTCGTCAACATATAATAAAAGAATAATGAGCCCTGCAGAAGTGGAGCACAGAAAGAAAGCCGAGTCATGATCACTGGTACGAAAACCCAAGTCACAAACAACAGTAGAAAATTTCTCAAACCAAGCCCGAGAAGCTTGTTTGAGACCATATAAAGCTTTGCAAAGGCGACAAGCTTCACCAGGTGCATGAAGGAGCCCAGGAGGAGGGACCATAAAGACTTCCTCAACTAAGTCACCATTGAGAAAGGCATTCTTGACATCCATTTGAGAGAGTTGCCAGTGACGCACAGCAGCAACGGCAATCAAGGTACGAACAGTGGTCATCTTAGCAACCAAAGCAAAGGTCTCCTCATAATCAAGACCATATTCTTGAGCAAAACCTTTAGCCACCAAATAGGCTTTATAGCGTTCCACAAAACCATCGGCTTTGGTTTTAATCTTATACACCCACCGACAACCAACAGTATGTTTACCAGAAGGCAAATCAACAAGATTCCAAGTACCAGTCTTGTGTCAAGCATAAAGTTCCTCATTCATAGCCTGTTGCCAAAGAGGGTCAGAAACAGCCTCCTTATAGGAGGTGGGCTCAAAAAGAGAGTGAATGGAGGATAAGAAAGTACAAAATTCAAAAGAATAACAAGAGTTAGAAGACCCATAACGAGTAGGACATGTACGTACCCGTTAAGGATACCTAGAAACAAGAGCCTCATTAGCAGCAAGTAATTGAGAGACAGTCGGAGGAGGAAGGGGAGGTGTACCTGCAGGCAAAACATGTTGTTTCTTACGAGCATAAGTATGAATAATAGGAATGGGGATAGTAAGAGTGGGAGACGAGGAAGAAGATGAGGGAATATCAGAAGGAGAGAAATCATGAACATAAGAATCAAAAGGAATAGCATCAGGAAAAGGATCGAGATAAATAAGATCAGATTCAGTGAAAGAAGCAAACGCAAAGGGAATAGAAAAGAAAGTGATATGTTCAAGAAAAACAACATGGCGAGAAACATAGAGACGTTGAGTTGTGGGGTCATAACAACGATAACCCTTTTGACCGTCACCATACCCAAGAAAAACACACATGGTAGAACAAGCAGACATTAGTACGGGCTACATGATGAAGAAGGACAAAACAAGTACAGCCAAAAACACGAAGAGATAAATAGTCAGGAGGAGTACCATGTAAACATTCAAAAGGGGAAATGCCACAAGTCACTTGGGAAGGTATGCGGTTAATAATATGAACAGCAGTAAGAAGAGCATCCCCCAAATGAGCTAGGAACAGAAGAAGAAATCAACAGAGAGCAAGCTGTCCATAATGTGACGGTGCTTCCATTCAGCCACACCATTTTGCTCAGGAGTTTCAGCACAAGAAGATTGTTGAAGAGTACCATCGGACTATAATAAGTGAAGAAAATCACTATCACGATATTCCCCACCTAAATCACATCGAAAACATTTAATAACAGAAGAGTATTGGGTTTGAATCATGGCACGAAAAGCAATATAGATAGAGTAAAATTCAGACCGGTGCTTCATCAAATAAATCCAACAGTAACAAGTATAATCATCAATAAAAGAAACATAATATCGGGAACCCCCTTTAGTGGGAATGGGTACAGGACCCCACATATTAGAATGCATAAGATCAAAAGGTTTAGACGAAGTAGTGAAACTTTTATTAAATGGTAAAGCAGTAAACTTTGCTAGTTTGCATCCACTATTATCAAAAATATTATGACTACTCAAAGAACCTAAGACACCACTAAATACTATAAACGAGAACTAGACACATGACCAAGGCGAGAATGCCATAAATAAAAAACAGACGACTTAGGACTCAACCAAAAAGAAGACAAATCAACTGAAGATGTAGCAAGGGGAGGAACATGCAGCGTCTCCAGAACATATAAACCTCCCAACCTACAACCGGTCCCAATCAGCTGCTTGGAATGAGGATCTTGCACAGCATAACCAGATTCAAAGAAGTAAACACAATAACCAATGGCACAAAGTTGACTAACAGAAATAAGATTTAAAGTTAACTGAGGAATACAATAAATATCCGAAAGAGAGAGAGTATCAGTCAAAATGGACCCAACCTCGACCAAAGACATAGTAGTACCATTGGCGGCCATAACAGTAGTAGTAGAAGAAGGAGAAAAGATAGACAATAAGAGAGAGGAATCATGAGTCATATGATGTATAGCACCAAAATCAAAAACCCATATGGAATGAGATATACCTGGAGGAGATGAGGGAGAAGAAGAAAAACCAAGAGGTGAGGAGACAGCTAAGGCATTTGGTGTATGAGTAGAGAGGAGTTTCTGCAATTGTTCAGCAATAACAGTCAAAGATGGAGAGGAATCATCCACTAAAGAAGTCGTGGCAGCTGTATGTCCATTTTTCCAAGAGGATGATTGGCCAGAATGCCTATCAAAATTCTTTCTCCAAGTCAGTGATTGCCCAAATGGTGGACGACCCAAAAGCCGAGGACACTGAGCCTTCCAGTGACCTTTTTGATGATAAAAGCTGCATTCATCCATAGGAGCACGAGCATAGGATTTGCTAGGAATAATAGAAGAATGACCAGTAAGAACGGCTAGAACTGTCTGAGTTGGCAAATGAAGCAATCCTTTGCCAAGAGCTGTTTTGAAGCGAAGTTCTTAAGCCAATAACTCATTAACCACAGAATCAACAGAAGGGAGAGGACTCCGATGCAGAATAGTACCGCGAAGCCCCTCAAAATCAGCCCTAAGGGCCATTAAGAATTGAACCAGTCGCTGCTCCTCCCGATAAGTACAATATACTGCATGAGTTCTCAATGACTTAGGCTCAGTAAAAGCTAATTGATCCCACAAACCAGTCATGGTAGAATAAAATTCCTGGATACTCTTATCGCCTTGTTGAGTAGCACAAATCTCATGTTCTAACTGATACCGTTTAGCGAAATTTGATTGAACATACAACCGAGATAGATGATCCCAAATTTGTTTTCTAGTAGTAAACTTGGCAAAATGAATCCCAATAGACTGATCTACAGAATTATTAATCCAAGTGATAATGTTGGTGTTAGTAACTTGCCAAGTAGAGAGCAAATCTTGAAACTTTTCAACATTGGCATCAGTGGGCATAGAAGAATCACTAGTAACAACATCCCAAACATTTTTACCCAGAAGAAAAATTTTCATGACATAGGCCTAATAAACATAATTATCTCCCACTAACTTCACGTTAATGGCCTGAAGTGAATCTGACATTCCACTAGACATGATATCAAAATATAAAGAACCTCACAGAGAAGTCACAAGGAACCAGCAACACAAAGAAGAAAGAATAAGAGAAGCTGAAACAGATTACCTAAGTATCACACCTTCGAACCAAATGAGCTAATATCAGTCGTGATTAGAAGAATCAAACGCGACTGTGAGATGAGAGGGAGAGTCGTGAGGAAGAAACGACTTCGACTGTGAATCGCGACTTCATGAGGCACAGACAAGCCCACTCGACATCGACTTTGACTTCGCAAGGCACCAACGCGACTATGAATCGCGACTTCGTGAGACACAAACAAGCCCACTCGACTTCAATGCAAGAGTGTAAAGCAACCAACGCGACTGTCTTCAATCCATATCAACACCAACGAGAGGTTAGCTATCAAAACCAAGCTCTGATACCATGAAAACTTAGTTAGGAACTAAGTATCTTATTATTCAATTGAATGGGAAAAATGAATTACAAGAAATATATATATAAAACAACCATGCTAACCCTAATTGCTGCCAATGACCAAACTACCCTTAATACATATGTTTAACATACCAATGACTAAACTACCCTTAATACATATGTTAAGCATATGCTTAACAATCATCATATACATTGCAGCACCATCATTCTATACTATGCAGCACTATCAATCTAGCTAAACCATCACACATGGCTCTTTTGCTTTCAGTCAGGATGAGTGGATCATGATTTAATTTTTGTTTATAAGAGTGTAAATGCTTGAATTTAGGATCTTACAAGCTTGTGCTTTGGACGAGGTCTGTGATTAGAAAGGATGAAGTTTTTGTCGTTCAAATGAATGGCAAGATGAAAAGTTATCCAACTCATTGTAGTAGTAGCAGTGAACTTGTAATACAGTGCCCGTGGATATCTTTGATTCTTATGTAAATGACTGTCTATAGCCTGATGATCAAGTCTGTTAGAATTAGTGGAAGATTGATCTTGGCTCAAAAACACATTAATCAACTGTTATGTGTCTTGCAGCCCTTGGATGAGTTGCTTGGGCTTTAGCGGCTGTGGCTGCAGCTGGTACTGCGGTTGTGTTTTCTGCTGGTGCTTCAGCTGTGGTTTCAGTTGTGTTTGTTATGTTTTCGTGAAATTTTCAATGACATTTTATTCATGTTATTTGTTCTTGTCAAATGCAGGTTCAAATATCAAAGAAAGGAAAGAAGAAGTAGATAGGACAAACTCAATGAAAGAAGGCCTCTTTTTTGTTGTAAGTTTGATTATTTGTCTACTTGGCTATTTATTTACTAATATTGATACTAATATGTTACACTAGAATTATGGTTTAAAAGTAGCATTAGTACTAGTCAAGGAGTCTTGTAAAAAAATAGTGCACAAGCTATAGGTTCCATCCATTGGTGGTCCTGTTATTGACTAATGCCTCAGCTGCATGCTTCCATGGTTTAAGGTCAGATGTTATTACATTTTAGTTGCATGCTTCATGTTTATATTTTTTTTGCACTAACTATTGCTTCACCTATGGAAAATTTGTTGGAATTTGCATTGCACATCAACCATTTCTTGTTACTTAGTGTAGACACCCCATTTTTGACCGACCTTAAGACTCAGACGTCGCCGATTGAGCGCTCGGTGATGTTGCATACTGTGCTCGTTCAGAAGCCTCAGAGTCGCGGCCGTGCGCCCTGCCTCCGGACTTCCGAACTCTCTTCTGTGCCTTGCCTCGGTTTGCGAACCAGACTCGGTTTTTTCTGTTTTCTTTCCTGAGGGGAGGGAAAGGTCCCGTAGACCGTCTCTCAGTGGCCGTGGGCTACATTTCGTGGCCGTAGGCCATTTTGCCCATTTCGGAGCCCGGTTCCCGGTTTTCGGAGCCGTCAGGCTGTGTGCCTCGGTTCGGGACCACCCAACCATCTCCGATTCCTCCGGTTTTTGGCAGGTACCTCTGTTTCATCATAACGAGGGACACTGGGGTCTTAGATACCCACTTCGTGGCCAAACACCACTTTCGGTGCTTAACGGCCGGTTTTCGGGCTCCGAACCTCGCGGTTTGGCCCCCGAGCATTCGTTTTGCATCGGTTTTTGTTCATTCTTGGCAGGTACCTCTGTTTCATCATAACGAGGGACACTGGGGTCTTAGATACCCACTTTGTGGCCGAATGCCACTTTCGGTGCTTACAACCTATTTTCGGGACCTCGAACTGCGTGTTTTGGTCCCCGAGCATTCGTTTTGCATCGGTTTTTTGTTCTTTTTTTGGCAGGTACCTCTGTTTTATCATCAGGAAGATCACTGGAGGGTGGGAGGCTAGTAATTGTCTGAGCGACCTGTTATGCTCTTCCGGCGCCCCCCGGCGCCCGTTTTTCTCACTTCCGGGCTAATGTTGAACACCCTACGGCCATTTTCTTCGAGCCAAAACCACATATTCGTGTTGTACACACATGGGAGGACCCTAAAAGTTCATGGCCGGCCAGTAATTCTTCTTTTCATTTTTTGACCTCTCCTAAAAGTGGATTGTTGTTTCTCCTGGTTCAGAGTTGCCAGATTCCAACCATAGGGTCTTGTTGTACACACATGGGAGGACACCAACCTTTGGTGGCCGGCCAGTAATTGTCACTTTCCATTTTTGCCCTTGGCCAGCCGGCCATAGGGGGTAGCCGACCGGCTATGGGGGGTGGCCGGCCGGCCACCTGCAGTAAAGTTACCTAGCCGGCCTGCTTCCTTGAGATGTGTGCACTCCAGCTGTGCTTCGATTTTCCCCCAAAAATATCTCATTCGGGGGACCCATTTGGAGGAAAATAAGGGCTCATTTCCCTCCATTCCAAAGGGCTTCTTCTCTTCCCTTCTTGCACATGTTAGTGTCCTCCCAACTCAAGAGAAGAAGCTACAAGCTTTGATTGGGGCATATACATACATACAACTCCATTTTCTTCAAGTTTTGAGGCCTTTTCTTCATCATCACCAAGCATCACCATCACCAATCCATTTCCAGCAGCAAGGAGGAGTTCTTAAGAGGCTTAGAAGCAACTTTCTTCAAGGAAAAGGCAGCCAAGAACTTGTCTTCAAGGGTAAGTCTCAAAATCCCTCTTTTACACCACTTTTTTGCCTCTTTTCTTAACCCTATTTCCACACTTTTGAGCTCCGACCAATACTGAAAGTGGTCCTCTTTTGAGCTCATTTTCATCTTTGTTTAAGGGCTCAACCCTGTTTGAGCCCTCCATCTTACACTTCTTTCAATATCCTCTTATATGCCATTATTTTGCATTGAATATTTGGCCTATGTATGATCTGAATTGGAGCATCTCATGAACTGATATTGTGCTTATTTTGAGCCCCTCTTCAACATTGAAGAAGGGCTCAACCTTGTTTTCATGCTCCATATGCAAGTTGCTTTGAATCCATGTTTTGCCCTTGTTTTTGCATGCTTTTTCTAGCTTATGAGTGATCTGTTTTCGAGCATGAGGTAAACTGTGAGTGGGCCTATTTTGAGCCCCTCTTCAACATTGAAGAAAGGCTCAACCATTTTTGGCCTCTCTATCATGCACTTGCTTCATAATTTCTCATATTTACCGTAAACTTGCATGATTTATTTGACCTACATGCAGTTTGTTTTGGAACATGTCATGAACTGTGAGTGAGCTTATTTTGTGTCCCTCTACAATATTGTAGAAGGGATCAATCTTTTTTGGGGTCTCCATGTTATACTTGTCTTTATATCCCTCTTTGACCCCCATTTTGCATGCTTTTTTTGAGCTTACCTAGCTTCTGTTTTCGGCCATCATCAGTACTGAAAATATCCATATTTTGATCTTCTTGACATATTTCATTGAGGGTCCTTGTTGGTTTGATGAATGTTTGGGGTACTTCATGTTATAGCCTTATATATCCTCATTCTTGCATAGCATTTTTACCATGTTTTCATACTGAGTTGGGGGATGTCATCTACTGTAAATGTGCATATTTTTGGTCCCTCATCAGTGTTGTAGAAGGGTACTTTTCCATTTGGGCATCGCATGTATCACTTGCTTCAATACCCCTCTCTTGACCCGTATTTTTGCATACTATTGTTGTCCTATCTATGCTCATTATTTCGCCATGTTTTGTACTGTAAATAATGCTATTTTGGGGCTGCCTTACTACTGTTTTTCATACCATGTACCAACCATGCATGTTTAGTGTGGCTATAGGCCATTCCGGGTGCTTATTATCGCATTTCGGGACCATTCCGTGCATCCGGTGTCATTTCCCCGCCTTTCGGGACTGTTTTGCATCATTTGTAAGTGCTGAAATTCCATTTGCATGTTTGCATATCATTTTCCATGTCATTTCATGCTTAAACGCATTGCCTCGGTTTGCGCGCCCGTGGGCACGCATTTCGAGGCACTCCCTTTTTTATCCGACGGCCTCCCGTGAGAGAGTGGCTGAGGTCCTCTCATGTTGGTATAAGTCCATTTTTCATTCTGTATGCCATTTTCGCATCATTGCATTCCGTATGCCATTTTCTCGGTTTGCGTGCCCGCGGGCACGCACTTCGAAACATCTCATTTTAGCCTCATTACATATCATTTCCATGTCATTTTTCATTCTGTATGCATCGCCTCGGTCTGCGCGCCCGTGGGCACGCATTTCGAGGCACCTCTTCTTTTTATCTGACGGCCTCTTATGTGAGTGTGGCTGAGGTCCACTCGTGTTAGTGTAAGTCCAATTGCATTGTGTATGCCATTTTATGCCTTAGGATCATTTCCTCGGTTTGCGTGCCCATCTGGCACGCATTCCGAGACACCTCATTTCCGTAGCATTGTGCATGCTAGGATTGCATATTAGCTACATTTCATGCATATCACGCATATTGCATTATGTTCGGGATAGGAGTTAGCCCGGGCACGGGAAACGAGGCACGTTTCGTACTCCGAGTGACGGAACGGGTCTCAATTCCCAAGTCACTGACACTCCGGATTACCCATGATGGAGTTAGGTTTTGTTGTAGCATTCATCCTATATTGAGTTGTGCAATCCGACTCCTCGGCCATCATGCATCGATATGCGTGATTGGTGGCACGGGGATCGAGGCATGCATATATTTGTGAAATACATTGCTATGCCCCTTTCCTGCTCTCTGTTGCAGCATATCAAGAATCAGTAACTTTTCGGAGTCTGGCACGCATTTCGAGAAACATTGCAAACAGAGGCTAATCGGGGCATCCCAGTGGATTTCCGCGCAAGGCAGCCCAGCATACATCATTCATCAGAATCGAGGCAGCCCCTGGCTTGCATGCCAGTTTACCGCTTTCTTCTTTAATTTGCTAATTAATTAGGAATTTGTATATTATTCGGACTGTATATTTCGGACTGTATTATTCTTTCATTTCGGACTGTATTATTATTTATTCGGACCCTCTGCGCGAGGGCATAATTGTAATAAGTGTGGGTGAGTGTGATGTATGTCTTCCAACCCCACGTCTTTCTTCCCTTTTATTTACCCGCTTATGATGGTTAGATTAGGGCATGTTTCAATTAGCATACAGTATGACAGCATGTTTGCATCATTCATCTGTTTTGCACGCACCGGGCTCGGCGCATCATACAAACTGCATTTGTATTTCAATTCCGAATTGAATACGTGTTAGTTGTTGCATCTCATATACCATGATTAGAATAGCCGAGCCTGCTATAGTTGCATTATTGCATGCGTTGCATTAGGCATTTCGGTATATTTAGGATCATGCATGATTTCTAATCGTTTTCTGTTTCGGCTTGGAGTACTCGGTGAGTTTTATGCTTTAGCATCCTTGCATGCGTGTGAGTGACTGCCATGATAGCATGCTTACCATGAGGCTATGTGCTTATGTGATATAACTGCCTTGAATGCCTGTGGGTGGAGGTTGAGTTATTTGAATTGGAACAATGCGTCAAATGTTTGTTTTAAGCCCACTAGATAGTGGCAAAATCATGTTTTCTAAGCCCACCTGAGGGTGGCAAATCCGCATCTTAGCCTACCTGCGGGTAGCACCATCAAACCATTTTCAAACAAACAAACATGAAATGTTTTGTTCCAATTCAGGCGGCCCAGTCTATACTTATTTGCTGCAAGCATCACATAGTAACCTAGGCTAATAACCAGAATAAGAGCTCACAATGTTTTCAAAAACAGATATCATGGTTAGTAGAGGCCGGTCTTTGACCGGGCGAGCGGGGGTGCTCACGAAGTGACCTTCCCCAATCGTACCCAAGTTCCCGAGCCGAGGCAACTTTGGTGATGACGGACACGTGGCCTTTGGCACCGAGTCAGGGTTTCCTAAATTTCCCATTAAAAAATATTTAGGTGGCGACTCTGTATCTGGCAAAGTAGTCCATGTTTGGCACTTCTTTCAAAAAAAATCTGTTTTCTCAAAACGATTTGCCGGATTTGGACTCTTTGGTTCAAGATTAAGAACCGTGACTACAAGTCGAGTCCGAGCTGTAGCGAGGTCCCCCGCGGGCTTGTCTACACTTAGCACTGCCTTATGAACTTCTAGATTTGTTATTTGATGACATTGACTTAAAATAGGTTGCCACATAATGAAAGATGATGGGATTTTTATTGGTTTTATCTATACATGGATGAAAACTGTCACGACCCAAACCCACCCATAAAAGTTTGGTCCACGACCGGCCTGTACATAGGCCTCAAAATAGAATTTTAAAATAATATTTAACCATATATGGGGCCTTAGGCGGAAGCAATATCAATAAAAGACAACATCCATTGAGCTTGTGCATACATGATGGTTTAATTGGATTTAAGCATTTAAATACATTCCAAATATACCTATACAATCACAGATTTTATATAGATCTCACACACTCTTACATAAGACTTAATAATTTATAAGACTCCCAACAATAAATTAAGGCCTCCACGTGGAGACATACCGCAGGTGACTTGGAAGACAAGCGAACCTCAGTACAACTCTAGTGTCAATCCCCGATGGCTCACCTACAGAAATATACATAAAACTGAATGAGTAAGGCTCAGTGAATGATAGCAACTTAAGAAGGTTAATTGAATAAGCAAAACCTTGGATAAAATAAATAGACAGATACCAACCATATACAGGTCTTATCCATAACTATATTTCAATACGGTCTCAGGTTCACATATAATACAGAACGGCCTCGGGCCCATATATAATACAGAACGGCTTTAAGCCCACAGATATGATACAGATCGGCTTTAAGCCTAGATGTGATACAGAACGGCTTTAAGCCCACAGATCTTACAGAACGGCCTCTGGCCCACAGATAATACAGAACGGCCTCTGGCCTAACAAATACAGAATAGCCATAGGCCTAACAGATACAGAATGGCCATAGGCCTAACAAATACAGAACGACCATAGGCCCAGATGTCACAGATTGGCCATAGGCCCAGTTCACATATGTATGGACTCAAGAGGTGTCTCGCACGGATTCTAGAGGTGACTCGCACTGCAGCACTTAGTTCCATACAGCACTTTGTTCCATACCAGAAAGCATTAGGTCTTAAAGACCGAACAATTCATATCATGTCATAGCATAAACGGAACGAATAAACAGAACAGAATAACTCTAGATTCATCAAAATACCATTACACAATAGTGCACATACATTTCCCCATGGTTTATCACAGACATAGTTGTCTTGCGAATAACAGAACATTAATAATAACTATTACCAGAAGGCACATGTATCACTACAGTACTATTGATAGAGACAGAACCATTCACATCATAATGGCCTCGGGCCTACTTCTATTAATAGGGACAGAATGACCTTTGGTCCATATCAATGTCATTATTCAAACATATCTATTAATTTAATCAAAGCACAATATCGATGGAATAGGTCATTCACAAACAACAATACATAAATCATAATCATAGAAGTAAGTGAAACGTAACGTTACACTACTATTACTCATAGTGATAAGCTCCCGGTAGTAATGGGACGATGTCCTCGTCTCGACCTACAAGTACAATGCACAACACATAATATGAGATTATACTCGATCCTTTACTTATTCTCTTTGATCGTTAATCAATTAGTCATGGTGGTACCAAGCTCATTATTCCTTAATAATTTATAATCCATGTCTCAGAAAACAAGAGAAATCGATGGGAAATGGTTTAGGTGAAGAAATGGTACAAAACTGGTTGACAGAAAGTGAACAGTCGTCACTAATATGGGCATAACTATTTCTGTATTTATAATTTGGGAGTGAGACCACCGCCATTGGAAACTAGACTTCCGGGGCTTGATTTTAGGCTCAAGAATCACTCAAAACGGAGTCCTAAGGCAAAAGATATGCTTATTCAAAGTTGGTTGGACAAAGCTGTCTCCCGCACGTGCGGGAAACAGAGCCGCACGTGCAACCCTGGACAGCTTGCAGTCCGAAAATGGCTGAAAATTTGGGACTTCTCATTTTCAAAATCAAACCTTAATTACATGTAAATCAAAACCCAAAACCCTTTAATACATGACCAATTTCACATTATTAATCTCCATCAAACATCATAACCTCAAAATAAACAAATATAATGACTTTAATTCTTCAATCAAGAAATTCTTAGAAAACCAAGGTTCAATCAAATATATACATAGAACCCTAACTCAAATGGGTTCAAAGCTTCCCTTATTATCATGATTTCATGAAATTGATGCCTCAAACATAAGGATTCAAGATAATTTATCTTACCTTAGTTCACTCTTTGACTTTCTCATAGTTCTCTTTAATTTCTCCAAGCTTCCATGGTTGATCTCCTTCTTCTCTCTTCAATTTCTTCAAGTCATCTTCAAGCTCCCAATAATGGTGAACTCTCTCTCTCTCACTCTCTCTTTCTCACAGGTCTTCCTCTCTTCTTAGATATTTTTGAGCTCCAAAAGATGAGTCCTACTCATATAACTCATATACACCTATATATTTAATTATATAAGCTTTATCACAAATAAGGAGGGCCAAACACGCCCTTACGAATCGCACAAAATTAAATTTCAATTAAACTTTCAGATGACTCTAAAAATTATGATGATCATAAATATGTCCCATGTTCTGGTTTCTGAAGCCTTTAAGGCCTTCAATTTGCAGTACCAAGTTAACCACCCAAACGCACATTAACGAATCAAATAAATTAGATTTCCAATTAAGTTTCCCAAATAGTTCTAAAAATTTCCATTAACACATCCAAGTCCTCAATTGTGATTTCTGAACCCGTAAAGGTCGGTAATTTCAATTTTAAAGTTGTGCCTCAACAGTTAATTCCTCAATTTGAACACATATCATTAAATTAAAATGCATTAACCCATAAGACCGTAAAGATAATCTCTAATATAGATTTTGGGGTCATTACAAAAACCTACTATTGATATGTGCTGGTGGATTTAATTGTGAGTTTAGAGTTTGCTTAGAAGGTTTAATAAAATGTTTTCCACATTGGTTGTGAACGTACAGGGATTTTTATAGCCTCAACAATTTCTAAAAATTGAAATATTTATTCCTTTTTTTATTTAGTGCATATGGTAAATTGGCATCAGCCATTCTTTGGTACTTAGCACCGCTTATTTGTTTTGTGATTTGATGAACCTTGCGTTTGGTAGAGTTTTGTAAATATGATTTGAGAATATGAGTTGTATTTTGAGTTTGTGAGTTTTGGAATTATGATTTGAGTGTAGAAAATTTGTTTGGTTATGAGTTTTGAAAAGAGTTTTGAAAAGAATTTTAAATTGAGTGGGAAATTTTTGATGTGACATGTGATATTTGATACAAAAACTAACAACTCATAACCAAACACACAACTTAAAATTCTATACAAAACTCATAAAAAAAAATTTAAAAATTCGAAAAATATTTTTTATTTAATATATAAAACATAACATGTGTCAATTCCAAAAAATATATATATATTTCACTGGCGGGGACGTCCTGTGAGACATCCGGGGAGTCGACCGGGAGGGACATCCGGGTGACAGAGTTTTCAAAGCAAAGCGTGGAATTGATTTTTAAAAACTGTAAACAAACACGCAACTCAAAAACACACTTGGAATCACATTTCCAGAACACAACCAAACAGAGCTATTTTTAGATTCCAAAGGTATTTCTCTCCTGCCTCAAATGGTGTAAGAGTGTATAAGTTTTGGAATTTTTTTTTCTATCATGCCTGGTGCTTAAACTGTGAGTTGAAAATTGCTAGAGAACTTTAGTTGCTAAATAAGGGGCTGTTTATGCTGAAACGACTATGTTCTTAAACTTGAACTGTATTTCCTTGTAGTACCATTGATCAATTTAGTGGACAAAGCAGTCCTGTAATATTTCCTCAGGATGAGAACCAGGTTAGCTCTGTTTCATTTTTACATGTTTGAGCATGAAGAACTTAGGGTAACGTGTCGTGTCCAAGCATGCTTATGTTGAAGATACGTTTATAATTTTCCAGCATGCATCTCATTATTGGTCTTATAGTTGTCTTATAATACTTCCAACTTGTTAACCATATGCTGATTGGCCCATTATGGAATGGGCCAATGACGGGCTTTGGTTTTTCTTATTTGTTTTGAATTGTTGTGTTTTTTCAATGCCACTGTTTTGTCAAAGGTGGATACTCATGATCATGTCATTGGCAAGATGGAACCAAATTATTGATGATGGGATTGATGGAGTTGGATGATGGTTTGATGAAGATGTATTTTGATGATACTTTATGTATGAACGATTGATAGAATTTTTTACATAGAGGAGTTAGTTGAGTACTTTTGTGCACTATTTCCCCATCTCCATATAATGTTATACGATGTGTTGATTACAATATATTGAATATGTAAAAATTGTGATTAGCTGGATGCATGGTTGGTGCATGTTGGCAAGAGCTGAATCAGCATGATGCCTCAGGCTTTAAGGCTTCAAGGGCAGTAAGGGATGTTCATATTAAATGTGGTGTTGGTTAATTTGAGTTATTTGTGTTCTTATACAAAATTTCATTAATTCTCCAGCTATGTCCTTAGTTAAATTCTCTGGCCCTCTGTTATGCTATATTTCAGAATCAAGAAGGAGAAGAGAGAGAGAGAGAGAGAGAAGGGGGGAGGGGGAGGGGGGGGAAATGCCACCAAATGATGTCATCAAGACATCACCTTTGAGTCTATTCAAAAAAAAAAGAAAGGTGGCATTTTGAGAAAATGTCACTAAATGATGTCATCATATGCCATATGTTAATTGTGACAAATCTAAACTGGCATTGAAGATTTTGTGACGTTTTCTAAAACATAAACGTCACCTATTGTTTTTCGCAACGTTTTTTAAACGTTGTAAAGCTATTGCGGTAGCTGCATTAGCGACGAAAATATTAAACGTCATAAAAACCAATTGCAACGTTTTTCATTCGTAGAGCGGCGCTTTTTAAACATCGTTAAAAGTCAATTTTCCTGCAATTAGTGTGGGAATTGATATGTGCATAAACTTTGAGAAGGACTTCTATTTCAATCTTCCAGAGGTTCAAGAAGCACCTCATGCAAATAGGACCAACTTACCCTATTATTGGTCAACGTGTAGCAAGTAAGTATACATTAACGTATGGGAAATGTTAGGAATCATGAAAGATTTTTCATGAAAATGATCATGAAAGATTTGTGACCCTTAGATTACCTTGATTAGTGTGTGGTGCTTTATTCTAAGTGTAATCCAAAGGTCACAAATCTTTCATGATCATTTTCATGAAAGACTTTTCATGATACCTAGCATTGCTGTTAACGTATTGACATAAATAGGGGTGTCAATAGAGCGGGTATGGGTTGGGAACATTACTCCACCCCACCAAGTTTCAACTCATTTAGTGAACATTATTTTCATACTCGACTCTTTCATTGGGCCCTCTCTCACAATGTAATTCATTTCGTCTTGTTTAGATTTATAACTTACATTTATTCTTAAAAATGTGATTTTATGATTATTATTTTTTAAAATAGAATATTGTTGGCTACATATTTTGTAAAATTAATCACAATTCGACACGTGGCAGAGTAAGGGTAATATAGGAAGACTAGTCAAGTCCTTGATCTTGATCGTACACGTGGCAGTTAATACTGGTTCTCACATGATCTGAATAGCATTGGATCAGTAAAGAGATGCAAGGTGATGTGGCTTCAACGGTTACTCATATTCAAATTCAAATATAGGAGGGAAGCCTAACTGCAAATGATGGTGTAGTGGAACTACTTATAAGGCAACATAGTCAGCGATCATGGAGGAGCAGTTCGACGGTTTGAAGTGCAGTTCGAAGGTCATCCTTGACAAGTATAAATAGCAGGGAAACCCCCAGAAAAAAGCCCCAGACTCAGATCCAACAAACCAGTCATTTACTTCATATTTTCTTTTCCAGTTTTTACATTTCCAGTCTTTACATTTCCTGCACTTTAAATACCTGTTCTTTACATTCCTGCACTTTAAATTCCTGCACTGTACTTCGTTCATAGGAGTAGTTTCAAGTAGATCATCACTGTAAACCTCAACGAGGCTGAGTTTGGATCATTGTAAGTTTTCATTTTAATGAAATACTTCAGTTACTCGTCATTTCACTGTTATTTTGCTTAATTTCTCCTAAGTCAAGCCACCAGTAAAAGTCCTCTTCATTGAGGCTGAAAGAACTAAAACACAATCGTCTGATAATTGGTTGACAATTATAATTTCTGTAAGGACTGATTGATCCTTGCTGGCACGCTCGCATTTACAAAAATACCCTTCGAAAGCCAAAAAGCCAACATATATTTTTGGCACGCCCGGTGGGACTTGTTAAAATGGCTAGACGAAGACAACAATGAGAAAATGAACGCTTGGAAGAAGGCGTAGAAGGAGAGGTAGAAATACCTAATCCAGAGGATAATGTGGTAACACATCCTGTGGAAACTCCCATGTTATCAGAACCTATGGTCGAACAGACCAGTACTTCGGGACAAGAACCATATGTTCATAATATTGGACGAAACCAAGGAATTGGACCATCCACTGTTCCATCTACTCAGCCAACAAATCCATGGGATGGCCTAGTAGATGCTATGGGACAACAATTAATGAACACAATGGAAAGGTGGGCAACATCCTTTTTGGATCGAATGAATAACCACCAACCAACAAACACAAGACACACAGAGGAAGTTTTTAATGTCCCTCAGCAAAGATTGGCTAGAGACAAACAGCCTATGCAAGTTAATGGACATTCTAATGGTCAAACTAGTAATCAGAACTATGAAAGACATCACCTCAGTCTTGGTATGAACCCATTTCGAGGCCTATAGCAGGCCAAAATGCCTCAGTACTTAACAATGAAGCCACACAAGTTGGTGGATCTGGTCAGTACAAGAAACTGGCGTAAGAATGGTTACAAATCCCATGTTCGAAGCCATACCTGGCACTAGGGGTATAATAATCCTTTATTCGAATTTATACCCGGGGGGTTGGAAGGTTGGCCTGCAAATGGAAGGGACACAACACCTGTTCCAGCACCTTTCGCAGGTCCTTTCACAGGACAGGCTCAAAGGGGTTACCCACACCCCCAACAGCAACCTGCACCACAGGGGCAACCAGTCCCAAATGTACCACCTTATGGACAAGAGGACCGCAAGCACAAGTTTGTCCACCAAATCCTGTGTTTGTCCCTCCAGTAATGGTTCAGCAGGCACAAAATATGGTCCCTAGGGACCAAATTGCTGATATTGTTAGGGAGATGTGTAGACTAATGGCTCGGGGGGTCCAGAATCCTGTATACAGAAAACCATACCCAGAATGGGTAGATAGGGTACATGAATACCCAAGGGGGTTCAGGATACCAGATTTTACTCTTTTCTATGGGACTGGAAATCAGTCAACAATAGAGCATATTGCTAGGTTTGCTGCTTAATGCGGTGAATTTACTAATCATGACTATATGAAACTGAGATTATTCCCGAATTTTTTAACCGAGGGAGCATTTGTATGGTCCATCAACCATACACCTGGCTCCATTCAAAATTGGCAACAAATGGAAGAGGCATTTCATGCCCAATTCTTCCAATCAGAGCCAGAGGTTTCTATGGCAGACTTGGCTAGATTGAGTCAAAGGCCTGAAGAAAAGGCTACTCAGTTTATTGCCAGATTTAAAAGGGCTCGAAATAAGTGTAGAGTCATCCTGCCAGAATCAGAATTCGTAAGATTGGCTCAAAACGGCCTAGAGTTCAGGCTTCGAAAGAAGTTTGACTCAACTGAATTCAGAGATTTGGTGGAACTAACCTATAAGGTGTCTAGATACGAAGCATTACTAGAGGAGGAACAAGATCGAAATAATGCGCCGTACAAGACATATTATAGAGATCCTAATTATGAGATCGATGCAGCAGAGATTGTGGGCAAAGAACCTGTGATCTGTGAGGCATTAGTTCATAAGGATACAACAATTGACCAGCAGTTTAAAAAGAATGACTTTCACAGAAAGTACTCTTTCGACTTAATAAAAGTAGATGACATTTTTGATCATTTGCTTGCGGCCAACTTCCGTAAGTTACCGAAAGGAGTAAAACTGTCATCTCCAGATGAACTTAAGGGAAAAGTATATTGTAAATGGCATAACTCTTGGTCTCACTCGACTAAAAACTGCATTGTTTTTCGAGACAGGATCCAAGAACAAATTCGGAAAGGGAGTTTGAAATTTCCAGCCAAAACAGAAAAGACCATGGGGATTGACAGCAATCCGTTTCCAGAAGTTGGAGAAAGCACAGCTAATGTGGTTGTACCAAACTTCCAGAATCTATCTCTGCAAGAGTTGGAAGAGGTCAATGTGCAGATGCATATTGCCAACCAGACAACTACCAAGAAGGACACTAGAAACCCACCAGCTATTGGACAAAGTTTCTCACACTAGAAGGAACACTCTGATGAAGAAGCACTGGATGATGATTCCTTGGAAGCAGCTGTAATGCAGAGGATGTGTCCCAGGTGCAGACTGAGTTATAAATGGTTGAAAGGGCTTCCAATCGATGGGAAGCAATATTACAGGGATGTACAGAGACGTCCTAAATCAACCAATGATTACAACAAAAGGCCGTATCCGGCTAGTGATAGGCAGCGGCCATTAGTGGTTGAGCCTGCAGTGGACAGAATGCATGCTAAAGGCAAGAGGCCCTTGTATGAGTCTAGGCCACCTAACTACTACAGAATGGAGAGCAGTCATTCTGAAAGAAGGCTGGAGAGGAGTTCAGGTTATGGGACCAAAGCCAGAGATTGGCCCCCTAGACCAACCTCACGCAGAACAGAAAGTGGCCACCTTCATCGAAGGTCTGAATCAGGCTCAAAACATGAGGTCAGAGCCAAACACTTACCTTCACAGCCAGCTTTGAAGATGGCTTCGAAGGTAGAAAAAAGCAGTTCAACATCTGAGTCAGCAAGTTCGTGGGTACCTGGAGTCCCAGACTGGTTTGTAATGCAAAACAAACCTAGAGAACTGCCTGCCCAGAGAGATGTTGGAACCCAAGGCAGGATGGTCAAGCCTCCTTTGGTGGCTCCGAACAATTGGGTATTGCTTAAACACCCAAAGACAAAGGAACCAGATATGGTCTCAGTTATTTCGAGATCACAAAGGAGAAAGATTCAGCGCAGGTACACTCAGTACCAGAACGATATAAAAGAAAATGGAGAGAGCTCTTCATTGGTCCAGACAGAAGGAAAGAAAACTCCAAAGTCAGACCATACTCCAAAGCTAACTTTACAAAGCAAAGTGGGTTGCAGCAGAGAACAATTGGCCAAGGTTCATTCTGAACTAAAAGCTAGAGAGAAGTCTAGCTTAGCAGGATTGGAGAAAGCTCTGATGGAGAGTGGTAGCGAGACAGAAGAAGAGATTGGCATAAGCCAGAAGAAACAAATGATGGAGGAAGAAATGTTCGAAGCCTTCATGGCTGAGCAAACATTTTTGGTTGAAAAACCAGTCGAAAAAGATCCTTCAAAGGAATCTGTTAACAACGAAGTACCAGAGTGCAGCATGGAGGATGCTGCTGAAGTAACTGAACAAGGTGGCCAAGAGAGGAAGCAGGTACAGCCAGCCATCCAATTTGGCTCATTTCCTCTAGTATCAGTCAATATGGTACACATACTGCCCCATGAGTTCCAGGCTGGAAATGAGGACCAAGATGACCAAGACATGGATCCTATTCCTGTCTCTAGTGAAGACTCGCAAGTAAGTATGGTACAAGATGATCCTGGGATGGCTACCCCAATGGAAACTGAATACGAGAGTGAAGAAGAGGTGAGCATTAACCTCTCGTATCCTTTTGAGTATCCTTCGAATTCTATGACACAACATGTCAAGCCGTTGTACATCAAGGCTTTCTTCAATGGGATACAACTGAACCGTGTCTTGATAGACAATGGGGCAACAGTGAACTTATTACCGAAATCTTCTTTGAAGAAACTAGGAAAAAAGAATCCCAGGTTGATTCCAACCAGCACAACTGTAGACGTGCCCGCGGGGGGACCTCGGCTACAGTTCGGACTCCCCTTTTTTGTTTGTTGCGGTTCTTAATCTGAACCAAAGAGTCCAACTCTGGCAAATCGTTTGAGAAAACAGATTTTTGAGAAAGAAGTGCCAAACATGGACTGCTTTGCCAGATACAGAGTCGCCACCTAAATATTTTTAAAATGGGAAATTTAGGAAACCCTGACTCGGTGTCGAAGGCCACGTGTCCGTCATCACCAAACTTGTCTTGGCTCGAGAGCTTGGGTACGATCGAGGAAGGTCAGCTATGAGCACCCCCTTTCGCCCGGTCCGAAGACCGGCCTCTACTAACCATGATATCCGATTTTGAAAACGTTATATGTTCTTATTCCGGTTATTAGCCTAGAATTACTATGTTATGCGCACAGCAAACAAGTATAGACTAGATTGCCTAATTTGGAAACAAGCATTGCATATCCGTTTGTTTTGAAAAATGCTTTGGAATTTGCTACTCGCAAGTAGGCTAAAACACGGATTTCAATGAGTTTTTCCAACTCAAACAATCCAATCTCCACCCACAGGCATTCAAACAGTTTATCTCATATAAGCATTTAGCCACATGGTAATCATGCTGTCATGTTAACATTCACACGCATGCGAGATGCTAAAGCATAAATACTTATATCGTACTCCGTGCCAAAACAATAAACTAGTTAGCAATCATATGCATGTCCTAGTTTATGTTAAAATGACTAATGTATCGCAGGCAAGGGTGCAACCTAGAGTGGGCTCGGCTAACCCTAAAATGGCATGTGAAATGCAATCATTCGATACACGTATTCAATTTGGAATTGAAGATACAATGCGGTTTGTATGATGTACCGAGCCCGATGCATGTAAACAAATGCATGAATGCACGCATGCATAGCATAAAGTATACTAAAATAAACGTGCCCTAATCTACCATCATAAGCAGGTAAATAAAAGGGAAGAAAAAGTGGGGTTGGAAGACATGCACACCACTCACACACGCTTATTACAGATTTGCCCTCGCCCGGAGGGACCAAAAGAATAATACAAATTAATTAACTACGCGAGCTAATTAAATATTACAGATCAATTAAATTAACTAAATAAATTAATTAATCTAATTAAAACAGTAAAGTCCTCAGGAAGCGGGTCAGATGCAGCGCGTGCTCAGGATTTGCTCGGAATCGCACTGCCATGCATAGTCTGCCTCTGTTTTCCCTACTTTGCTCCTCTGAAAACTGCCAAAGTCTCAGAAATGCTTCTCAGGACACTGGAGGATACCACCGGCTGAGGGGGAGAGCCACCGGCTGTGTAGGATGGTCATCGGCACAAAATGAATCCATCGGCTGAGGACTTACTGCCGGCCGGCAGAAAATGTTGCCGGTCGGCAAACAATGCCTGCAGAACCTGCAACTCACAGCAGCAGAGGGCGAAACTTGCATGGTAATACAATTCAAACAATGTATGCACCAATCACATTCCTTATCATGTTAATGACTCAAAGGGGGATGTGTCTCGATTCTCGGACCACCAATCACGCATTTCCATGCATGATGGCCCAAAGAATCAAGTGTGCAACTTTAATTTAAAATGAAATGCAATGCAAATGACCCAATGAAGGGGACTTAACCTCTATCATACTCACTTCAAGAGGCTAAGCATGCATGCTCATGCAAGGCAACCCTAAGCATGCGAAGCTAGGTATACAACATGGCAAGGCAAGTAATCATGCAAGTCATGAGGCAATGCAACTAATGAAAAGATGGACTTAAACATGACTTAGGCAACTCTAATTAGGCCCAAAATCAGTGGCCAAAACCAAGGAAACGAAAGCCAAAATGCACACACACATGCATGCAATCATGGTCCAACACCTTAAGCATAAACAAGGCAACTTTTAAGCACACTTAAAGAGACCAAACAATGGACAATTAGCATGCATACCAAACTCTGAAATTGCGCAAGATAGAGGTGCCAAACCAACTAATTCAAGCAAGTAAAGCATGCAAATGGTCCAAGTACTTGAGGTAAGCCAAGAGGCTTAAACCAAGGTCAAACCCACCAAGCCTCACAAGGCTAAGGGGACTCAAAATAGGTCAAAGGCAGACCTAAACAACACCCAAGGGACACCTAGATGACATCTAAATGGCTCAAATCCAAAGGCATACATAATGACCAAAACATGGAGCATACAACACGAGCTTTCAAAGCAACAATGAAGCCTCTAAGGCAAGTATGCAAACATGTTAAGTGGACTGAAATTTCATGCTAAGTGGTTCCAAACCACTGAAATAATGCAAACGAGGCATGTTATACACTTACATACTTAAGGCCAACAAGCCCAAAAATGCAAAGAGGCTATATAATGCATGCTAGGGTCGACTCAAACAACCTAAGACAGACCTAAAGCATAGCAAAATAAGCACAAAAGCTTCACAAATCTAAGCCTAAAACATGCTAAAACAAGGCACACAACCTAAGGCATATTAAAGGCAATCACAAGGCATTACAAGGTAAGTATGCAAGGCATGCATGGTTAATACCAAACTGACTTAAAACCATGTTATATTATGGCAATATAAGCATGAAAACAGTCATGGCATGCTCAACAAACATTCAAACATAAGCTCCCTTAAGAGACCAAAAATGGTCCCTTTCAAGGACAACAAGGAGAAGGGGTGGCCCCCCCCTTCTTGAGACTTCAAGGCACCATCTTCATCACTGAAATCCCTCAAGATTTCAGTGGTGAAGAGGCCCAAACACCAAAGTCTCGAAACTTGCACAAAATAGCACAAAAATGGGGCCTTTCAAGGCCAAAGGGTGGTCAAACACACCCAAACCACAAAACACTCTTAACAAACAATCAAGAGGGCCTAAAAATAGAACTTTTTTATGTTATACACTAAACACAAAAATAGCTCTAAGATAGGTAGAAATAGGATGCAAAAATGGGGTAAAAAGGACTAGTTTCTTACCCTTGAAGCCTTTCTTCAACAATGGTGATCTTGTTGCCTCCTTAGCTTCAATCCATCAAAAATAGCAAGAACAAGCCCTTAGAACCTCAGTAGCCAAAGGAAAGTGAAACACTAGGTGCTTGTGTGCAATAGTATGGACTAAAACACACACAAGAGTAATATAGAGATAGGATGTGTATTGAACCCTAACCCTAAAACCAGAGCTTCCTCTGTATTTTCTAAGCAAAAGCTCTAATTTTTCTAACCCTTGAGCAAGGGAGAGGAGGGCTCCTCTTATAGAGGAGCCAATCTTGTAAACTTACAATGTAAGCTAACAAGAGGGGCATCTCTCCATACACATGTATGGAGGGGAAGCAAATGCCAGCCAGCTGTTTCAAAATATCTCCAAAAGCAGCTGAACAGTAGTCGGCTGGGCAAAAATGTCATTTTGACAAAAATGACTGCCGACCGGCAATAAAGAGTGCCGACCGGCAACATACATTGCCGATGGCAACAAAAACCAGCCGGTGGCCTCTAGCCACTGCGGTGTGTGTGTGGGGATGCCTCACAAGGCATTCCCTGCCCTCCAAGGCAAAACACAAGTGTTTGGTGCAAAACCAAACACAAAACGGTCGAGTTCAGAGATCCTGAGGCAGGGCGCGTAGCCGAGGACTCCGGGAACTCCAAACGAACACAAACATGGATAATCATCGAGTGTTCAAACGGTGACGTCCAAGTCTTGAGGACGGTCAAAAATGGGGTGTCTACAACAACCATCGCTGGCTTTGTTGGAGACAAACAGATGGCTCAGGGGATTCTACCCATTAACTTGAGTGTGGGAACCAGGGACTACATGACAGCATTCTTCGTAATCGATAGTAATGCTAAATACAATGCTTTACTTGGGAGAGATTGGATCCACACTAACAAATGTGTGCCTTCCTCTTTGCATCAGAAAATTATGATGGCCTTAGGCAATGGAGAGACGGAAGAAATTGATGCAGATCCTCAACCCTTCATAGCCTGTGCAGACTTTGCAGAGGCCAAGTTGTATATTGAGGGTGTAACACCACTCAGTATACTGAGGAAAGCTGATGGTTCAGCCGAAGTGACGGCTGATGAGGAAGTGACACACCTGACGCACTTAGTCCAAGAAAGTGCTGATGAAGAGATTGTCATTAAGGATGACAATGATGCCTGGTTGTAGGCAAAGAAATGAAGAACAAGAAGCCAAGTCTTTGGCTCTAATTAAATTCTCAACATTGGATGTAAAAGCGATAGTCCAGAAAGTATAGGAGCAAGAGAGAGAAGCCATGATAATTGGCTGTGAACAGGAGCAGCAACAGATCCGAATTTTGACCATTGGCAAATACTGTGCATTGGACATTGAAACAAAAGTCCAGGAAATACAAGAAGAGGATGCCTTATGGACAGACTTTGTCTATGAAGAGGAGGGCAAAGACGTTGAACTAAAGAACCTAGGAGCAGAACAAGGCGAGAAGGTTGTTTCGAAGGTAGAAGAAACCAAACAAGAAGCCTCAATAAGTTCTCAGACACAAGACCCCTTAGAAGAAGTAAATTTAGGGGAAGGTTCTATGCAACAGCCCACCTATATAAGTGCTTGTTTGAATGATCTGGACAGGGACCAGTTATTGGTTGTTCTAAAGAAATATAAAGATTGCTTTGCATGGTCTTATAATGAGCTACCAGGATTGGATAGGTCATTAGTGGAACATAGGCTCCCTATGAAGCCTAATTTCAAGCCATACAAGCAGAAACCAAGAAGAATGAGTCCAGAGGTAATTCAGAAAGTCAAGGAAGAGATTCTTAGACTACTCAAGGCAGGCTTTATTAGGACAGCCAGGTATGTTGAATGGCTATCTAATATTGTGCCTGTAGTTAAGAAGAATGGTAATATGAGGGTACGCATTGATTTCAGAAACTTGAATCTAGCAACTCCAAAAAATGAGTACCCTATGCCTATAGTGGATCTGTTGGTAGACAGTTCAGCGGGGCATCAAGTTTTATCAATGATGGATGGGCATTCTGGTTATAACCAGATCTGCATTGCAGATGAGGATGTCCACAAGACAGCATTCAAATGTCCTGGGAATATTGGCACCTTCGAATGGGTTAAAATGCCATTTGGCCTGAAGAATGCTGGGGCTACATATCAGAGGGCTATGAACACTATCTTTCATGACCTCATTGGAGGGTATTTAGAGTGTTATATTGATGACATTGTAGTAAATCCCAATCCATGGAGGAGCATCTGTTTCACTTAGAAGCAGCCTTTGAAAGAATGAGGAAGTTCAAGTTGAAACTCAATCCTCTTAAGTGTGCTTTTGGGGTATCATCTGGAAACTTCTTGGGTTATGTAGTGCATAAGAAAGGAATACAGATTGATCAGAATAAAGCCAAAGCCATCATTGAAGCCAAGCCTCCATCAAGTAAGAAAGAATTACAAAGGTTCCTTGGACAGGTTAACTTTCTTCGAAGGTTTATTTCTAACACTGCAGGGAAAACTAAAGTATTTTCTTTCTTGTTAAGGCTGAAAGATGAAGAGGAATTTGTGTGGACAGCAGAGCATCAAATTGCTTTCGAAGGTATCAAAGCCTACTTGGCCAACCCTCCAGTGCTGATGCCACCAAAGGGTGATAAGCCCTTGAAGTTGTACATAGCTGCAGCAGAAGATTCATTGGGAGCTTTTTGGCCCAAGATAATGAAGAAGGCAAGGAGCAAGCTGTTTATTACCTTAGTAGGTTTTAAATTCTTATGAATGTAAATATCAGCTGTTGAAAAGCTGTGTCTTGCTTTGTATTTTGCTGCAATGAAATTAAGATACTATCTCTTACCTACAACTGTCTTGATAATTGCAACCACAGATTTGGTTAAGTACATGTTATCTAGACCTATGTTGAGGGGGAGAATTGGCAAGTGGATACTAGCCTTATCAGAATTTCATCTAGAGTATGTCCCCCAAACGGCAATAAAATGGCAGGTTTTAGCCAATTTTCTGGCAAACCATCCATTTCAAACAGAGAGCCAAGAGATAATGGAACTTGGTATGGCTAGTGTTGAGCCATGGCAGATGTGGTTCGATGGGTCGAAAGCCAATGGTTTAACTGGAATTGGTATTGTGATTAAGTCTCCACAAGGGGTAGAAGCCACACATGGTTTCAAAGTGGATGAAGCCACCTATTCCAATAACCAGGCTGAATATGAAGCCTTAATCGTGGGACTAGAGATTCTTATTGGATTACAAGTACATGCAGTTGATATATTTGGAGACTCTTAATTGGTGGTTAACCAAGTGAAAGGGATTTTCAAGTGTCAAAGCATAAGTATTTTGCCATACTATGTTGTTGCATTACATCTGCTTTCTCAGTTTCAAATAGCAAATGTAACTCATGTTCCCAGATTCTTGAACAATAGAGCTAATGATGTAGCTCAGAAAGCTTCAAACTTCAAGAGAAGGGATAATACCCAGAGGGACATAAGCCGAACAACATATCAAATATTAATACAACCTTTGAATAAAAGGAATATGGTCTTGGAAGTCAATCATAATGACTTACAAGAACAAGATTGAAGGTATCCAATAATGCAATACTTAGCTGGTCCATCTTCGAAGGCCAGCAGGAAAATCAAATTACAGTCTATGCAATATATGATATATGGCAATGCTCTCTACAAAAGGGGGGGAGATGGCTTATTGCTGGAATGTTTAGGCCCAAAAGAAGCATTAACAGCTATGGCTGAGGTTCATGAAGGCATCTGTGGTGCTCATCAGCCTGGTGTAAAGATGAGGTGGTTGCTTTGAAGGCATTCCTACTATTGGCCAACTATCCTTAAAGACTACATAGAATATGCAAAGGGTTGCCAGGCATGCCAAAAGCATGGCACAATAAGGCATGTGCCCATAACTGACCTACATGCAGTAGTGAAGCCCTAGCCATTCAGAGGTGGGCTATGGATATGATGGGGAAAATACACCCACCTTCTTCGAAGTATCATTGTTCATTCTAGTGGCCACTGATTACTTCACTAAGTGGGTCGAGCTAAGCCATATAAAGCTGTAGACCAGACAGAGGTCATTGGATTTATCAAGGATCTAATCCATAGATTTGGCATCCCACAAACTATAACTGTGGATAATGGGACTGTGTTCGATGGGAAAATGGTGAAGTCTTTTGTGGTAGAGTTTGGAATTAGCCTTGTTAATTCCACACCCTATTATGCACAAGCCAATGGTCAAGCTGAATCATCCAACAAGTTATAACAAGCCCGCGGGGGACCTCGCTACAGCTCGGACTCTCCTTTGTGTTGCGGTTCTAAATCTTGAACCAAAGAGTCCAACTCTGGCAAATCGTTTTGAAGAAAAACAGATTTTTGAAAAGTAGTGCCAAACATGGACTGCTTTGCCAGATTACAGAGTCGCCACCTAAATGTTTTTTTATGGGAAATTTAGGAAACCCTGACTCGGTGCCGAAGGCCACGTGTCCGTCATCACCAAATGTCTCGGCTCGGGAGCTTGGGTACGATCGGGGAAGGTCAGCTATGAGCACCCCCTTTCGCCCGGTCCGAAAACCGGCCTCTACTAACCGTGATATCCGATTTTGAAAACATTTTGCGTTCTTATACCGGTTATTAGCCTAGTTTTACTACGTTATGCGCACAGCAAAACAAGTATAGACTAGATTGCCTAATTCGGAAATAATCATTGCATATCCGTTTGTTTCGAAAGCGTTTCGGGTTTTGCTACTCGCAAGTAGGCTAAAATACGGATTTCAATGAGTTTTCCAACTCAAGCAACCCAACCTCCACCCACAGGCATTCAAACAGTTTATCTCATATAAGCATTTAGCCACATGGTAATCATGCTGTCATGTTAACATTCACACGCATGCGATATGCTAAAGCATAAATACTTACATCGTACTCCGTGCCAAAACAAAAACTAGTTAGCAAACATGCGTGCCCTAGTTCATGTTAAGATGGCTAATGCATCGCAGGCAAGGGTGCAATCTAGAGTAGGCTCGGCTAACCCTAAAATGGCATGTGAAATGCAATCATTCGATGCACGTATTCAATTTGGAAATTGAGAGTACGATGCAGTTTGTATGATGTACCGAGCCCGGTGCATGTTTAGACAAATGCATGGATGCACGCATGCATTGCATAAGGTATGCTAAAATAGACGTGCCCTAATCTACCATCATAAGCAGGTAAATAAAAGGGAGAAAGAAGTGGGGGTTGGAAGACATACAAACCACTCACCCACACTTATTACAATTATGCCCTCGCTCGGAGGGACCAAAAGGATATACAGATTAATTAGCTACGCAAACTAATTAAAATATTACAGTCCAAATAAATTAATTAATCTAATTAAAGCAGTAAACCGCCTCGAGATGAGGGCCGGATGCAACGCATGCTCAGGATTTGCTCGGAATTGCACTGCCATGCTTGGATTGCCTCTGTTTTCCCTGCTTTGCATCTCAAAAGACTGCCAAAGTCTCAGAACTACTTCTCAAGGCACTGGGGGATACCACCGGCTGAGGGGAAACAACACCGGCTGGAGTATGTGGTCACCGGCACAAAATTAATCCATCGGCCATCAATAGACTGCCGGTCGGCACTAAGTACTGTCGGCCGGCACTGAATGTCTGCAGAACCTGCAACTCACAGCAGCAGAGGGCAAAAACTTGCATGGCAGCTCAATTCAAAATGTATGCACCAAACACATTCCTTATCATGTTTGTGACTCAAAGGGGCATGTGCCTCGATTCTCGGGCCACCAATCACGCATTTCCATGCATGATGGCCCAAAGAAACAAGTGTGCAATTTCATGTCAAATGAAATGCAAACTAAGCAAACAAAACAAGGCCCAATTCCCTATCACCAAGTCAAGGAACAAGGCATGCATGCAAGATGCATTTCAACCTAATCATGTTAGCTAGGGATGCAATATGAGCATGTGGACAAACAACGCAAGCATACAAGCATACATGAGGTAAGCATGCAAGCAAGTAAATGATGGTCTTAAACATGACTTAGGCAACTCCAAATAGGCCTAAAATCAGTGGCCAAAGTGCCCAAAATGAAGGCCAACACACACACACACATGCATATGTTTAAGACTTAACACTTAGGCACTAAGTAAGCAACCCTCAAGCACACTTGAAAGGGGATATCATGGACAACTAGCATGCAACATGAGCCCTAAAATCATGCTATAAAATGATACCAAATCATGTTAAACAAGGCAAGCAAATGCATGCAAAAGGGGCCAAGTATTCAAAGCAAGCCAAAGGGGTATTGAACTACATTTGACGAGACTAAACATGGCAAGACTTAAGCAACTAAAAAAACAGATTTTTAGCACACCAAAGCAAGCCCAAATGACCACTTAGATGGCATCTATATGGTTTAAATTAAAAGGCATGCACACATGCACTCTCAAGGAACATACAACATGAGCTCTTGAAACATCAAAGAGGCATGCAATGTAAACATATGAGCATGTTAAATGGACTGAAATAACATGGCAAAATGGTCTCAAACCATTGAAATGATGCAAACTAGGCATGCTACACATTCATGCTCAAGGCTAGCAAGCCTAAAATGCAAAGAGGCTATACTAAGCATGCCAAGACCAACCCAAACACTTATGGACAGACCTAAAACATGTCAAGATAAGCACAAAATCTTCATGAATCTAAGCCTAAAGCATGCTCAAAGTAGGGCTAACAACCTAAGGCATGTTAAGGCAATACAAGGCATTACATGGCAACTATGCTAAGCATGCATAAGGGACCAAAACCAACTCTTACAATGTTAATCATGGCATAATAAACACAAAATGCAGCCTAGACATGCTCAACACACACACCAACAAAGGCTTCCTCAAGAGGCCAAAACTTGTCCTTTTCAAGGACATCAAGGAGAGGGGGTGGCCCTCTCCTTCTTGGGACTTCAAGGCATCATCTACACCACTGAAATCCCTCAAGATTTCAGTGGTGAAGAGACCCAAACACCAAAATCCCGGAGCTCTCACAAAATAGCACAAAAAAGAGGCATTTCAAGGCCTAAGAGGGGCTAAACTTCCCCAAAGCACAATGCACCCCTAATAAACTATCAAGAGGACTAAAAAACAGAACTTTTTTGTATTAAACACCAAGCACAAAAACAGTTCAAAGATAGGTAAAAATGGAATGCAAGAATGGGGGAAATAAAGCAAGTTTCTCACCCTTGTTGACCTTCTTCACAAGTGTTGATGTTGTTGCTTCCTTAAGCTCAAATCCAACCAAAAACCCAAGAACAACCTCTTGGAACCTCAGTAGCCAAGGGAAGGTGAAACACTAGGTGTTGATGTGCAATAGTGAGACACAAACACCTAGTGTACAAACAAGAGAGCAAAAGAGAGATAGAATAGATATAGAATTCAAACCCTAAAACCAGAGCTTCTTCTCTGTCTTTTCTCTCTAAAATGTCTAACTCTCCAACCCTTGAGCCAAGAGGAGGAAGGGTTCTCTTATAGGCAACAAACTTACAAGCTAAGCTACCAAAGGCTCATCCCTCCATGTGTATGGAGGGGAAACAAATGCTATACAGCTGCTTCAAAATATCTCAAAAAGCAACTGCACAGTAGTCGGCAGGGCAAAATTGTCATTTTGACAAAACTGACTGCCGACCGGCACAAAAGAGTGCCGACCGGCACAATATAGTGCCGATGGCAACACCAACCAGCCGGTGGCCTCTAGCCACTGCCGGTGGTGTGTGGGGATGCCTCACAAGGCATTCCCTGCCCCTCCAAGGCAAAGCACAAGTGTTTGGTGCAAAACCAGACACAAAACGGTCAAGTTCGGAGGTCCTGAGGCAAGGCGCGTAGCCGAGAACTCCGGGAACTCCAAACGAACACGAACATGGATAATCACCGAGTGTTCAAGCGGTGACGTCCAGGTCTTGAGGACGGTAAAAAATGGGGTGTCTACAGTTGCCCTCTTTGACAGAACTCGGAAGTCATAACAATGACGAGAGTGAATGTCAAAGCCCAGAGACGGCCCATTTTTGACAAGGCCGAAGACTTGGACAAACATACAAAGCGTAAATGGTTGAACTCGCAAGCTGCCTACGTATCCCTTTAGGAATCAAACCAGCGTAGTTCAGGCACAGGCATACAAGCCGCAGATAAGGTATGCGCCCGTAGGCGGGGGCAAGATGCAACTGACATGCAAAAGGCCGAGCATAACTTATGATCATGCAAAGAAAGCTGTAATGAAGCACACATGCGACAGTTATAAGCTAGCATATACCAATCTACACTACAATGCAGAAAGGATGTAAGAGAATTATGCAATTCTCAATACGTCTCACTCGGAGGATACAATACCTGTGCGGCTCGTCCGGTTGCACCAGCCTCAAATGAGCCGTACATACAATATCGTGCCTGCAAAGAAAGCAAACTTAACAGGTACAATATTGTTAGCAATATGCATGACAATGCAATGATGAATGCAAGATGATATGCAATATATACAAAATGATGTATGAACAATGCAAATGATAATGCAATGCAATTGAAACTATGCAAACTACATGCAAAGCAATTGAATCATGATTCAATCGTGAGCGATTCGAAACCACACAAATGTCAAATAGGTTGATGGAAGTAACAAGTCCGTCTACCATAGAAAAGGTGCCGCAACCTCAAACCAACATACCAGCGTGGAGTAGGCGCGATACACATGCAGAACTATGAGTGATGTAGACGGACACAAGGACAAGTATTGGGTGGATTGACATAAGTGGGGTGACGACCCGCTGAGGAAAGAACAATGATCCTAATGCCGGATGCAACAATTACACTACAATGTAATATGCGATTATGGCGCGCGGGCCAAACCGTATCTCGCTTAGGAAAGGCATGCACACATACAAACCATGTCTAACACAGAAAAGGTGCCGCAACCTCAAACCAACATACCAGCATGGAGTAGGCGCGATGCACATGCAGAACCGTGCTTTGACGTGAAAAGTATGGACACATACCAGACCAAGCTCAACAAGGAAAGGCGCAAGCCATGGATGGAAGATAATGTAGTGGATGCATGCAACTACAATGCAATGGAAATGGATATTTACAGCAAATGCATGACATATGCACTATACTACAATGATGATGCATGACATATGCATGTTCTTCTTTTTTTTGTTTTTGAAATGCATGACATATGCAAAATCTAGAATGATGCATGACATATGCAGTATTTACAATGATGCATGACATATGCATGTGTTTTTTTGTTTTTGGATTTTTTTTGAAATGCATGACATATGCAATATTTAGAATGATGCATGACACATGCAGTATTTACAATGATGCATGACAATGCACTATGATGCAACGACTATGATTGCAGCTTTCCCTATCTTACCAACAGGGCGATATACTAGGTTGGTTCAGTATCCAGAATTGAGGCGTAGACACGCCGCCTCAACCTATGGGGTTTCCATACAGATTTCAAGCCGAGGGTACACCTCCTGGGTATTTAAACCAGACTTTAGTCTCGGAGATCCCGAACCTTTGCGTTCTAGGCATGAGCCGTTCAAACTCTAGTTTTCACCGTCCCAGTTGGTCTTCTAGGAACTCACCGCAAACACAGGCTGGTGGCTTTACCAGACCACCGGAAGTCGTTCGGGCACGACAAACACCAAAGGAATTGCACCTTCAGAGGATTTAAGGTCTCCTAGACCGGGATGCACAGAACAATGCAATGAGATGCGCAGAATAGCGCGATGGAATGCATGCAAAATGCAATGAGATGCACCTTAGTGCACCGAAGGTCTTGCACCTCCCGAGGATTTAAGGTCCGAGGGGCAATGCATGATAATGCAATGTATAATGCAAGTGAGACACGCATGCCAGGGAGGAATGAAAAATGATATGTAAATGAGACACGCATGCCTCAAAGGATTTGAGGCACGCGTACCCCAAGATTTGAACTGAAATGTAGATCGAAAGATGCATGACAATGCGAAAGAACAAAAGTGCGTAACAACGCGCATCTTTCAAAATGTACTGAAGGTCTTGCACCTTCCGAGGATTTAAGGTCTCCTAGACCGTACGTGTTTAAGGTCTCGCCAGACCGGGGGAGAAAAACAATGAAGTGCGCAAGATAGCGCGATGAAATGCATGCCAAATGCAATGAGGTGCACCTTAGTGCACCGAAGGTCTTGCACCCCTCGAGGATTTAAGGTCTCCTAGACCGCGCGTGTTTAAGGTCTCGCCAGACTCGAGGAAAAACAATGAGATGCGCAAAATAGCGCGATAAAATGCAAAATGAGATGCAAGATGAGGCACGCATACCTCATGGATGCAAAATGTAAAACGAAATGCAAACGAAATGCAAAGTGAGGCACGCATACCTCATGATGCAAAATGCAAAACAAAATGCAAATGAAATGCAAAGTGAGGCACGCATACCTCAAGATGCAAAATGTAACATGAAATGCAAATGCAATGCAAATGAAATGCGAATGAAATGCAAAGTGAGGCACATATACCTCAAGATGCAAAACTGAAATGGACATGAGGCACGCATACCTCATTAGACGGAAAATGAAATGCAAAACGAAGCACGCGTACCTCGAGATGCAATGAAATGCAAAATGAAATGCAAAACAAGGCACGCGTACCTCGAGATGCAATGAAATGCAAAATGAGGCACGCATACCTCATTGAATGGAAAATGAAATGCAAAACGAGGCACGCGTACCTCGAGATGCAATGAAATGCAAAATAAAATGCAAAACGAGGCACGCGTACCTCGAGATGCAATGAAATGCAAAATGAAGTGCAAAACGAGGCACGCGTACCTCGAGATGCAATGAAATGCAAAATGAGATGCAAAACGAGGCACGCGTACCTCGAGATGCAATGAAATGCAAAATGAGGCACGCATACCTCATTGAATGGAAAATGAAATGCAAAACGAGGCACGCATACCTCAAGATGCAATGAAATGCAGAATGAAATGCAAAACGAGGCACGCGTACCTCGAGATGCAACGAAATGCAAAATGAGGCACGCATACCTTATTGAATGGAAGATGAAATGCAAAACGAGGCACGCGTACCTCGAGATGCAATGAAATGTAAAATGAGGCACGCATACCTCATTGAATGGAAAATGAAATGCAAAACGAGGCACGCATACCTCGAGATGCAATGAAATGCAAAATGAGGCACGCATACCTCATTGGATGGAAAAAAAAAATGCAAGTATGACACGCATGCCACATGAAAATGCAAAACGGTGCAAGTCGCGAGGGACATGCAAGACGGCGCGATGCGACGCACCGGACAATGTGATGGATGCGTGCAACGCACGCGGGGCAACTTTTGAATCTTGTAAAAGACAAAAGGAATACAAAAGGATACAATCTTTGCTTGAATCTGAGTGCCACGCACAGAAGACACGGTCCGAGGTCAAAACGAGGATTGTAAGTGGCTTCGTAGCCCTTAACAAATTGCTTGGCCTTAGTTTAGGAGTATGGGACATACTCCATTGTTACAACCTTTCTCACCACCCGGGTGGCACCTTCTACCTTAGAGTTCGGTCCGATGTACCCCAAATGATCTTAGACCTTCCTGACTCTGATAAGCATTCGAAAGATTTCTTCACGGAGGAGGGAACTTCGAGTATCCTGCCGATGTAGAGGACCGACCAACGCGAATATCTCGTGAAGGTGGTGGTCCAGGTTAGCTTTTGTCCTTAACGCTTTACTTCCACACTTTTGGTGTTGACTTTTAACTTTGGTTGTATGGCTTCGACAGGTGATTCTCGAACGAGGAGGCGGACTACCAAAGAACATCAGGCCGACCTTGAGATTGCCTTTGCCTACCCCTATAGATCTGTACAAAACTGCTTAATTACAAGGCCACTTACAAGCACAAGCTTAAGAGAGGAGGGTTCGTGTAATCGACTACTTTAGGAAGTCTCCAGAGAGGTCGTTGGAGCAGCAGCTTGTGATAACATTGGTGTTTCTACTTCCGCATTGCTCGGTCATCAAGTGGAACTACGAGTGGGGGCCCTTGTCACAACGACCAAGAAGCATGACCGCCGAAAGCTTGACCTTGCAGCTCTTGCTTACGGTACAGTCCTGTTCCTGAAGTAGCTACTTGACGTTCGGCCAGCTGACCAAAGAGTCTTGGTTCCAAAACAGCCGTACAGACTTCCAAGGAAGTTCCTTCTCCTACTCCACATAGTACAACACATACTGAAGAACTGAGGGGTTCCAAGAGGAAGAGGAGTAAAGGAAAGACGTTGTAGAGGCTCTGATGAGCAAACTTTGGCTGAGGAGTGGCTGCCTCCATTGGAGTATAAAAGTCGGCCTATCACTGTGGCTGACAGCGTGACAGATTCTCGTGATTTGGCATTCCACCTGTCCAAGACATTACTCCTTCCCCTGGACATGGTCGAGTGTAATGTAGATTCTGAATCTCTAATCAAAGGATCTATTCAAATGGTGACCGCAGTAAGTATTCCTCTCCTGATTTGATTGCTTTCTTGTCGTTTTTCAATACACTTCTCTAAGTGTTTTATTTTGGTTCTTGACAGTTGGCACAGCGGCTTCATGTTCTGGAGAGCGTCGCCTGGAGCAAGTAACAGACTTCAACCGAACTACGCAGTTATATCTGATGCCGACCTTGCTCTGAAGTCAGCCGAAGCAGAACGGATAAGGGCGAAGAGGAAGGCTGCCACTGCTAGGGTGTCAGCCCTTGCTAAGGAGAAAGCGTTGTTGGAGACTGAGAAAATGCTATGTGGCTCTGGCTGCCAACAAAGAGTCGACAGAGAAAAGCTGAAGTGGAGGCCGAGCTGGAGGCAATGAAGGCCGACCAAGCTAAACTTATTGAAGAGGCCATCCAAAAGGTTGGGATGAGGCTGAAGCAGATTATGCCCAACAAGTCTGGAACTAAGGGATGGCTTATTTGCCAAGGGTTGGACAAAGGCCCTTCGTGCTGTTGGAATCGAGGAGACTTCTGCTCTCTTCAAAGACATCCCTGTTCCATCTAAGACTGCTACTGCAAGGACTGCTAAAGCAAATGAGACGTTAGTGGCTGAGACTTCGGAGGCCACCCTTTCTGTTTCCTCTCCTCGTCTGCCGAGCGTTATTTCTGAATGAGAAGAGTAGCATTTACTTATTTTCTGCATTTTTTCACTTTTTTTTTTTGTTGTTGCAAGTGTTGAGTTCGGCTAGTTAAACATCATCGTTTTGTAAAGCCGAGCTCTCTCTTTTGTAATGGATGCTTTATAGTAAAGCTATGCTTTGTTGCATTTTTGTATGTCTTGAATTTCAATTTCTAATTTATGCATGTGTTATGCTTGCCCCCGGCCGAGCAGGGGCTCTCTAGAGAAGGAGGCCGCCTGTTCGGTTTGACTAGGCTCCATGCCGTAGAAAATTTGGAAGAAATAACTTTTGATGCCCCCAATCCGAGCAGAGACGCCGTAGGGAAGGAGGCCATTTGTTCGGTAAAACTAGGCTTTATGCCTTAGAAAAATTTGAGGAAAAATTTTCCATGCCTTCCGGCCAAGCAGAGGCTTCGTGGCCAAGTGGACCGTTTATTCGGGTCTGACTAGGCTCCATGCCATAGAAAAATTAGAAGAAAGAACTTTCCAAGTCCCTAGCTGAGCAGAGGCTCTGAGACTATATAGGGCATCTAATTTGGCAGACCAGGCTTTGTGCCTTAGAAATGTCTAGTTGGATTCGACCGAGCATTTCATTGCTCAGCTTTTACTTGATTCGGTCAAGCTTAACTCATCGTAGAGTGTAACTCGTCTCTTCGTTGAGCGCGAGTTGTTACCATGGACCATGCTTTCAAGTAACGATACTTGGCACAAATTCCACCAAGCTATACCACTTGGCGCCCTACTCCAACCGAAGGGCGAGTTTGCAGGCTAGGGCGTAGGTTAAGACCTGTAACCCGTTCTTGCTCAATTGTCAGCGAAAATATGTACGACACATATGAAAAAAGAACACAATTCATAGGGAAAAGGTGATTTCAATAATACTTAGAGAATTGCGATTACATTCAAAAGCGCTTAGATCATTACATCACTGATAGTATTTCTTCAAGTTGGCAACATTCCAAGGACGAGGAATGGACTTGCCTGCTAGGTCAGTCAGGTAGTAAGCTCCGTTGCCTAAGGCAGAGGTAACTCTGTAAGGCCCTTCCCAGTTAGGGCCGAGCTTCCCTTCACCAGGGACCTTCTTATGATCCATGACCTTCCTTAGCACCAGATCTCCAGGTAGAAATTGGCGAATTAGCACATTTTTATTGAAACTTCTAGTAAGTTGTTGCTGGTATGCTGCCAGACGAATGAGCGCGGCTTCTCTGCGCTCCTCTGTCAGGTCAAGAGCCTGGGCGATAGCCTCATCATTGTTTGCTGGTTCAAAGATTTCAGACCGAATAGTGGGAAGGCCGACCTCCAAGGGGATGATGGCCTCCATCCCATAAGTGAGAGAGTAAGGCGTCTCCCCTGTCGATCGCCGTGGTGTTGTTCTGTACGCCCACAGAACGTTTGGCAGTTCTTCCACCCATTTGCCTTTGGCCTTCTCCAGCCGCTTCTTCATCCCATTGATGACCGTCTTGTTAGACGCTTCAGCTTGACCTTTCCTTGAGGGTAGACTGGAGTAGAATTTCGGAACTCAATTTTTAAGTCAGAACAGAACTTCCTAAAAACCTTTCCATCAAACTGGGTGCCGTTGTCAGATAGTAGGGCCCTTGGGATGCCAAACCGAGTAATGACGTTCCTCCAAACGAACCTTTTCATGTCAGCTTCCTTTATGCTTGCTAAGGCTTCAATCTCCACCCACTTAGTGAAATAGTCAGTGGCAGCAACGAAGAACCTTTTGTTAGCAGTACCCCTTGCTAGAGGTCCAACGATGTCCAGACCCCATTGTGCAAATGGCCATGGACTGGTGAGGGGAGTTAAGTTCTTGGCTGGTTGATGAATGAGTGGGGCAAACCTTTGGCACTTGTCACATTTTTGGACATATTGTTGGGCATCCTTCTGCATACGTGGCCACCAGTACCCATGAGTGAGGGCTCGGTGTGCCAAGGACCGACCTCCAGTATGACTGCCACAGATTCCCTCGTGGATTTCATAAAGAAAGTTTCCACAAGATTGGGGTGAACACAAAGAAGATACGGACCGAGGTAAGATTTTTGTAGAGCTTGCCCGAAGGTGAGACCCAAAATCGCGCAGCTCGATGCCTTGTTTTATGTGCTTCTTTCTTGTCATCTGGAAGGGCACCATTTTTAAGAAAGCAAGGAGAGGGTCCATCCAGCTTGGACCAAGGTCAGTACAAAGGACCGAGCTGGGTGGATCGATGGTCGGTTGAGGAACAAATTCGACCCATATCTTGCGACCATTTCTGGAGTCCACCGAAGAGCCAAGACAGGCTAAGGCATCGGCGTGGCTATTTCCATCACGGCCAATTTTCACGACCCTGATAGCTTGAAATTTGCGGATCAGGTGCTTGGCTTGTTCTGCATAGGATGTCATCCGGTCATCGCGAGTTTCGTATACTCCAGTCAATTGGTTCACCACAAGTTGGGAGTCCTATAAACGAGCAACTCCTCTGCATTAAAGTGTTTAGCGCTGCGGAGACCAGCTAGCAGAGCCTCGTACTCCGCTTCGTTGTTGGAAGCCTTCCATCCCAGTCTGACGGCTTGCTCCCAAATAAACCCCTCTGGTGAAATAAGGACCATTCCCGCTCCAGAACCCTTTTGGTTGGAGGATCCATCAACGAACAGCTGCCAAACGTCTCCAATGAAAAGTTTCCATGCCTCAGCGGGGGTTTGATGAGTGTTGTGGATTTCGGTTGCTAAGGCGAGCTCCCTTCGGAGGGGCCAGTCGGTCCTGGAGTGAACTCAGCTACGAAATCTGCTAACACTTGAGCTTTGATAGCAATCCGTGGCTGGAATTTAATGTCAAACTCCCCCAATTCTACTGCCCACTTCGCTGTCCGGCCCGAGAAATCAGCTCGGCTGAACACAGACTTTAGAGGGTACTCTGTGAGGACATTGATAGTGTGTCCTTGGAAGTAGTGAGCAAGCTTCCTAGAAGCTATCAGTAGGGCGTATGCCAGCTTCTCTAGAGGTAGGTATCTGGTTTCGGCATCCAAGAGGGTTTTGCTAACGTAGTATACTGGCTTTTGTTCTTTCCCTTCCTCTCTAATCAAGACTGCACTCACAGCGTGATCGGAGACAGCCAAGTAAAGAAAGAGCTCTTCGTTGGGGACTGGAGTAGACAAAAGAGGGGGGGAAGAGATACTTTTTCAATTCTGCGAGTGCTTCGGAGCACTGGTCACCCCATTTGAAGTCTGCCTTCTTCCTTAGGAGTTGGAAGAAGGGTCTCATTCGATCGGAGGACCGACTAATGAAACGATTCAATGCTGCAGCCATACCAGCGAGCTTTTGGAGTTCCCTAGCCTTTGTAGGTGCCTCGATGTCTTGGAGGGCTTTGATCTGGTCGGGATTGACTTCGATACCTTGCCTGGTCACCATATATCCCAAGAACTTCCCTGAACCGACCCCGAATGCACATTTCGAGGCGTTCAAGCGAAGCTTGTGGGTCTTCAGGATTTGGAACACTTCCTCCAAGTCTCTTAGATGATGTTCGGCCAACTTACTTTTGACCACCATGTCATCTATATAGGCCTCCATAGTCTTGCCTAGTTGGTCCTTGAACATTTTAGTAACCATCCGTTGATAGGTCGCACCGGCGTTCTTCAGGCCGAAGGGCATCACTTTGTAGCAGTAGGTGCCCCTTGGGCTAATGAATGCTGTTTCTCCTGGTCAGGGCAAAAATGGGGGATTTGATGATAGCCACTGTAGGCATCTAGGAAGCTCATCCGTTCATGTCCGGCAGTTGCATCTACCAGTTGGTCTATCCGTGGGAGAGGAAAGCTGTCCTTAGGACAAGCTTTGTTGAGGCTGGTGAAGTCGACGCACACCCTCCATTTTCCATTCTTTTTCTTCACCACGACGGTGTTAGACAACCATTTCGGATATTGTACCTCTCGTATGACCCCTGCCACAGAAGCTTGTTTACCTCTTGGATGACCGCTTCTGTATGTTCTGCGGATGATCGTCTGCTCTTTTGGACTACGGGCCGAGCTGCTGGTTGGACATTGAGTTGGTGACATGCAAAGGTGGGTCCAACCCAGGAGTCTCGTAAGCAGACCAGGCAAATACTTCTATATTCTTGCGGAGGAGAGTTAGCAACTGCTCCTTCTCTCCGGCGAGAAGCGAAGTGCCGAGTAGAAAGAACTTGTCTGGATCTCCTCCGCCACCAGATCGTTTCGAGGTCCCCACCATCTTCTCTGTTGGCACTCTACCAACGTCTTCCAGTACAGGCTGATCAGGCAGTTCGACCACCTGGACTTCCTTGCATGCTTGTTTAGACTTCATGGCGGCGATGAAGCAGTGCTTTGCTGCTACTTGGTCACCCTTGATCTCCTCCACCCCATTCTTTGTTGGGAAACGGACTACCTGGTGGTAAGTGGATGGCACTGCCTCCATTGTATGAATCCAAGGTCGACCAGTATTGCATTGTAAGGAGATGAAGTATTGATCACCAAGAAGTCGACAGGGACCACTTTGGACTTTGCTGTGACGGACAAGGTATCCGGCCAGCGGCCACTCTGTCTGTCCATTGAAGCCGACCAGAGGGGAGACTGCAGGGATTAAGTGTTGCTCATCAAGACCTAGCTTTTTGAAAAGGTCATAATACATAATGTCAGCGGCGCTCCCTTGATCAATTAGGACCCGTTTCACATCAAATTTGTTTGCCACACCGACGGTGATGATCAGGGCATCAGTGTGAGGATGTTGGATCCCTTCTAGATCTTTCTCAGAGAACACAATGTTGAATTGAGAGGGCTTTGCTTCCGTTCTAGACTTCTTGAACAATGGTCCTACTGACATGACTTGTTGCAAGTGCGTGGCTTCTGAATCTCGCCACGAAGGGCATTCTCCCTTTGGGGGTCGGTCATCCCATGGATAACGTTTATCACTAGCCTTGGAGCTTGGTCCTCTGGTAGAGGGGTTGGGGGTTGTCCCTGTTTTCCCTTGTTTTTCCACATCGATCCATTGCTGGAGGTGGCCGGCAGTAACCAAGTCTTCGAGATGCCTCTTAAGGTCTCTGCAGTTCTGCGTCTTATGCCCTTTCTCACGATGGTAGGTGCACCGCCACTCCTGGTTGCGCCGAGCAGGGTCCCCCATCATCTTAGGAGGCCAAACGAAGTAGGGTTCTCCCTTGATTTTTTCCAAGAGCCTGTAGATCGGCTCCGTGAACACAGTGGTTATGGCTTCGTAGGATCTACTCCTTTCTTCTTCGGTTTGCATGGTCGGTTGCTTATTTTGGCCATACCTCTTTCTTTGGTCCTCCCTCCTAGGCTGTTCAGCTCTATGTTGCCAAGAGGCCTTAACGCCCTCATCTGCAACTGACACTTGTATAGAGGCTGTGTCATCTTCCACACGGGCTCGCTCCTCTATTCGAGCCCTCAGCTCTTTCAAGTCAGAGGCGGGTCGTTTCGTCAATGACTGCCTGAGCTTATGTGAAGGGGGAAGGCCTTGTTTGAAGTATAGAACTGCCAACGGTTCACTACAAACATCTTCTTCCAAATCGCCATATGCCTCCCAATATCGCCGAGCGTATTCGCGCAAAGACTCCTTTTTATCCTTCCGAGTATTGAACAAGGTATCCAATCCCTTCGGGATTCGGCTATTAGAAACAAACCGTGCGACGAAGGCTTCGGAGAGCTGAGCCCAATCATAGATTGATTGAGGAGGAAGCTTGTTATACCACCGGAGGCCATGCTCACCAAGGCTAGAGGCAAAAACCTTGCACATGAACGCATCGTTCTGATTCCAAAGTGACATCATTTGGCGGTAATGGCTGATATGAGTCAGGGGGTCTGACTTCCCATCATAGAGGATGAACTTCGGTGGACTGTACTTATGAGGAGCTTCCACCGCTTCAATCTCAGTGCAAAGGGGGAAGAGACTAGTCGGTCCAGAGCACGACGCTCTATCTGATGAACAGACCGATCTAGATGCTCCTTTTCCCTTTCTAATCGCCGTTCTGCTACTTTGTTCGACCGTCATCATCCCTTGGTTGTCGTTCAACCATGCCCTCAAGTCACGCGGTCGCTCGTCACGACGGCGCGGAGGAGGAGAGATTGTTGAATAATGACTGATGGACTTTTGTCTCTTACGAGAGTCTTCTCGGGATTCTCTGTCCTACTACTGGCTCCCTCACTGCGTACCGAATCAGCCGGCTACGCTCACACGAGCAGGACTGTAGTTTGACCGTTCACGTCGTGGGGGCGGCGGAGAAGCATGCCTCCGTTGCTCGACGGTCCCCCTCCGGACTTCTTGGCTCCCCTGAGGTACCATCTGCTTCCTCAGTTGAGCACGTAGCTCCTCAATCTCCAGACTCATCGAGTCATAACACGATCACGGTGGTCCTTCTCAACAAATAGCCGTTGAGATGATCGATAGGCGACGGCATGACGTCGCTCCGCCGTATGGAGGGTCGGACTGTCGTGGTTCATCTGGTTGTCATTTCCCAGTAGGGAAGGCCAGACCCTTATCTTTGGTTCTCTCCGTTCCTGGAGTCTTCTCTCCAATCCCTGGTTGCGAGGTTCCTTCAACATCCATCGTCGGAGTTCGTCACAAAGCAATCAGAGAACGATTCCCACAGATGACGCCAAATGTGCGGACCAGTTTCCGCAATAGAGTAAGATGAACTTCGTGGAGAACCCTGGTGCACCAATGGGTGAAGGCCTGCACAAGGAACAAATAGTTAGGCTGCCCGACCGGGGTTGGTCGGAAACCCCTCCGACGGTCGAGTCAGTACCGGGATTGGTAGAGACAAGATAGAAAAGCCATGTGTTTCTTAGAGTTAGTAGATCGCCCTTCAAGGAGAGTCCGGTTACCTTTTATAAGGATCATATGACTTCTTCATCAAGCTCCCTCATTCTACGCCTAGTCTTCAGCCTGATTGTAGCACATCCCTTAATAGAGGGGAGCAAGATCCGTCATTCGCGGACACCACATGCTTTTTACTTTACAGAGTATTGACTGATCTGTTAGCACTCATGTTGTCGTTGAGTGGGAGCCTTGGATCCCATGTTATGGATTTACCCGCTTCGGAGTGGGGAGTGGTGCTATGGCCAGGCCCATGGTCTTCCCCTCTTTCGGAGTGGGGAGTGGGCCAAGACTGATCCTTAGCTCGGCCCATCATAGAGTGGAGAGAGAAAGCCCACTTCGGAGATGGGGACCTTTGTCCAGTCCAAAAGGTTCCATATAACTAGGCTTGAGTACGGAGTAGGGACCTTCGTCCAGTCCAGTAAGGACCTTCGTCCAGTCTAGTAGGGACCTTCGTTCAATCCAACGAGGTTCCATATAAATAGGCTTGAGTACGGAGTAGGGACCTTCGTCCAGTCCAGTAAGGACCTTCGTCCAGTCTAGTAGGGACCTTCGTTCAATCCAACGAAATTCCATACAAATAAGCTTGAATAATTATGCCCCCTTCAGTTATGATATTTCTTTTTCATTGTCTTGTTGATGTGAGAGGTTTACCGAATTGAGAACTTTTCTAGTTTTGTTGTCTGTGCTCAGTCATATATAGTGAGTCAATTAATATTTTAGATGAAAGTACGAATAAAATTTGTGTCATACATTATGATTTTACGTATGGATAATTTTCGGAATGCATTTTGCAGGAAAACATAGATAGTTGAGTTCAATAATTGTTGTAATGCTTGCGTCCAGATAGATATGCAGGTCAGGTCAGGTCATGATAAAAAAGCAGATTCACAGATATATATATAATCAACAAATCAAAACCAACTAATAATAAAACAAAATTAAATAAACATTCACAATAATATTAGATTTGAAGCTATGGGCACTATCTATCTGTCTATTTTCTTCGGAGAATGAATTGTATTATAAGGCATATCAACAGAGCATTACTAAACAAGGAATTTAAACATAGGAAAAAAAATTATCAATTTCGGAAAAGTAAATCAAAAATAATATTACATAAACTATTTTAACTAAATTGGTGAAAAAATAAAATATTTTCATATTTTTTTGTTGTTGTGATTTTAGAGGGCGTTGATACTATGTAAATCAAAATTTTTAATTATATAGAAACTATCAACAGACAAAAATTACACAAACAAATAAAAAGAGTAATGCTATATATACTCTATATAAATAAATTTTTTATTAAAATTTTTTATTACTAACACACAAAAAAATACATGAGACTCACAGTCTTCGTGTCCAGTAATAAGAAATCATACAAGAAGGAAAAAAATGGTGAGAATACTAAAAACAATTTTTAACAAAGTATTTGAAGCATTTGAGAGTAGCCTTCAGTTTTGATGAATTGTTTATTATGTTTGAAAAATCAAATTGGTTGATTCGCAAATTTGAATCTACTAGTCAAGTGGTCAATTTTTATGTGAAAGCCTCAATAGAAGCCTTCAATTGAGAAAAAACCAAGGGCCCAAGGTCGGAAAATCAATCTACTAAATCAAATAAATCTCAATTTGTTTAATTAATCAATTATTAGGCTTTTATACATTTAGATATATATTCAATTTAATATTTTCAAATATTTCTATTTTATCTTCATTTCATAAAATATTTTCGAAATGTTTTTGTTTCTATACTATTTGAAACAACACACCGAAACGAAATTTGATCCTTGTATATATATAATATTACTTGAAATCCAAAGATTAGGAATCATCAACTGGCTGATTCTTTGTGCACAGATGTGAAAAAAAGGGGCATGCTTCCACACCAAATACATTAGACATTACATCACATAAATTCAATTACAATATTTACGGTGTGTGTAATTTGTTTTTCGTGCTCCTTTCGGATACGACTTGCCCTACAGTTCGGACTCTCGTGGTTCTGAATCTGATTTCACAAGTGCAATATGAAATAGATAAACACAAATGAGTCCAAATTTGACAATTCTTTTGGAAAATCGATTTTGAATCAAAATGCCAAAAATGACTGCTGCTTTGATTACAGAGTCGCCACCTAAATATTTTTGAAAAATTTAGAAAAACCCAAGACTTGTGCCATAGGCCACTTATCCATCATCACCAAAGTGTTTTGGCTCGGGAACTTAGGTAGGAGAGGGGAAGGTCATGAATTGAGCACCCCACGCGCTCGATTAAAGATCGATCTTTACTAATCATGATGTGATTTTTATTTACATTATATACTTTTGTTCTGATTATTAGCATTACTATGTGTTGCACACAATATAGACTAATTTGCAAAAATTAGAATGCTTTGATTTTATGTTTGTTCTGAAAATTGTTTTTTTGAACACGTGTCATCACTTGAAAAGTGAGCTTGTATTGACATTAATCAAATTATCCCAATTTGAGCAATTAGCCTTCATTCACAGGCATTCAAACAAGTATATCAACTAAGCACTTAGTGTCATGGTATTATGCTTGTCATAACAATAATCACACGCAATGCAACATGCTAAAGCAATAAGTGCTGACTTAGTACTCCAAGGCAAGCCAAACAAAGCAAAGTGATTAGAAAATATGCATGCTTCTAAATATGCAATATGACTAATGCAACACACACAATTATGCAAATAACAAGTTTGGCTACTGGCATGGTATTTGATTCAATTCAAGACATGGGATAAAGCATGTATTCAAGCAAAGAACTTGATTTTGACATTGGTTAGAATGATGAGCCGAACCCTTATGTATGGGAAACGAGTAGATGCAAGTCATGAAAAAATAAGGAAACATGATGCTCTATGCTACTATTGTAAGTGGGTAAATAAAAGAGAAAGAAATGAGGTTGGAAGACATACACCACATTATTACATATTTTGCCCTCATGCAAGAGGGTCGAATGAATGTCCAAGTGTCCGAAATAAACTAACTATTACAAAATCAAATGAAGGAATTAAGCTAATGAATAACTAATTAGCTTAGCTATTTAATTTATTACAATAAGGAATAAAACTAACTATCTAAGTTTAACTAACTATGGCAATTACGAATAAACATTAATAATAATACAACAATGCTAACCTATAATGGTAATTAGCTAATTACAACAATAATGGGGCCATTACTTTACAACATTGATAAAAAAGATGCACAAGGATTGCATGTAGGTGACCTGTTTTCAAAAGCAGTCTATTTGCCTTCCTTGGAATCTGTCCTGTTTCACCCTTCAGCCACTGCCTTCTGTTTATGAAAAAACACTCTGTTTACCAAACATTGGAGCTTGGCCGGCCCCTAATGANAAAAGTATTCATGGCTACCTCCATGGGTTGGAGTTTGAAGTAATGGAAGAATTTGAGCCACAAAGGGTCCAAGGGGAACCGAACTCCCCCTTCTACGATAGCTCCTACAGGAAAAGGCACAGTATCATTGGTTGGAGTTCGAAGTACGTTTAAACCCCCTAACACTAGTGTAACGTCTTCGGGAATATGGTACTTCTTGCGGAAGAGAGCTAGTTTAGACGGTGTGTTCACTAGATTCCTAAACTTACCCATTTGACAGAATCAGGGGTTCGAAGCAAGTGAAGAACCAACCAAACAACACGGGGGCATGTCCAACAACAAAATTACCACAACCAAGGTGCAAAAGGAAGGAAGGAACTAAGTAAAACAAGCTTGGTGACTTACAATACCGAACCAATGCCACCCGCTGCGAAGTAAGGATGGCCACACAGAAAAAAAAATTTGTTGCGCAAAATCCACGATAGCACGTTGAACCTGCAAACAGAAAGGTTATTAGAATAAAATTAGAATCACACTTGTCCAAATCAAGGCTCACACCAGGTACAGAGAAATGACTATTTGCCAAACTCAAGCATTTGCAGATAACAAAAATTAAAAGAAAAGGCAGGCATGGATTCATGGAATTGAAGACACCAAACTCAACTTTATTGGAGCAAAGTCAAAAGCAACAAATTGCCACCAGCAACTTGAAAATACCGAAGTGTATATATATGTATATATATATATATATGGCAAAGACTCACAGTGTTGTTTTGAAGCAACAAAAATGCAACCGATTATAAGAACTTACAATGCCGAGCGAAACCAACCAATTGAGAACACCGGCGGAGAATCAATGGGTAGCCCCGCCGGAAATAATGGCAGATGGCTTCGGTAACGACGACCGTTGACGGCTCAAAAACACGACCACAGTAGTGGTTAGAAGTCCTCTGACGATAACGACACAGCAGACCGCCACTGTAAAAAAAAAAAAAAAATGAGCGAGCAAGCTTCAAATCTGGTAGACCCAAAGCTAACAACATAGATTCAATGTCGCAAGCTCACCGGCAACAAAACAGCAGCACTTTAGCAACAACCCAGCGATGGAACAAATACCGGAATTAGTGACGCGAGTTGGCAACAACAAAGGTGAACCCACACCGAAGCAAGAATAGAGCACCGGCGACAATTAGGGAAAGAACACGCCACAAATAGACTCACGATGGCAAATCCCCATTTCTCCACTAACAAAAGATGTAAAGGAAAATCAGTAGGCAACGCTTGAAGCTCCAACAAACTGGGTTTCTAGAGAGAGAAAGGTAAAAAAAAAAAAAGTATGGGTATTCAATTTCTCTCTAAAAGAATTCAGAATAGCTTGCAATGGTGAAAACCGTCCAAACAAGAAATGCCACGCAGCCATGCAGACAGACAAAAGTATAACTTTATCAAAGCCATGTATAACTTTATCAAAGCCATGCTACTCAGGGACCAGGTAATGATCAATCTTTTTATATAATATATATATATATATATATTAAATAATAATATTCAAAAGTTAAGAAACATGGCCCAGACCAAGGTAATGATCAATCTTTTTAATATATATATATATATAAATATTAATAATAATGTTCAAAAGTCAAGAAACATGAGTACTCATTCAAATTGTTTATAGGTTAAAGGCCATGAACAAGCCCATACAATTAGAGCAATAATAACGTCGGTGGATTTAGGGGCCCACCCAGCTAATCTATGCAAATTCAAGTATTTAAATTAGTAAATTTGGCAATTCCAAGTCAGAGGGTGGTTGCCAGGACAACATGTCTACTCAAAATTTGTGAGTAGACTGAGATGATTACTTTAAATATATATATATATATATATATATATATATATATATATATGTAAATAAATAAATAAATAAATAAATATTTTTTTTTGAAGGTCAGACTATACTTTGAATAAATTAGACTGAATACAAATAATGGCTTCCACTCAATAATTTTTAGTGCAAGCCAGGGGGCAAATGAAGGGGGCATAATTATTCAAGCTTATTTGTATGGAACCTCGTTGGATTGAACGAAGGTCCCTACTAGACTGGACGAAGGTCCTTACTGGACTGGACGAAGGTCCCTACTCCGTACTCAAGCCTATTTGTATGGATCCTCGTTGGATTGAACGAAGGTCCCTACTAGACTGGACGAAGGTCCTTACTGGACTGGACGAAAGTCCCTACTCCGTACTCAAGCCTAGTTGTATGGAACCTTGTTGGACTGGACGAAGGTCCCCATTCCGAAGTGGGCTCTCTCTCTCTCCACTCTATGATGGGCCGAGCTAAGGGATCAGTCTTGGCCCACTCCCCACTCCGAAGAGGGAAAGACCATGGGCCTGGCCCTAGCACCACTCCCCACTCCGAAGCAGGTAAATCCATAACATGGGATCCAAGGCTCCCACTCAACGACAACATGAGTGCTAACAGATCAATCAATACTCTGTAAAGTAAAAAGCATGTGGTGTCCGCGAATGACGGATCTTGCTCCCCTCTATTAAGGGATGTGCTACAATCACGGCTGAAGATGAGGCATAGAATGAGGGAGCTTGATGAAGAAGTCATATGATCCTTATTAAAGGTAACCGGACTCTCCTTGAAAGGGGATCTAAAAAACTCTAGAAACACATTGGTCTTTTCTATCTTGTCTCTACCAAACTCCGGTACTGACTCGACCGTCGGAGGGGTTTCCGACCAACCCCCGGTCGGGCAGCCTAACTATTTGTTCCTTGTGCAGGCCTTCACCCATTGGTGCACCAGGGTTCGTCCACGAAGTTCCATCTTACTCTATTGCGGAAACCGGTCCGCACAATAACCAAAAGAACATGGAAAAAATTCTTAATTATGTCATTACTCTAGAACAAGTTATTTCATTTCTTATTTTGGGAAGGTCTTTTCTGAGTTGTCTATATCCCCATTATTATACCAGGTTTTCACCAAATAAACACACAACAAATAAACAGCCAAACAGCAAAACCAATAGTGCAAGCAGTGATGTCAATCTCAAGAACCACAAGTAGTTTTAACTTTTGAAATTTCATTGGTGTCTCATGTGTAAGAGAATTTCGGCCTTCTATGTATTTTTAGGTGCCTTTTCATTCATTAGTTTATGCTATTGATTTGAAATTCTATTTGAAGATCTAACTTTGTTGTACGTATCATTTTGGAACCGAGTCGTTTTCATACTGCATTCTATGATATTGCTTCTTTTGATCCATGCATTAATTAATTAATTATAGACATGACTAAATTGTCATCATATTGAGTACTAAATAGTTAAAGTTGTCAATTATTTGCAGGTTAATACAAATGCTGACAATTTGATGAAGAAATTTATTTTGGCATCAGTTGGAAAAAAAATGGAGAGAGTGGAAGTGTAGAGTTAAAAAAAAAAATGGGGTCTAAACCATTCAACAATGATGCTGATAGGTTAATTCATCGACCTGAAAGAGTACATGAGCATCAATGGCGGAGCTTGGTCTATTATTCTAGCACTCTGAAGTCACAGGAAACTCTATTTGGTATATATTTTTTACATATTTTCCTCTGTGTGGTGTTATTTATGACTGAATGCACTTAGTTCAAGTTATTCCTTTCTTATCATTCTTCTAGCATATGTAGCTTTTGAATTTCTGATGCTACGCTACCATTAAGGAAAAACACCACTTATTTCTTTCCCCTGTGCTTTCATTGATGGGTTTGCATTGTGAGTTTTCATGTTGACCTTCATGTACTCACTTCTTTCTTCCTTTCTTGTTCCTTTTCTTTTCTCATTTTTCTTTCCCTTTCTCATTACTTTTTTCCTTTCTGATTATTTTTTGTCCTTGTGTTTGTATTCATATGTAATAGGAAAAAAGTACTAAAAATAAAGAAATTCAGAAGAAAAAAACATTAAATCATAGAACTGGCAGAACACCATTCTTAGTTGTTCGAGTAGAGATATATAATTTCTTTATATTTCAAATTGAAATTGTGTATTTTGATTTTGTTACTTAATTTTAATAGTAATTGTAGGAAATAAAAAAGAAAAAGGGAGTTCTTGCAACTCGCTTAGAGGTGTGGATAGCTGGTTACTTGAAGGATGACAAACTAAGTAATGACAAAGGTGTTGTGGTCATGGTATGTAGCTTGGTTGCTTCTCTCTCTCTCTCTCTCTCTCTCTCTCTCTCTCTCTCTCTCTCTATTTTGTATTTGTTGAGGTTTGTAGTTTATGTTATTTTTGAAACACTAGTGTAAATATGATGAATTATGTTGTTTGGATCATTAATTATTTTGGAAATGAGCAGGCTGTTTGTTTGTGGCATTTAGAAACTCTTGACACTCTTTCTCTCCCTCTCTTCTTTTAGTAATCTCACACATGGCTCATCATTGAAAACTTAGTTAGGAACTAAGTATCGTATTATTCAATTGAATGGGAAAAACGAATTACAAGAAATATATATATATATAACAACTATGCTAACCCTAATTGCTGCCAATGACTAAACTACCCTTAACACATATGTTAAACATACCAATGACTAAACTACCCTTAATACATATGTTAAACATATGCTTAACACCTCCCCGCAAACTCATGATGTAACAGCAGGCAGCATCGAGAGTTTGTCAAGCAGAAAACGGAAACGCATGATAGTATGAGACTTGGTGAAGGAATCAGCGAGCTGCATAGTAAAAGAGACAAAGGGCAAGGACAACGTGCGAAGCTATATGTGATGGCGCACAAAGTGGCAGTCAATCTCAATATGTTTAGTCCGCTCATGAAAAACAGAATTATGAGCAATTTGAATGGCATTGGTATTATCACAATACATAGGAGTAGGACTAGGGATGGAAACACCAAAGTTGGAAAGCAACTAACGCAACCATACAATTTCAGCAGTGGTAGCAGCCATAGCACGATACTCAGCCTCAGTAGAAGATCGAGCAACAACAGTTTGCTTTTTGCTCTTCTAAGAAATAAGAGAGCTACCCAGAAAAACACAAAAGCCCATAGTAGACTTACGGTCCATAGCATCACCAGCCCAATCAGCATCAAAAAAAGCACGAAGATCCAAAGAAGAAGTAGCAGAGAACAATAAACTCTGATGCAAGGACCCACGAAGGTAGTGCAAAATCCGAAGAACAGCAGCCCAATGAACAATAGTCAGAGAAGAAACAAACTGACTGACAATATGAACAGCATAGGCAATGTCGGGCCAAGAAATGGTAAGATAGACAAGGCTGCCCACTAGAATCCGATATAAGGTAGGATCAGGCAAAGGGACACTGTCAGTGGAAGTATAGTGCACATTAAGTTCAAGAGGAGTGTCAACAATGCGGGAGTCGGTCAACTTGGCTCACTGAATAACATCAGCTGCATACTTGGACTGAGATAGAAGATAACCCCGAGGCGAAAAGGCCACCTCAATGCCCAAAAAATAACAAAGCGAACCATCTCAAAATGATGATGCAAATGAGCTTTGAGAGCAGAGATACCATCAAGATCGTTGCCAGAGATCACCATGTCGCCAACATATAATAAAAGAATAATGAGCCCTGCAGAAGTGGAGCACAAAAAGAGAGCCGAGTCATGATCACTGGTACAAAAACCCGAGTCACAAACAACAGTAGAAAATTTCTCAAACCAAGCCCGAGGAGCTTGTTTGAGACCATATAAAGCTTTGCGAAGGCGACAAACTTCACCAGGTGCATGGGGGAGCCCAAGAGAAGGGACCATAAAGACTTCCTCAGCTAAGTCACCGTTGAGAAAGGCATTCTTGACATCCATTTGAGAGAGTTGCCAATGACGCACAGCAGCAACAGCAATCAAGGTACGAACAGTGGTCATCTTGGCAACCAGAGCAAAGGCCTCCTCATAATCAAGACCATATTCTTGAGCAAAACCTTTAGCCACCAAACGGGCTTTATAGCGTTCCACAGAACCATCGGCTTTGGTTTTAATCTTATACACCCACCGACAACCAACAGTATGTTTACCAGAAGGCAAAGCAACAAGATTCCAAGTACCAGCCTTATGTAAAGCAGAAAGTTCCTCATTCATAGCATGTTGCCAAAGAGGGTCAGAAACAGCCTCCTTATAGGAGGTGGGCTCAGAAAGAGAGTGAATGGGGGATAAGAAAGTACAAAATTCAGAAGAATAACAAGAGTTAGAAGACCCGTAATGAGTAGGTCATGTACGTACCACGTTGAGGATACCGAGAAAGAGGAGCCTCATTAGCAGCAAGTAATGGAGAGACAGCCGAAGGAGGAAGGGGAGGTGTACCTGCAGGCAAAACATGTTGTTTCTTACGAGCATAAGTATGAATAATAGGAGGGGGGACAGTAGGAGTGGGAAATGAGGAAGAAGATGAGGGAATATCAGAAGGAGACAAATCATGAACATAAGAATCAAAAGGGATAGCATCAGGAAAAGGATCGAGATAAATAAGATCAAATTTAGTGAAAGGAGCAGATGCAGAGGGAATAGAAAAGAAAGGGATATGTTCAAGAAAAACAACATGGCGAGAAACATAGAGACATTGAGTTGTGGGGTCAAAACAATGATAACCCTTTTGACTGTCACCATACCCAAGAAAAACACACATAGCAGAACAAGCAGACAACTTAGTACGAGCTAAACGATGAAGAAGGACAAAACAAGTACAGCCAAAAACACGAAGAGATAAATAGTCCGGAGGAGTACCATGTAAACGTTCAAAAAGGAAAATGCCACAAGTCACTTGGGAGAGTATGCGGTTAATAATATGAACAGCAGTAAGAAGAGCCTCCCTCCAAATGAGCTAGGAACAGAAAAAGAAATCAACAGAGAGTGAGCTGTTTCCATGATGTAACGGTGCTTGCGTTCAGCCACACCATTTTGCTCAGGAGTTTCAGCACAAGAAGATTGTTGAAGAGTACCATCGAACTGTAATAAGTGAAGAAAATCACTATCACGATATTCCCCACCTAAATCACATCGAAAACATTTAATAACAAAAGAGTATTGGGTTTGAATCATGGCACGAAAAGCAATATAGATAGAGTAAAATTCATACCAGTGCTTCATCAAATAAATCCAACAGTGACGAGTATAATCATCAATAAAAGAAGCATAATATCAGGAACCCCCTTTAGTGGGAATGGGTGCAGGACCCCACACATTAGAATGCATAAGATCAAAAGGTTTAGACGAAGTAGTGAAACTTTTATTAAATGGTAAAGCAGTAAACTTTGCTAGTTTGCATCCACTACAATCGGAAATATTATGACTACTCAAAGAACCTAAGACACCAGTAAAAACTAAATACTGTAAACAAGAACTAGACACATGACCAAGGAGAGAATGCCATAAATAAAAAACAGACGACTTAGGAGTCAACCGAAAAGAAGACAAATCAATTGAAGATGCAACAAGGAGAGGAACATGCAGCGTCTCCAGAACATATAAACCTCCCAACCTACGGCCGGTCCCAATCAGCTGCTTGGAATGAGGATCCTACACAACACAACCAGATTCAAAGAAGTAAACACAATAACCAATGGCACAAAGTTGACTAACAGAAATAAGATTTAAAGTTAACTGAGGAATACAATAAACATCCGAAAGAGAGAGAGTATCAGTCAAAATGGACCCAACCCCGACCAAAGACATAGGAGTACCATTGGCAGCCATAACAGTAGTAGTAGAAGGAGGAGAAAAGATAGACAATAAGAGGGAGGAATCATGAGTCATATGATGTGTAGCACCAGAATCAAAAACCCATATGGAACGAGATATACCTGGAAGAGATGAGGGAGAAGAAGACAAACCAAGAGGTGAGGAGATAGCTAAGGCATTTGGTGTATGAGTAGAGAGGAGTTTCTGCAGTTGCTCAGCAATAACAGTCAAAGATGGAGAGGAATCATCCATTAAAGAAGTCGTGGCAGCTGTATGTCCCTTTTTCCAAGAGGATGATTGGCCAGAATGCCTATCAGAATTCTTTCTCCAAGTCGGTGATTGCCCAAATGGTGGATGATCCAAAAGCCGAGGACACTAAGCCTTCCAATGACCTTTTTGATGACAAAAGTTGCATTCATCCATAGGAGCACGAGCATAGGATTTACTGGGAGTAGTAGAAGAATGACCAATAGAAATGGCTAGAACTGTCTGAGTTGGCAAAGGAAGCAATCCTTTGCCAGGAGCTGTTTTAAAGCGAAGTTCTTCAACCAATAACTCATTAACCACAAAATCAATAGAAAGAAGAGGACTCCGATGTAGAATAGTACCGCGAAGCCCCTCAAAATCAGCCTTAAGGGCCATTAAGAACTGAACCAGCCGTTGCTCCTTTCGATAAGTACAATATGTTGCATGAGTGCTCAATGACTTAGGCTCAGTAAAAGCTAATTGATCCCATAGACCAATCATGATAGAATAAAATTCCTGGATACTCTTATCGCCTTGTTGAGTAGCACGAATCTCATGTTCTAACTGATACCGTTTAGCAAAATTTGATTGAACATACAACCGAGATAGATGATCCCAAATTTGTTTCGCAGTAGTAAACTTGGCAAAATGAATCCCAATAGACTGATCTACAGAATTATTAATCCAAGTGATAATCTTGGCGTTAGTAACTTGCCAAGTAGAGAGCAAATCTTGAAACTTTTCAACATTGGCATCAGTGGGTATAGGAGAATCACCAGTAACAACATCCCAAACATTTTTATCCAGAAGAAAAATTTTCATGACATAGGCCCAATAAACATAATTATCTCCCACTAACTTTACGCTAATGGCCTGAAGTGAATCTGACATTCCACTAGACATGATATCAAAATATAAAGAACCTCACAAAGAAGTCACAAGGAACCAGCAACACAAAGAAGAAAGAAGAAGAGAAGCTGAAGCAGATTACCTAAGTATCACACCTTCGAACCAAACGAGCCAATATCAGTCATGATTAGAAGAACCAAATACGACTGTGAGATGAGAGGGAGAGTCATGAGGAAGAAACGACTTCGACTGTGAATCGCAACTTCGTGAGGCACAAACAAGCCCACTCGACTTCGACTTCGCAAGGCACCAACGCGATTGTGAATCACAACTTCGTGAGGCACAGACAAGCCCACTCGACTTTGACTTCAACTTCGCAAGGCACCAACGCGACTGTGAATCGCGACTTCGTGAGACACAAACAAGCCCACTCGACTTCGATGCAAGAGTGTATAGCGGCAAACGAAGAGAAGCAACCAATGTGACTGTCTTCAGTCTATATCAACACCAACGAGAGGTTAGCTATCAAAACCAAGCTCTGATACCATGAAAACTTAGTTGGGAACTAAGTATCGTATTATTCAATTGAATGGGAAAAACAAATTACAAGAAATATATATATAAAACAACTACGCTAACCCTAATTGCTACCAATGACCAAACTACCCTTAATACATATGTTAAACATACCAATGACTAAACTACCCTTAATACATATGTTAAACATATGCTTAACAATCATCATATACATTGCAGCACCATCATTCTATACCATGCAGCACTATCAATCTAGCTAAACCATCACACATGGCTCTTTTGTTTTCAGTCAGGATGAGTGGATCATGATTTAATTTTTGTTTATAAGAGTGTAAATGCTTGAATTTAGGATCTTACAAGCCTGTGCTTTGGACGAGGTCGGTGATTAGAAAGGATGAAGTTTTTGTCGTTCAAATGAATGGCAAGATGAAAAGTTATCCAACTCATTGTAGTAGTAGCAGTGAACTTGTAATACAGTGCCCGTGGATATCTTTGATTCTTATGTAAATGAATGTCTATAGCCTGATGATCAAGTCTGTTAGAATTAGTGGAAGATTGATCTTGGCTCAAAAACACATTAATCAACTGTTATGTTTCCTGCAACCCTTGGATGAGTTGCTTGGGCTTTAGCGGCTGTGGTTGCAGCTGGTACTGCGGCTATGTTTTCTGCTGGTGCTTCAGCTGTGGTTTCAGCCGTGTTTGTTGTGTTTTCGTGAAATTTTCAATGACATTTTATTCATGTTATTTGTTCTTGTCAAATGCAGGTTCAAATATCAAAGAAAGGAAAGAAGAAGTAGATAGGACAAACTCAATGAAAGAAGGCCTCTTTTTTGTTGTAAGTTTGATTATTTGTCTACTTAGCAATTTATTTACTGATATTGATACTAATATGTTACACTAGAATTATGGTTTAAAAGTAGCATTGGTACTGGTCATGGAGTCTTGTAAAAAAATAGTGCACAAGCTATAGGTTCCATCCATTGGTGGTCCTGTTATTGACTAATGCCTCAACTGCATGCTTCCATGGTTTAAGGTCAGATGTTATTACATTTTAGTTGCATGCTTCATGTTTATATTTTTTTTGCACTAACTATTGCTTCACCTATGAAAAATTTGTTGGAATTTGCATTGCACATCAACCATTTCTTGTTACTTAGCACTGCCTTATGAACTTCTAGATTTGTTATTTGATGACATTGACTTAAAAAAAGTTGCCACATAATGAAAGATGATGGGATTTTTATTGGTTTTATCTATACATGGATGAAAGCCTACTATTGATATGTGCTGCTGGATTTAATTGCGAGTTCAGAGTTTGCTTAGAAGGTTTAATAAAATGTTTCTGTGCATTGGTTGTGAATGTATGGGGCTTTTTATAGCCTCAATTTCTGAAAATTTAAAATTTTATTCCTTCTTCAAATTAGTGCATATGGTAAATTGGCCTTGACCATTCTTTGGCACTTAGCACTGCTTCTGGAGTATTTGTTTTGTGATTTGATGAATCAGGGAATTGAGTTATATTATTTTTAGATTCCAAAGGTATTTCTCTCCTGCCTCAAATGGTGTAAGAGTATAAGTTTTGGAATTTTTTTTCTATCATGCCTGGTTCTTAAACTGTGAGTTGAAAATTGCTAGAGAACTTTAGTTGCTAAATAAGGGGCTGTTTATGCTGAAATGACTATGTTCTTAAACTTGAACTGTATTTCCTTGTAGTACCATTGATCAATTTAGTCGACAAAGCAGTCCTGTAATATTTCCTCTGGATGAGAACCAGGTTAGCTCTGTTTCATTTTTACATGTTTGAGCATGAAGAACTTAGGGTAACGTGTCGTGTCCGAGCATGCTTATGTTGAAGATACGTTTATAATTTTCCAGCATGCATCTCATTATTGGTCTTATAGTTGTCTTATAATACTTCCAACTTGTTAAGCATATGCTGATTGGCCCATTATGGAATGGGCCAATGAAGAAGGGCTTTGGTTTTTCTTATTTGTTTTGAATTGTTGTTTTTTTTCAGTGCCACTGTTTTGTCAAAGGTGGATACTCATGATCATGTCATTGGCAAGATGGAACCAAATTATTGATGATGGGATTGATGGAGTTGGATGATGGTTTGATGAAGATGTATTTTGATGATACTTTATGTATGAACGATTGATAGAATTTTTTACATAGAGGAATTAGTGTTGGGTATACCTCCTTATTGGAGTGTAGGACCCAATTGGTTTATTAAAAGAGTTTAATTTGGTTTAGTATTAGTTATAATATATTTTTATATATTATATCTAATTTTGTAGAGACCCAATTCAGTTTGGAAACAACTAAGGTTTTGATAAAAAAAAAAAAAAAAAAAAACCCTAGATTCACAATATATTATTGGTATTGTTTGTTTTTCCGTAATATAGAGCACGGCTACTACATACTCTTCAATTCAGTGGAATCAAACCTTTGGGTGAGTGAAAAAGTGGAATTAATTTGGCTGGTTCCTTGCTTCATTTTTTCGGTTTTTCCGAAGTCCTATTAGTGTGCATAATTGAGTGTTTTGGTGAAGCTGATTTGGTTCGTTATTTTGGGTCTTCTTCAACTCTGGTTCTGAAGATTTTGGTTCGTCTATTTGGTGAGATTTTTCCTCTTATTTATTTGTGATTATTTGGAATTCACCTAAAGGTGGTTTGTGAGACCATTCGTGTCTCGTTTGTAATCATTTGGAAACTTATTTGGTTGATAGTGGAATCGGATTTCGATCCCGTGGACGTACCTCACATTGAGGGAACCACGTAAAAATTCTTGTGTTGCTGTTGATTTAATTTTTTCGCATTAGTTTTTATTCCCATTGATTGATTTACTTGTGGGGATTATTGAATTTCCCTAACAACTGGTATCAGAGCTTACAGTTTATTTGGGTTTATTTATTTGTGTAAATCAATAGAGGGGAATGTGGGTCGTATGTCTAGCTTCAATGGAAGCAATTGGGTAACTTGAAAAACTAAAATGGAGGACCTATTATTTTATAAAGATTTGTATGGGCCTATTGAGGGTGATAGTGGCAAACCCGATGGAGTTGTCACAATGGGCCAAGTCACTAGTAGCTTATTGAATGAAGAAACTAGAATAAAATCAGCGGGTTCCTCTCATTCGGAAGCATTTGTTGTGAGAGACCAAAGCAAAACAAGGGGGAGGAGTAAAACTCCTCATGGTCGTAATCAAAGCCGTGACAAATTAAAAGATGGTTCTTTTTCAAAGAAAGACATTGAGTGCTATTATTGCCACGAGAAAGGGCACATGAAGCGAAAATGCCGAAAGCTCAAGAATAAGGAGAAAATGCGCGACAAAAGTGTGGATAAGAAGCAAGAAGACACAACAGCAGTTACTACCAATGGTGATCTCATGGTCGTTTGTGAAGATGATTGTATCAATTTTGTAGGCCAAGAGAGCAATTGGGTGATTGATTCCGGTGTTTATTTTCATGTGACTTCTCGAGTTGATTTCTTCACTACCTACACCAAAGGAGATTACGGTTCTGTTCGAATGGGTAATGAAGGTTTGTCCAAGATTATCGACATGGGTGATGTTTGCTTGGAAACAAATTTGGGCTACAAGTTGTTGCTTAAAGATGTGAGGCATGTTCCCAATATTCGCCTCAATTTAATATCTACCGGGAAGCTAGATGATGAAGGCTTTAACAACAAATTTGGTAATGGAATATGGAAGCTCACAAAGGGTTCTTTGGTGGTGGCTAAGTGCAAGAAGACTCATACACTTTATTTGATGCAAGGAAAAATTTGTAAAGGTGTTGTCAATGCACTTGAAGATGATACTTCTACCGAATTATGACATAAGCGGCTTGGCCATATGAGTGAAAAGGGGCTACAAGTTTTGTTCAAGAAAGAGCCTCTACCCGGTTTGAAAGGTACACATCTCAAAACTTGTGTTCATTGTTTGGCGGGTAAACAACATAGAGTTTCTTTTCATAAAAATTTTGCTTCTAGAAAAGAAAATGTTTTGGAGTTGATTCATTCGGATGTTTGTGGTCCTTTAAAAGTTAGAACACATAGTGGTGCACTTTATTTTGTTACTTTCATTGATGATTATTCAAGGAAAGTTTGGGCTTTTCTACTAAAAACTAAAGATCAAGTTCTAGAAGTATTTAAGCATTTTCAGGCCATGGTTGAAAGAGAAACAGGGCAGAAATTGAAGTGCATCCGATCAGATAATGGTGGAGAATACATTGGGCCATTTGATGAGTATTGTCGCAGCCAAGGTATTCGGCACCAAAAGACAGTTAAGAAGACTCCTCAACAAAATGGCGTTGTCGAGAGGATGAACCGCACCATTGTGGAAAGAACAAGGTGTTTGCTTTCACAAGCTAAATTGCCAAGATCCTTTTGGGGTGAGGCAATGAGGACAGCGATTGACGTGATCAATTTGTCTCCTTGCTATCCTTTGAATGGTGATGTTCCTGAAAGAGTTTGGACTGGTAAAGATGTATCTTATGAGCACTTGAGAGTGTTTGATTGCCGAGCTTTTGTTCACATTCCAAAGGATGAGAAGTCCAAGCTTGATAGGAAGTCAAGACAATGTATTTTTCTTGGCTATGGGCATGATGAATTCGGGTATAGATTGTGGGATCTGGTTGACAAGAAAGTCATTCGAAGCCGTGATGTTGTGTTTCTTGAAGACCAAACAATTGAAGATTTTGGCAAAGGTGATCAACCGGAGCCAAAAACTAGTGATCTCATTGACATAGATCCATTTCCTTCATCTTTAGTTGATGATGAAAATGGGGGAGATGTGAAGCCACCTATTGAAGAAGTGGAGGATGATGCTAATCCTAATGAAGTTGAGCCAGAAATTGAGGAAGAGCATTCAACTCAAGAACCGCCACCACAACTTGAGTTAAGAAAATCTACAAGGGACCGACAACCTTCAAGAAAGTATCCTCCCAGTAAATTTGTGTTGATTTCTGATCAAGGGGAGCCTGAGAGCTACCAAGAAGCAATTGAGCATGCAAAGAAAGATGATTGGAAAAAGGCAATGGAAGAGGAGATGAATTCCTTACTTGAAAATCACACTTATGATTTAGTGAAGTTGCCTAAGGGGAGGAAAATTCTGAAAAATAAGTGGGTTTTCAAATTGAAGAATGATAGGAAGAATCTGATGTACAAAGCACGTCTTGTTGTAAAAGGCTTTGGGCAAAAGAAAGGTATTGACTTTGATGAGATTTTCTCGCCGATTTTGAAGATGTCTTCTATTCGGGTTGTACTTGGCATGGTTGCAAGTATGAACCTTGAAGTTGAACAACTTGATGTGAAGACCGCATTTCTTCACGGTGATCTTGAAGAAGAAATTTACATGGAGCAACCAGAAGGTTTTGTGGAGAAAGGGAAAGAGAAATTTGTTTGCAAATTGAAGAAAAGTTTGTATGGCCTCAAGCAAGCCCCGCGGCAATGGTACAAAAAAATTGACTCTTTCATAATGAATAATGGTTTTTCTAAAACCACTTCGGACCATTGTGTGTTTGTGAAAAATTTCTCGGATGGTAAATTTATTATTTTTTTGCTTTATGTTGATGACATGTTAATTGTGGGTCAAGATTCTACCATGATTAACAAGTTGAAGTTAGTGTTGAGCAAGTCTTTTGCTATGAAAGATTTGGAACCGGCAAAGCAAATGCTTGGTATGAAAATTGTTTGTGATCGCAAAGAGGGGTTGATTTGGTTGTCTCAAGAAAGCTACATTGAGAAAGTTCTTGAGAGGTTCAACATGGATAAAGCAAAGCCGGTTGATTGTCCACTTGCGGGTCACTTCAAGCTTAGTTCGAATCAATGTCCTACAAGTGAGAAAGACAAAGTAGAGATGTTGAAAGTTCCTTATGCTTCAGCAGTTGGTTCTTTGATGTACGCCATGGTTTGTACAAGACCGGATATTGCTCACGCCGTTGGTGTGGTGAGTCGTTTTCTCTCTAATCCGGGTAAAGAACATTGGGCAGCGGTAAAATGGATTCTAAGGTATCTTCGAGGGACTTCGAAGGTATGTTTGTGTTTTGGGGATGGTAAGCCGATGCTTGATGGGTTCATAGATTCTGACATGGCCGGCGATATTGATTCTAGGAAATCTACTTCGGGGTATTTGATAACTTTTGCAGGGGGAGTTGTAGCATGGCAATCTAAATTACAAAAATATGTTGCTCTCTCAACTACCGAGGCAGAATTTATTGCCATTATGGAAGCTTGCAAAGAAGAGTTATGGTTGAAGAAATTTTTGCAAGAATTGGGTTTAAAGCAAGAAAGGTATGTGCTTTATTGTGATAGTCAAAGTGCTATTCACTTTAGCAAAAATTCTACTTTTCATTCGAGATCGAAACACATTGATGTAAGATACCATTGGATTCGTGAGGTGTTAGATTCGAAATTGTTGCAACTCGAAAAGGTTCACACAGATGATAATATTTCGGATATGTTGACTAAGACTTTATCAAGGGACAAACATTTAAAGTGTCGAACTTTGGCGGGTATGGTTGATGTCTCCACCTAAGTCGGTAGGAGGAGAATTGTTAGGTATACCTCCTTATTGGAATGTGGAACCCAATTGATTTATTAAAAGAGTTTAATTTGGTTTAGTATTAGTTATAATATATTTTTATATATTATATCTAATTTTGTAAAGACCCGATTCAATTTGGAAACAATTAAGGTTTTGATAAATAAATAAAAAAACCCTAGATTCACAATATATTATTGGTATTGTTTGTTTTTCCGTAATATAGCACGGCTACTACATACTCTTCAATTCAGTGGAATCAAACCTTTGGGTCAGTGAAAAAGTGGAATTAATTCGGCTGGTTCCTTGCTTCATTTTTTCGGTTTTTCCGAAGTCCTATTAGTGTGCATAATTGGGTGTTTTGGTGAAGCTGATTTGGTTCGTTATTTTGGGTCTTCTTCAACTCTGGTTCTGAAGATTTTGGTTCGTCTATTTGGTGAGGTTTTTCCTCTTATTTATTTGTGATTATTTGGAATTCACCTAAGGGTGGTTTGTGAGACCATTCGTGTCTCGTTTGTAATCGTTTGGAAACTTATTTGGTTGATAGTAGAATTGGATTTCGATCCCGTGGACGTACCTCACATTGAGGGAACCACGTAAAAATTCTTGTGTTGCTATTGATTTAATTTTTTCACATTAGTTTTTAATCCCATTGATTGATTTACTTGTGGGAAATCATTGAATTTCCCTAATAGTTAGTTGTGTACTTTTGTGAATTTTTTACATAGAGGAGTTAGTTGAGTACTTTTGTGCACTATTTCCCCATCTCCATATAATGTTATATGATGTGTTGATTACGATATATTGAATATGTAAAAATTGTGATTTGTTGGATGCATGGTTGGTGCATGTTGGCAAGAGCTGAATCAGCTTGATGCCTCTTTCTTCAGGCTTTAAGGCTTCAAGGGCAGTAAGGGATGTTCATATTAAATGTTGTGTTGGTAAATTTGAGTTATTTGTGTTCTTATACAAAATTTCAATTAATTCTCCAGCTATGTTCTTAGTTAAATTCTCTGGCCCTCTGTTATGCTATATTTCATAATCAAGAAGAAAGAGAGAGAGGGCCGCGGGGGGGGGGGGGGGGGGGAGGGAATGCCACCAAATGATGTCATCAGAACGTCACCTTTGAGTCTATTCAAAAAAAAAGAAGGTGGCATTTTGAGAAAATGTCACTAAATGATGTCATCATGATGCCATACGTTAATTGTGACAAATCTAAACTGGCATTGAAGATTTTGTGACGTTTTCTAAAACGTAAACGTCACCTATTGTTCTTCGCGACGTTTTTTAAACGTTGTAGAGCTATTGCGGTAGCTGCATTAGCAACGAAAATATTAAACGTCATAAAAACCAATTGCAACGTTTTTCATTCTTAGAGCGGCGCTTTTTAAATATCGTTAAAAGTCAATTTTCCTGCAATTAGTGTGGGAATTGATATGTGCATAAACTTTGAGAAGGACTTCTATTTCAATCTTCCAGAGGTTCAAGAAGCACCTCATACAAATAGGACCAACTTACCCTATTATTGGTCAACGTGTAGCAAGTAGTATACATTAACGTATTGACATAAATAGGGGTGTCAATAGAGCGGGTATGGGTTGGGAACATTACTCCACCCCACCAAGTTTCAGCTCATTTAGTGAACATTATCTTCATACTCGACTCTTTCATTAGGCCCTTCTCTCACAATGTAATTCATTTCGTCGTGTTTAGATTTATAACTTACATTTATTCTTAAGATAAATCTAAAAACCCTAGATGTTGATTTGTGATTATGTACCAATTTTAAGCAAAATATAACAATCCCAATCAAACAATTAAGAGAAAGAGACACAAAGATTTTACGTGGAAAAACCACAATTGGACACCTTCCAATTGTGATCAAAAAACCACGGGCAACTGCCACAAGAACAATCCACTAAGAAGATTTAAAGGAATTACACAGGTATCACTCTCAATTATCTAGCGAATCCACAACGCCTAATTGAACCAACCTCTATGTGCCTCTTCCAACCCCATCTTCAGCACGGAATTGTCTTTCTGATGAGCCACTCCGGATTCCACCAAAGCTTCAGGCTCGAATTCTTCAGAATTCACAACTGAAGAACAACTCTCTCTTTTGTGTATAACAAACAAACCTTTGATGTACTCTCTTTAAACCATGAGTTGAATACTCAATAAAACATCAAAGAAAAAATAACAAAATATCCCCAGATATAGACCTTTAAGAACCAAAAAGAAGATCTGGAGAGATTCAATGAATGAATCAATGAATCGCCTAGATTTGGGAGAAACCCAACTATTTATAGAAAACCAAAGCAATCCTAGTTGGGAAAGAAAACCAACTTCTTGTAGCAAACCAACTTCTTGCAGAACTCCAAAATAATCCTGTTTTTGAAGGAAACCAACTTCTTAAAGAACTCTTGTTACAACCTTGGTTTTGATCCATGGAATTTGACAACAAAAAGTCCTAACAATCTCCCCCTTTGTCAAATCCTGGATAAAACCAATCTAAAACAAATTTCCTAACAAAATCTCTCAAGCAGCACCACCAACTATGAACCAACACTCAAATCCATGCTCTTGAACAATTATCCTGAAATAAAATAACCACACACAAGCCAACCAAAATATGTGGAACTGGATTAAATAACAAATATATAAATCAATCCATAAACAAAATACTAACAATCCAACTGTACCAAAGAAGGATATAAGCAAAAGTAAAAACACTGTACCATCAACCAAACTACTGTACCATCAATATACATCAAACACTGGTAATGACGAACCAAACTCCCCTCATTAAAAATAACCACAAACACTGAAAACAGTGAATAAGAAGAAAACGACAAAAATAATACGGTAGAGTAAGCAAGAAATTTCATATTTGTACCTTGAAACACACAAGACTATCCAAGAAGCACAATTACTTGAAAATACAATGTGCACAGCCTCTAGAAAATTCCTCATAAAAGAAAGTGATGCATGATGTGAAAAGCATAGATCCCATGATAAAAGTGTGTGTGTGACTCTTGGAGTTCGACAAACACAAGATTCAAATCCTAGTAGTGATATTAAAGCTGGACCTCTGACAAGAGAATCTAAGCACAACAAGGAAAGTCAAACCACTAGGAATCAAGGGGTATTTTTGGTGAGTAAAAGCGGAGGCTCCCCTCAATCAATGAATCCCTTTTTTTCTTTTCTTTTGCACATTTTTTTCTTTTCTTTCTTTTGTACATTTTTTTCTTTTCTTTCTTTTGCACATTTTTTTCTTTTTTGCAGTTTTTCTTTTTTTTTTTTCTTTCTTTTGCACACTCATCGGCGGCTGACACGCTCAAGAGTATGGAAACCGAACCAGAGAAGCATGGATATAATAAGGATGGCCTGGTTGGTGACTCTGAGGTAGCCTTTTCCTCATGCCTGGACTACAAAGAACAGAGGGGAAAACCATGGAGATGCAAAAAGATGGAAGGTGGTTAAGAGACTCAACATCACCCATGATATATAGTATAGGTCAATTCCTCTAGAAAAGCAAAAGATACAATGCCAGAAGTCCATAGAGAAAAATAATCACTAAGTCGGAAGACTCCAAAATTGCTAATCCAAGAGTGTGTACAGAATGAGACATACTAATCAAAGAACACACACTCCAAAATGAGTAATGACCACAGAAAGCACACACATATTAACATGTAATAGATATTCTCATCAATTCCAATATGCACCAAGGACCACTAAAAAATTTAAGCTTGCAAAACCATATTAAGAAAATCTTTTTAGATTTTTTTTCATAGAAAATTTCCCTTACGAATTGTATCCATTATCACAAATCAAACAAGATCTCGTTCTAAAAGAATTTTTAAAAAAAAATAAAGCATTCTAAAAGAATTTTTTTTTTAAAAAAATAGAACGACCCGCTCTGATACCAATTGAAAATCTAAAAACCCTAGATGTTGATTTGTGATTATGTACCAATTTTAAGCAAAATATAACAATCCCAATCAAACAATCAAGAGAAAGAGACACAAAGATTTTACGTGGAAAAACCACAATTGGACACCTTCCAATTGTGATCAAAAAACCACGGGCAACTGCCACAAGAACAATCCACTAAGAAGATTTAAAGAATTACACAGGTATCACTCTCAATATCTAGCGAATCCACACGCCTAATTGAACCAACCTCTATGTGCCTCTTCCAACCCCATCTTCAGCACGGAATTGTCTTTCTGATGAGCCACTCCGGATTCCACCAAAGCTTCAGGCTCGAATTCTTCAGAATTCACAACTGAAGAACAACTCTCTCTTTTGTGTATAACAAAAACCTTTGATGTACTCTCTTTAAACCATGAGTTGAATACTCAATAAAACATCAAAGAAAAAATAACAAAATATTCCCAGATATAGACCTTTACGAACCAAAAAGAAGATCTGGAGAGATTCAATGAATGAATCAATGAATCGCCTAGATTTGGGAGAAACCCAACTATTTATAGAAAACCAAAGCAATCCTAGTTGGGAAAGAAAACCAACTTCTTGTAGCAAACCAACTTCTTGCAGAACTCCAAAATAATCTTGTTTTTGAAGGAAACCAACTTCTTAAAGAACTCTTGTTACAACCTTGGTTTGATCTATGGAATTTGACAACAAAAAGTCCTAACGATAATTATATTTTTTTAAAATAGAATATAACAGAAAAACCCTAAAAAAGCTATTTAATCAAAAAAATTGGATTTTTTTTTTTTTTTTTTTCTATTAGCTAAGTTCTTTCTCTTTTTTTATTTTATTTTTTGGTATTGAATATTTGCGTGGTATGTAATAATGAATTGATAAATGCTGTGGAGATCAAGATTCATATGTACCATTGTTGGGAACAAGGACTCTTGTTCGAGAACTAGCTGAGCATTTCAACTTCAATGTAACACTCTCATGTAGAGCACGGTTTCACAAAGGCCAATTATCTCCCTTTCTGTTTTTTGGATTAATTACACATTTTGATCGTGTGAATTTCATCATCAAACTATTAAATATGTGTTTAAATAGGCCCATGCCAACGCTTTTAATATATGTCATTAGAATCATAGATATTTTTTTAATAAAAATTACACCTCAGCCAAAAAGGGGGAAAAGAGGAATAATTTCACTATTGGGCCTTAAAAGTATGTACTTTGTCATTTTAGTCCTCACCATTTCAATTGTATCAATTGGCTGAATTTTTTATGCCCAGGAATAATTTTTTACTCCTGATACGATGTATTTTGAAAAGAGCTAATTTTTTTAATTGAGGTGTGATTTTTGTTGCAAAAATACTCTTGATTTATGATAATTAATGAATATTGACCTCATCAACCATGAGAACTATTTCACAATATTTAATATTTTAGGATGAAATTTATCTATATCTATATCTATCTATATCTATATCTATACTATATATTAAGTAAAAATGGGTTTTTAACCCTCAAGACCTGTGGGAACTTCAATATCCCAATATGAATTTTCTAAATTTTTTATTTAAAAAAAAAAACTCAGCATTTATTGATTTAGTTAAAATTTTCTGATCAACATTTATTAACTTTTCAATCCACATATCTTTCCACATGCTTGCATTTATTGATTTGGTCAAAATTTCCTAATCAGCATTTAAAATCCCTCATACAAATAATTATAGATACAATTTGTGTATAGTTACTGCAGTACTCTTTTCAACTTCTCCTATACACTATGGTTAGTGATAAGATTGTTAAATTATTTGTATAAAAAATCTTATAAAACATAATTTATATATTAAAAAAAATTTAAACAAATATAAATATATCTATAATTATCACGTGCATAGCACGGGTGATAGGCTAGTATCTATACTATATTTTAAGCAAAATGAGGTTTTTAACCCCCAAACCTTATGAGAGCTCCAATCTCCCAATCTCAATTTTCTGATTAAAAAAAAAAAAAAAAAAAACTTAGCATTTATTAACTTTTCCCAACCCCCAAGTCTTACCCTCATAATGACACTTTAATGCATTAAGAACAAGCATAAAAAAAATTCTTTAAAATCTAACACATATGAATTCCTTGAAAAGTCTCAACACATATGATTATTATCCCTCATAATAACACTTTAATACATTAAGAACAAGCATAAAAGAAATTTCTTTAAAAGTCCAACACGTATGATTATTATCAAAATATTAAACTTTAATATAATATAATAAAAAAAGACATTTAATTCCTTGAAAAGTCTAACACATATGATTATTATCAAAATATTAAACTTTAATATAATATAAAAAAGGAAAAAAAATAAGGCATTTAAAATTTAAAAAAAAAAAGACATTTAAAAATCACAATTTACATATATAAGTAATTGTAAAACACAATCCGTGCATAGCACGGGTGATATGCTAGTACTATATATTAAGCAAAAGCGGGTTTTTAACCCCAAGTCTTGTGGGAGCTCCAATCTCCCAATCTAAATTTCCTGATTTTTTTATTTTAAAAAAAAAAAAAACCTTAACATTTATTAACTTCTCCCAACCCCCAAATCTTACGCTCATAATAACACTTTAATGCATTAAGAACAAGCATAAAAAAAATTTCTTGAAAACTCCAACACATATGATTATTATCAAAATATTAAGGGGGATGCACCAATAAATCCCAAATTAATAACTTATGCACTGTTTAGTCCTAAAAGTTTTCTTATAGACTGAAAGGTCCCATTACAATGTTAATAACATCAGATACAATGTTAATAACATCAGAGTCATGTTACAAACATTAGATTTCAAACATCTAATGTTCATCAAATTTCAATAATGTTTGAAAATATAGGATGAAAAACATCTAATGTTCATCAGATTTCAATAAATTTTGAAATTATAGAATGAAACATCAGATCATTTACATCATTTACATCATGCTGATGTAAAAATGGGACTAAATGGAGCATAAGAAAACTTTTAGGACTAAATGGTTCAACGTTTCAAAAACTAGGACTTATGGGTAAATTTTCCAAATATTAAACTTGAATATAATATAATAAAAAAAAGAAGACATTTAATTCCTTGAAAAGTCCAACACATATAATTATTATTAAAATATTAAAATTTAATATAATATAAAAAAGGAAAAAAAGAAGACATTTAAAAAAAAAAAAAAGACATTTAAAAATCGCAATTCACATATATAGATAATTGTAAATCTATATTATATATTAAGCAAAAAGGGGTTTTTAACTCCCAAGGCCTATGGGAACTTCAATATCCTAATCTAAATTTTCTAAATTTTTTATTTTAAAAAAAAAAACTCAGCATTTATTGATTTGGTCAAAATCCCCTGATCAGCATTTATTAACTTTTCAATCCACATGTCTTTCTACATGCCTGCATTTATTGATTTGGTCAAAATCCCCTGATCAGCATTTAAAATCCCCTCATATAAATAATTATAGATACAATTCGTATCTATACTATATATTAAGCAAAAGGGGGTTTTTAACTCCCAAGACCTGTGGGAGCTTCAATATCCCAATCTAAATTTTCTAAATTTTTTATTAAAAAAAAAAAAAAACTCAGCATTTATTGATTTGGTCAAAATCCCCTGATCAGCATTTATTAACTTTTCAATCCACACGTCTTTCTACATGCCTGCATTTATTGATTTGGTCAAAATCCCCTGATCAGCATTTAAAATCCCCTCATACAAATAATTATAGATACAATTCGTATATAGCTACTGCAGTACCCTTTTCAACTTTTCAACTTTTCTCATACACAATGGTTAATAATAAGATTGTTAAATTATTTTTATAAAAAATCTTCAAAAACATAATTTATATATTAAAAAAAATCTAAAACAAATATAAATATCTATAATTATCTCGTGCATAGCACGGGTGATAGGCTAGTAAATATATAAAGGAAAAGGGGATTTCTAAACCCCAAACCTTGTGGGAGCTCCAATCTCTCAATCTTAATTTTCTAAATTTTTGATTTAAAAAAAAAAAAAAACCTCAGCATTTATTAATTTGGTTAAAATTCTCTGATCAGCATTTATTAATTTTTTACAATCCACATGCCTGCATTTATTGATTTGGTCAAAATCCCTGATTAGCATTTAAAATCCCCTCATACAAATAATTATAGATACAACACGTGCATAATTACTGCAATAGGCTTTTTAATTTCTCCTGTACACTATGGTTAGTGATAAGATTGTTAAATTATTTTTATAAAAAATCTTAAAAAACATAATTTATATATTAAAAAAAACTAAAACAAATATAAATATTTATAATTATCTCGTGCATAGGACGGGTGATAGGCTAGTATTATATAAGGAAAAGGGGGTTTCTAACCCACAAGTCTTGTGAGAGCTCCAATATCTCAATCTTAATTTTCTAATTTTTTGATTTTAAAAATAAATAAATAAATCAGCATTTATTAACTTCTCTCAACCCCCAAGCCTCTTGGGGGATTTGGTCAAAACCCCCTCATAATAAAACTTTAATGCATTAAAAATAAGCATAAAAAAAAATTCTTGAAAAGTCCAACACAGGATTATTATCAAAATATTAAACTTTAATATAATATAACTTTTGATATAGATGTCAGTTTGTAATAAAATTAGTATTTTTATAATTCTCTCATCAAGATCTATCAAATAAGATTCATGTTGACTATGAAGTTCTTTAAAAAAAAATTATTACCATTGAAATTGATGCAAACAATAACATGTTACTCTGTTTACTTTGTCTAACAGTAACATGTTACTATGGTTTACAGTAACATGTTACTCTGGTAATATTATCTAAGAAAAAAAAATATTTAATGTCCTTACTCAATTATGTGTTTTCTTCTTAAGGGGTTTATGAAGCAAAATAAATTGGGCTGTCCTTTTCACTAAATAAGGTTCCAATGGAGAGGTTTTGGCCAAATTTCCTAAGTCTTTTTGACTTCTCCTATACCTACTGCCGCATCCTTTTCAACTTCTCCCATACACTATGGTTAGTGATGAAATTGATAAATTATTTTTATAAAAAATCTAAAAATAATAATTTGTATATTAAAAAAATATCTAAAACAAATATAATTTTTTATTAAAAAATAACAGGTTGCAATTGCGAAAAAAGAAAAAAAAAATTACACTATGCATTTCATTAATAATGTTAAAAAAATGTGCCAAGTGTTTGTGTAAAGGCTTGATACGTGTCCACTCTCAAATTATCAAGTAAATATAGATGAAATCAAATAACTCAACTTTAATGGCTAACAAATATTAGAAGCCCGACTATTGAAGCCTAATAACTATTAATTAATAGAATTCACCAATTGAAAGGTCTCAAACCACATCTTTTTGTCTTCTCAAATGTTTCTTTTTTGTTGATTCATGCATTCATTTTAATATTGATAGAGAATTGGATGTGTAGAAGAGTGAGCGACATTAAAATTATATATTGGGATATGTAATTGTTGTGATGAAAAATAAAAATTATCTTCCTTTTCTATGGCGATTTATCTGATTATACCTCCAATTAAACGTCAGTTGTGCTTATACATCATCATTGAACGTTACTTTTATTTTTTTTAGATACTTTGTCTCGCAATTGTTTGTATTTTGTATTATGAAATTTATTACATCTGTATTTGTTAAAGCTATTAGATGGACCTAATGCAAGAAGTGTATACTATTTCAATGGCATTCTCGGGGATTAGAAATACAAAAAAATATACACAAAAAGTATATGAATAGACAAAATTTTACAAAATTTATTTGTGAGTCTCACTTTTTGAAAATCCTATAATTCATTTATTTTTTGTATTATATTTTATATTTGGTTTTTGTACTTTTTTTTATATAGTTTTCTTTATTTTCTTTAAAATTTTATTTTTAAAAATTAATAAATAAATAAGTAAATCATTTTCTATTTCAAACAATTTCATTTTTGTTTTTATTTTTTATTTTTTCTTGAAGTAGTTTTAGTTTTGGGCAATTATTTACTTTTTTTTCTATATATTGTAATTTTGTACATTTTAAGTATATGATGTTTTCGCTAATTCGCTCGGAGATGCACTATAAAAGAAGTATCATGTGAAAATTAATTAAAAAAGAAGAAAAATAAATAAAATAATACAATGAATGTGGAACAAAGATAAAAGATAAAACTCCCAAAACAAGCAAGTAAACAAACAAGTAAGTAGAATAGAATGTTTAACAATAGACATTTGAAAATTTGCAAAAAAAAATTTATAACTTTTCTTTTTGCTAAGAAAATTCTATTTGATACTAGCTAAATAAAATGCTTTTAAAATAATTTTTTTTTTTAATTTGAAATTAAGACTATAGTAAATTTATGTAAGCATAAGTGCTAATCACATTTTTTTTTTTAACTTAATGTATAATATTAGATTGATTACCTTTTTCAGGTTTATTTTTTTAAGTATTTATATAGAAGTAAAAAAATGTTGTTAGGAATAAATTTTTCCTTAATTTAGTTATAAATTTTTCCCATGCATTATTTTTAAATTTTGAATAAAAGCAAACATAAAATAATTTATTGAAGATATGCTGCATTTGTTATATTTCTTTTTCTGTGTGAAAAAAAAAAAGACATTTAAAAATCACACTTCACATATATACAAATAATTGTAAATACAACCCCTGCATAGCACGGGTGAAACACTAGTTGAAATAATTGAAATGTTGTGAATCAAAATGACACAAAACTCATACTTTAAAGACTAAAAGTGTAAGGGTATGGCTTGTCTTCCATTGAAATTTCAACTGGACTAAACAGTTAAAATCTCTTATCGGTCAAAATTAATGAACTGAGGTCTCTTACTGGTAAGAGGTAAGATACCTCAACTGTCTGGTCTAATTGAATTTTTTCATTAACTCTAAACAGTAAGAGATTTTCGTTCATGAACTCTGACCGATAAGAGATCTCACTTATCTAGTCCAATTGAAATTTCAACTGGAGATGAGTCATTCCCAAAGTGTAATAATTAACCCTTTTCTTTTCTTGTTTTCTTTCATGGTTCACCACCCAAATATTGTCTTTGTTTTCTCATTAATCTACCCATCATTTTTTTTTTTTTTTTTTTTTTTGGGGGGGGGGGGGGGGGGGGGGGGGTGTTAATTTCTACATAATAAAAGGTAGGGGGGTGGCAGTCTGAGTAAGGAAATATGTTGAGATATGCAACCATAAGAGGAGCTGCCCATATGGTGCCATATGCACAGCCATCCAGAGCTTTGCACCTCTTCTCTTCCTTTCTTCATGACATCCCATTACCTAATAACACCCACTCTTCTTCTATTGCTTGAAAAACTTCAATTTTATGAAATCCTAGCTCTTACAATATTTGTGGAATTCAATAATTAAAAGATTTGAACAATAATAATCATTTTTTGTGGTTGTAATTGTGGAAATGATGAGGAAATCATATTCAAGTTGAGGATGATTGGTGCGATGTGAGATTATAAATTTAAACAATAGAGTAATGTTTGATTGAATAAGTTGTGTAATTATCCTTTTTGACCTAGATAGATATAAAGGTGTTTTTTTTTTCTTTCTTCAATTGTTAATTTTTCAAAAGTTCTATCGTGAATTCAAATTAATTACTAATGATTATAGTACTTTTTTTTATATATGTATTTTATATTTTCCTGACATATAATACAAGTATATATTACTAGTACTTAGCATACATCTTAATACATTCATTACAACACTATTCACTCTCTAAATTAATAATATTTTTTACATATAAAATTAAGTCTCTCTTATAATTTTTATTATAAGACACAATTTTAGTCACTTATTGCATTGTGGATACTTTAAGATTGTATTTAAATCATGAATTTGGATAGAAGTTTAGAAAGGAAAAGAAAAAATATAAGTAAAATGTCAAAATATAATTATATTTCACTTACATTTTTTCTTTCACAATCTAAAAACAGTGAGGAGGATCACTTATTGAGAGATGACAAAACAAGGCAAACTATATACATACATACAACAGTGAGCACTGCATCAATTTCTCGTGAAATTGAACTTGTTTGTCTTTGGTTAGGCCACTGAATTTATATTACATAAAAAACAAAAAGAAGAAGAAAAACAAAAAGAAAAGAAGAATAAAAACAAAAAGAAAAGAAGAAGACTTGATACAAGTGCAACTTGAGATCTAGGGTTATGCTCTTTTCAAATTTCAGATTTAATTTTTATTAAGTGTTACAAAGCGTCCCGAGATTAGTCAAAATAAGCATAAATTGATGCGAATAATTGATCATAAAAAATAAATAAACTAAAATTTTGAGAAGGATAGGTTGGAAGATGTAGGATAGTACTAATATGCCCCATGATAATCTTCATTTTCTCAATGAAAAATGCTTGGGACTCCCAAAGTTAGAGACCTCCATAACTCTCAAAATGATGTGGATCAATCATATGTTTTTATTTTTTTATTTTTTTCCTTCTTGGACCAATCACAAGTGAGTGGGAATTGTGAGAGTTGTGTTTTTTGGGGGTCTATAGCATTATTGTTTTCTCAACCCTCCCCACCGCGCTCCTACATGCATGATACATACAGATACTGCAGGGTGATTGCTCCCTCACAAAAATGAATAATGTTATATGCACCCACTAGTGCACTAATTAGTATACCAATTGATGATGTAGCATAATTTAAGATGTTTTTGGTATTTGTAATTTGTATAATGAGTGGGATCAATAATAAGGTCATAACTAGTGTTGGTACACCAGTTATTATACTAATTGGTGCTTGTAGCACCACTCCACAAAAATAAATAAAGTGGACCCGAAAACTTGGTACTGACTCCCTCACTCATAGGAGTGTAAAAATAGCCCACGGCCTGTGGACAACCCGCAACTCGGCCCGTTTAGGCCTATTTTGGGCCAACCCGAGCCTTTGGGCCATCCTTTTAAAGCCCGACCCACTTAAGGCCCACTCAAGACCTGACCTGAGGCTCAGCCTGCCCAACCCGCCCGAGACCCAATTTTTTTTTTTTGTGAAAAATAATAAAATTTTAGTAGAAAAAATTTAAAGAACAAAAAAAAAAATGGTCATTCCCGTCCAAGCCCGAGGCCAAGCCTAGGCCCGCCCAAGGCCCGAATACCTACTGGGCCTAGTGTAACAACCCTGACTCATGATTAACGTTAACTCATGCTTAATTACGCCTAATAAATAATTAAAGTGAAATGCTACATCATATGTTGCCTTGTGTGAGCATATATCTGTTTAACATAAGAAGATCTGTTCATGTTTTCATTTCGGTTTGCGAATTGAAGGCCTTATCAGCATCCAATTCAGAAATTGACTTGACTTATGTGTTAATTAGAATTTTTAGAATTTTAAGGTAGGTTCAACTGAAATCTGATTCGGAACGATTAAATTGGATTAATTAAATGCCCATTTGATTAGCTTTATTAAACCAACACCAATGAAGCCTATATAAGGCTCCATATAAGCCTCCACTCAACTCTTCTTCTTCATTATCAAACATATTTGATCTATCGCACACACACAAACATGGAGAGAGGGAGAGTCTATGAGAGAGTTGAGTTCAAGAAGGATTTGGCTTGGAAACTAAAAGAAATTGGTTGGGTTGAGCAAGACTTCCTAAGAATCAAGGGAATTAATACTTCTATGTAAGAATTCAACCTTACAACCTTGAGATTAAACTACTTAGTCCAAGAAACCAAAGAATTAAGCTATGTAATGCTAGAGTTAAGCTTGAATGAAAGAAAATGGGTCATACCATGCATGCATGTCCATTTCTTCACAAATTGAGCATGATTTTCAAGAATTCCCTCATGCATGTCTTGAATTCACCTTAATTTTGGAAATCATCAAGTTTCATGTTGTTATGTATAAGATGTTAAGTTACAAGTTATGTACTGAATGTGGGTAAATTAACGTTTTTGCATGTAAATATTTGTTCATATAGATGCACAGCTCATTGGACTATTGGTGTTTTTGAATATTGCTTCCGCTAGCCCCAATTATTTTTTATTGTACAGGAAGGTCTTTGGTAATCTCAAATTACTAGTCGGTTACGACACTAAACCTATAGGGGTGGGTTTGGGTCATGACACCTAGGCTGGGACTAGGCCTAATTTTTGGCTCGTGGACCGGCTCGGCCCGAATTTTGGCAGGAGCCCGCGAGACTCGACATGAGCCAGGTCAAGCCCGAGCCAGGGTAGGCCAAGTCGAGCCGAGCCGGACCGGACCGGACCAGATTTACACCCCTACTCACTTATCACGTTTATCAAGAAAATTTATTTGTTTTAACTGGAAAATAATGAAATTAAATTAATCTTATTTTCTTAAAAATATATCATTTATTTTTTTAAAAATAAATATAATAAATTTTTTTGAACTCATTTCAATTCGCCAATAAATATTCAGTTTATTTGGTTTCAATTTTCTAAAAATTGAATTTTTTGTTTTTCATATTTTTTTATTTTTAGTAAATTTTTTTAAAATTTTAAATAATTTTTTTTACTTTTTTAGATGTACCTTACTTAAATGTATATAAAAAGTAAAATATTTATAAAAAAATATTTTAAAAAATTAATAAATACACAAAAAATATTAAAAATATACTAAATTTTTGTATTTTTTATATTTTTAGTAGTTAGTGAATTTTTTAAAGATTTTTTTCACAAATATTATACTTTTTAAGTATATTTATATTAGGTGTTTCTAAAAATTAAAAAAAAATCTTAAAATATTTAAAAAATTCAGTGAAAGCAAAGAAAATACGAAAAACAAAAAAGTATAATTTTTTAAAAAGTAAATTTTGAAAATTAAAACCAAACAGAATGATTATTATCTCCTATCCTAATCAATTATTCAATTTCTAATAAGGCAATACATGTTGTATTTTTTTATCACATTTTATTTATTATTATGTGATATATTCAATTTTTATTATGTGATCTATTGTACTAATAAATGTAGGTGTATCATAAACTATAATCGTTTTAATATTATTGTTTAATTTTGAGTGATTCTACTTACACTACTCTTTTACTTCTTTACACCTCCATCTCATTACACCACTAAAAAAAATATTAGATTCTCATTAAACTCAATATATTACCAAAACAAACCCTAAGGTAAAAAAATCTTCAAAACCCATCTCTTTACACCCATAGTTTTCCGGTATTCAATTGCTGGAAACAATAGATCCCTCTGGCATTTTGTTGCTGTACATTTACAGAGCCACTTTCTCCTAAACAATGTTTGTTTAATTTGTGCTTGGCCTGTTCGGTAATACAATGCTAATCAAATTGAATTACTCCAGTGCCATGTTACCGGATACAATTTTTTTTCCCAGCATTATGTTACCGTTCAATTGAATAATTTTAGTTTGCTTCACAACAGAGCCAGTAGAGCCCACATTGAAGTGCTTATTCGGTCACACAATGCGAAACAATTTACAAAACTTCTGTGTTATAACGCCAGAATGAATTGGTTTATCCAGCCTTTTGTTCCTATACATTTACAGAGTCACTTCCTTCCAAGTAATGTGGTAATAATTTGTGTCGAGCCTGTTCGGTAATAAAATGCTAATGAATTTCAATTATTCCAGTGTTGTGTTACCAAACAAAATATTTTTTCCCAACATTGTGTTGCTGTACAATTGGATAATTTCAATATGCTTCACAACAAAGTCAGTGGAGTTCACTGTGAAGTGTCTAGTCGGTCACACGGTACTAGACAAATTACATTTTTTCGGTGTTATGTTGCTGGAAAAAATAGATTTGTCCAGCGTTTTGTTGCTATACATTTACAGAGCCACTTTGTTCCAAACGATGATTTGGGCCTGTTCGGTAATACAATGTTAACAAATTTGAATTAATCTAGTTCGATAAAAAAATATCCATAAATCAAACACGCATCAATAAAATCATATATAAAAAGTATCCATAAAATTTTTCATTAAAGAAAATCAAGTGTACAAATATCCATAAATCTGTCATTATTTGCATCCATCAATCAAACATGTTATCACAATTCGTCTATAGTGATTGTTTTAGTAGTTACTACGTCGGGGCTAATAAGAGTACAGAATTGATGGATACGGATAGTATATGCTTTCTTCCATCCACTAGCACATGGGTGATGAAACTGAGTCAAATTATTTGCTATTGAAGGTACTGGATGACCAGGTTGCAGATAAACCTATAACAAAGAAATCAATAAGTAGAATTACAAAATAAGACATGGTAATGATCTAAGTGGGCTCAGTAGTTACCTACACAAAATGGTTTCCATTTACAAAATCTATGCAGATATCTCTTCAATCATGTGTTGCAATCGGTACTGATCTAAGTGGTAGAAACCTCAAACATTGTTACATAGATAAATGATAAAGAACGACTCGATAGTATGATGCTATCAAATGGCCCATGCCAGGCATAGTCATCCAATGATTAAATCCAGGACCAGGTTCGAAGTAGAATAAGATAGAGTTAAGGTCATCAACACTTTCTTGTGAACCAAATAGTTGCATGTAGTGCACTACATTCGAATGCAACTCAGTCAACAAGTTGCACCTAACTTGTTGCCAATCATCTTCACCTAAACCAATCAATCTAGCTATTGTCCTGAAACCACAATTGCCATCTGCTTATACATCTTTTATGTAACGGATATATGGTCTTAACTTCTTCGAAAATTGTTCGAAGTAAGAGATATGATTTGTTGACTGCGTCATACAAACCTACATCACAAATATACAGCAATTGATATATGAAATAATTAAAATAAGGCTGAACAACTATTAAAATAAATTTTGCACATAGTTACAAGTTTTATGTAATTACATACATTATCATTTTTTGCATTCTTTAGTTGCAGTTGCTTACGAACTAGTGCAGTTGAGATGGTAACACCCTGTGAATAACTATATTCCCCAGATAGTACAAACTCAAACGCAAATGGCTCGCATTTAGTAGATGTATCGATTTTGAATTGACCATGGCCGAGACCTCGGCTCCTACCTCGCGTGTCAATCTTGAATTCAGGTTCCATAAAAAATATACTTTCTGACTAATTAACCCCCTAAACTTCCTCAGAAAGATCACTTGTTGCGTTTCGTCAATCGTTCAAAATTTCTCAATAAAAAAACCAATCTCTGTTTTGCAATCCAACTCCAAAAAAGCACTTTCTGAAACTGGAAGCATATCTAACTTCCTCCAATGAGGATTTATGCATGAGAGGGGAATCCATCGACCTTGTTAAAAATACTCAGCTATTTCATGTGCACATGACGACCCATGTGTACGTCAAAAAATGCAGCCACATGCGGCAACATCTATTCCCACACTATTCGATCTCTTTCACTCTACCAATATTTTGTCCAAACTACAAATTAAAATAAAACCACGTAACTCAGTGAACTCAGTAGGTGTGTAGTTGTGTTGGACTATAATCAAACTCTGCTGAAATGAGGCTTTAATGTCTGCATGCTGCAACTCTAACAAATTTGTATTTTGGTCCAAGATGTCTCAAAACTGCCTTGACTTGATCTAAGTTGCCTCTTCAATTTAGCACGAGAACTCTCCGCCCTACAAGTATATATATTTTGGTATTTAATATAAAAATCAAAAAATTATAACAATTCATAAATGTAATGACCATAATTTACCTATTTGTAGTAGTGTAAACATAAATTGCAGAACATAAACCTTACACTTTGGATTATTTACCATGTGTATCATCAAGAAATCAAGACAAAATGACATACCTGAATCCATTGATGAACGGTTAAACGGAAGCGTGATTATCAATAAACTCTTTGTTATTGATTATGTTATTGCCTTCTAATCCTTTCCCCTTTGGTGCCTTATGTTTCTCATTGAGAGGATTTAGAAAACATGGCAGTGTTTTTTACCACCTGGGAAGGAATAGGGACCATAACCTTTTAAAGGTTGTAATTGGTTTTCAACCTGAAACCTTGTGGAAGTTCAAAAGGCTTCCATTTATTGTGGAAGTTACAAAAGGCTTCCATTTATTATGGAAGTTACAAAAGGAAACAATAAATGTCTATTTATTGTTTTCTAAAACTGAAAACCAACTTTAACCATTATTGGTTTTAATTCTATTTCTGCCCCTCATAGAAATAGAAATTAAACAACTAGTATCTACACATTAGGTCCATAACACATATACCCTTAAGCCTATTAACTAAATTGAATCACTTAAATTGTAGGCTTTTATAAATGATAACACCACATTTAATTATGTGGTCCCATTGAGACATTATCTAACAATCTCCCACTGGACCACATATGTATCCTGAAATGTGCTTAACTTTAGTGAGCTCAGAAATTTGTTATCATAACTTGAGGGTATCCAAACAATCTTGTCCATTAACTATATTAATATAGGATCAAAGCGGTCTTCGTTACATCAATCGTAACTCGACCCACCAATGGTCACGTATACTAATACAGCTAAATGACATAGATCAATCATGGATGCGTAGCATGGAAATTACATGTGATGTGATCCATACATGCCTATGTCCAACTGGTCCTACTTAACTTTATTGAGATCAATACTTCACTATACGTAACAGAGCGTAATAAACTGAATACTTCATTTCTGCAGAAATTAATCTAATTACATAGATAAAACTCAAGGCTGACATAAAGCAGTAATATAAATACAAACTCCCACTAAACCAGAATGTTCTCAAATAGAACAACACCCATATGAGCAGTGTGCTCATGAAAGACCTTGGGTGGTAGTCCCTTCGTAAGTGGATCCGCTATCATGGAGTTTGTCCCAATGTGCTCTATGGAAATCTGTCCACTCTGCACTCTTTCTTTTACAACTAGGAACTTGATATCAATATGCTTTGATTTTGTCGAGCTCCTGTTGTTATTGGAATATAAAACTGCAGACTTATTGTCACAATATATCTTAAGTGGTCTTTCAGTGCCTTCTAAAATACGCAACCCAATGACAAAATTCCGCAGCCATATCCCTTGGTTTGATGCCTCATAACATGCTACAAACTCTGCAGCCATGGTGGATGAAGCTATGAGCGTCTGCTTTGCAGACCTCCAAGAAATTGCTCCGCCAGCTAACAGATAAATATAGCCTGATGTGGATTTCCTACTGTCTTGGCATCCAGCAAAATCGGAGTCGGAATATCCAATACCTCTAACTTATCCGATCTCCTATATGTGAGCATATATTCCTTTGTTCTCTGTAAATATCGCATAACACGCTTGACTGCTTTCCAATGATCCATGCCAGGATTACTTAAATATCTGCCTAACATGCCAACTATGAGCGCAATATCCGGACGCGTACATACTTGAGCATACATTAGACTCCCTACAGCCGAGGCATAAGGAATCTTCTGCATTTCTTGAATTTCAAGACTGGTCTTCGGGCATTGGCTGAGACTAAACTTGTCTCCCTTAGCAACCGGGGTTTCACCTGATTTACAATTTTGCATGCCAAATCTAATGAGTACTTTTTCGATATAGCTCCTTTGTGATAATCCCAGAATACCCCGAGAACGATCTCGGTGTATTTCGATTCCTAATACAAAGGAAGCATCACCAAGATCTTTCATTTCAAAATTCTTAGATAGAAATCTCTTGGTGTCATGCAACAAGTTTATATCGTTTGTGGCAAGCAATATGTCGTCAACATATAAAACCAAAAATATGTGTTTACTCCCACTGAACTTGTGATACACACATTCATCAACAACGTTAGTTTCAAAACCATACGAAGTGAGAACTTGATGAAATTTGAAGTACCACTGACGAGAAGCTTGTTTGAGTCCATAGATGGATTTAGTCAATTTGCAAACCATATTCTTTGGGTCTCCTGACACAAAGTTTTCTGGCTGCACCATATAAATTGTTTCTTTAATGTCACCATTAAGAAAAGCTGTTTTGACATCCATCTGATGCAACTCAAGATCAAAATATGCAACAAGCGCCATAATTGTCCTAAAAGAATCTTTCGAAGAAACTGGAGAGAAAGTTTCTTTAAAGTCAATTCCTTCTTTTTGAGTAAAGCCTTTGGCTACAAGACGTGCCTTATACCTCTCCACATTACCATTTGAATCCCTTTTGGTTTTAAATATCCATTTACAACCTACGGGCTTCGCACCAACTGGTAATGAGACAAGTTCCCAAACTTTATTGTCTTGCATAGACTTATATTCTTCATTCATGGCTTCTATCCACTTATGAGAGTTGGGACTTTCCATGGCTTGACGAAAGTTGATTGGATCATCTTTCGACATTCCATTTTCTACCTCATGTTCCTGGAGATATACAATATAATCATCTGAAAGTGCAAATCTCCTTTCTCTTGTGGATCGCCTTAATGGCACAGATTCTTGAGGTTGTAGAGTTTGTTCCTCAGGAACAATTACCTCATCTTGAATGGGGGTTTGAACTATATTATCTTGAACAACATTGTCTGGTTGAGGATCCGAAATTACTTCTCGAGCAATGACAGGTATAGGAACCTGTAATTGGTCAAAAGTAGTAGTAGGAAGTGGGATTACTCCTGCTTCCTCCTCAAAGACAATGTCTCTAACTGGATATCTCCCCCCAAACTCAACATCCTCAAAAAATGTTGCAATTCCCGTCTCAAATATTGACCTATTTGTGGGATCATAAAACTTGTAACCCCGTGATCGTTCGGCATAGCCAATAAAGTAGCTGCTAATGGTTTTAGAGTCCAATTTTCGTTCATGAGGTTTATAAGGCCTCACCTCAGCAGGACACCCCCACACATGCAAATGTTTTAGACTAGGCTTTCACCCAACCCAAAGCTCATAAGGTGTTTTTGCAGCTGCTTTAGTTGGCACCCGATTTAAGATATAAGTTGCTGTCTTTAGAGTCTCACCCCAGAGGGACTCTGGTAAAGTAGAATGACTGATCATACTTCTTACCATATCCTTAAGAGTCCGGTTTCGTCTCTCAGATACACCATTCATGCTAGGTGATCCTGGCATGGTGTATTGTGGGACGATTCCACATTCCTCCAGGTATTTTGCAAACGGTCCTGGACGTTGTTCACCTGATCCATCATATCTGCCATAGTATTCACCACCACGGTCAGACCTGACACTTTTAATCCGTTTGTTGAGTTGTAACTCAACTTCGGCCTTAAATTTTTTGAAGACGTCCAAAGACTGTGATTTCTCATGGATAAGAAATAGATACCCATATCGGGAATAGTCGTCTATGAATGTGATAAAATATTGTTGACCATTCCAAGACGCCATAGGGAATGGGCCACAAATGTCCGTATGAATTAATTCTAAGACATCTGTAGACCTATGGGCACCATATTTCTTTATTTTGGTCTGTTTTCCCTTGATACACTCAACACAGACATCAAAATCTGAAAAATCAAGAGAGTCCAAAATTCCATCAGACACAAGGCGCTCAACTCTAGATTTAGAGATGTGACCTAGGCGTTTGTGCCATAATGAGGCTGAAGTTTCCTTAGCTAATTTACGCTTTGTACCTCGTGATTCCACGTGCAAGGTTTCATTATAAGATGCAATAGTTTCGAGCAAATATAGATTATCAAACACATTAAGTAAACCAGTACCAACAACATTTGAATTAATAGACATACTAAACTTCAAATTTCCAAAAGAACAATAATATCCCAATTTGTCCAATACAGAAACAGAAATTAAATTCCGTCTAAAGGACGGTACAACAAAAGTGTCTAATAAATCCAAATAATAACCAGTTTTAAGCAATAATCTAAAGTGCCCTATTGCCTGCACTTCTATTGACTTGCCATCACCCACAAAGATGTATCTTTCAGCATCAGTTGGCTTTCGGTAGTTCAGGCAACCCTGCATAGAAACACATATGTGAGTAGTAGCACCAGAATCTACCCACCAAGTGTTTCTTGGTACTGAAGCTAAATTTATTTCAGAACAGACCAAAACATGAAATGTACCTTTCTTTACACGCCAGGCGACGTATTTGGCACAATCCTTCTTTCTGTGTCCGGGCTTGCCACAAAAGAAACAACCATCCTGCACTTTCTGTTTCTTTGGTTCCGGACCCTGAGGAATAGCAACTTCCTTTCCCTTATTCGTTCTTTTGCCCGTATGCTTGGAGGTGCTTGACAGATGAGCACTGTCAGTCCTTTCTTGCTTCAATCTCTCTTCCTCTTGCACACAAAATGAAATGAGCTCATTGAGAGTCCATTTCTCCTTCTGGCAGTTATAACTGACCTTAAATTGGTTAAATTGTGCAGGAAGAGAGATGAGAACTAAATGCACGAGCAAATCATCAGATAGGTCGAGCTTTAGTGCCTTAAGTTTTGAAGCAAGATGAGACATTTCCATGATGTACTCGCGAACATTACCCTTGCCTTTATACTTTATTCAAATCAAGCTTGCTAAAAGCGTGCTTGTTTCAGCCTTATTGTTTTTAGCAAAACGCTTTTGAATTTCTGAAAGAAATTCACCGGCAACGGTAACATCCTCTGTTATTGCACCCCGAAAGACTTCTGGAATCCCACGCTTCATGATCATAAGACTTAGCCTGTTAGAACGATCCCACTTTTCAAAGTACACAATTTCCTCAGGAGTACTTTGTGCAGTGAGAGCATTCGGTTTTGGCATCCTTAATGCCAAGTCTATGTCCATGCAGCCGAGAACAATCAATATGTTCTCTTTCCAGGCCTTAAAGTTTGTTCCATTTAACATTGGAACATTGTTCATGTTGGCAGAGATTGAAGTAGTCGACATTAAAGCTGAATAGAAAAGAAAATAAAAGGAATGAACAATTATGCTCACATTAAGTTACCAAACAGATAATCTCTAAATAAATTAATTTAATGACAACATCTCAAGATACCTAGTACAACATTAATACCAAGCCTTTGGGTAGTGATATTAACTGTAAGTGGTATTCTTGTTGTAATGATCAAACATTGACAATAAGTTATGTCAAATAACAAATCTATCTTTTGATGGATTTATTATTCACATTAGGTTTCCTTTACAATTGGCACATGTTTATCACCACAAAATGTGTGTGTAATTTTGCCAAGTATTAATCATGTCTTTGGACCGATAAATACTCGCATGAGATACACAGACATGAACATCAAAACATTCCATATAAAACAATCTAGACAAGAGAGATCACTTTTGTGACATCTTGTTTGAATGGACTTATATTGAGAATGTTAAAAAATTAAATTTTTGTAGACGTTGTATAAAATTACATTAAATTTAAAGATTTCTTAATTTGTTACCCCGAAATATTATATAATCTGCAGCAATCCCAATTATATACATACATATATAAATAGAATTGACGGGTCCAAAAAACAAACTGACCACCGAATCATTTTACAATTCCAGAAAACAGATTGCCATTTTCACAAAACAAAACAGGAAAAAACAGAATTTACATCCATAAGAAAATTCAGAATCTGATTCCAGGAAACTAAATAGAATGAATACAGTATATCAATTCTGATAATACACATGATATGCAGGCTCTGATACCAATTGTAAACATAAATTGCAGAACATAAACCTTACACTTCGGATTATTTACCATGTGTATCATCAAGAAATCAAGACAAAATGACATACCTGAATCCATTGATGAACGGTTAAACGGAAGCGTGATTATCAATAAACTCTTTGTTATTGATTATGTTATTGCCTTCTAATCCTTTCCCCTTTGGTGTCTTATGTTTCTCCTTGAGAGGATTTAGAAAACATGGCAGTGTTTTTTACCACCTGGGAAGGAATAGGGACCATAACCTTTTAAAGGTTGTAATTGGTTTTCAAACTGAAACCTTGTGGAAGTTCAAAAGGCTTCCATTTATTGTGGAAGTTACAAAAGGAAACAATAAATGTCTATTTATTGTTTTCTAAAACTGAAAACCAACTTTAACCATTATTGGTTTTAATTCTATTTCTGCCCCTCATAGAAATAGAAATTAAACAACTAGTATCTACACATTAGGTCCATAACACATATACCCTTAAGCCTATTAACTAAATTGAATCACTTAAATTGTAGGCTTCTTATAAATGATAACACCACATTTAATTATGTGGTCCCATTGAGACATTATCTAACAAGTAGTATTTCCGAAATGCATACTATTGTCTGTCTAAGCTACAACAAATTTTTCCTTGTATGGCTCTAACCAATTTGTAGTAACATACTTAATAGCTTGAGGATACATACTAAATTCGGTCTTCAGATTGGAAAATTGTTCATTGAATTCTCTTTCTGTTCTAACCAATACCAAAGTACTCCAACTATGCATGAACTTATCCTATTTATCTTTCATCTCAAAAACCTTCTTGCACTTCATCAGAATATTCTTGCTAATATGCCATTTACACAAAGATTAGTGGCCATAGGTAGAACTTTTAATATGTCTTTCATCAAAGCCAACTCTCTATCTGTAATAATAACTTTTGGAAAAGTAGTATTTTCCATAATAGTACGCAATACGCCTAAAGCCCATGTATAGTTGTCCTCCCGTTTATGACCAAGATAAGCAAAAAGAACTAAGAATGTCAAGTTCAATGATGTTACCCCAACAATCTCTAAGAAAGGGAGTTGATACCTATTAGTCTTGTGTGTGCAATCCATAATCAACATATGTGGAAATGCACATAACAACTCCAAACTAACCGGGTGTGCCCAGAACAAATCAGTCACCATCTCTCTATCATCACATTGATGCCACTCAACATAATTTTGAATCGACAATTGCCCCAATAGTTGTTGCATCTGTGATCTTCCCGCCCTCTGTACTACTCGATATCGATGACGTACATTGTAGATTGTCTTCATTGTTGTCGCATTAAAGGCATCCATTTGTTTCAATGTAACCAATATCTCTTTTGGTCGCACCATACTCTTTGACATGTCAACTAATAAGGATTTTTCCTCCTTAGATAATCTGCCAGCAAATAAGTGCCCTTCAAAATGTTCAGCAGACGGATGATTGTGCACTCCGCATAAGACATGCAACATCCACTCATCATTTGTAGGTAATTTTTCCCCCTTAATAGAAATGGACATCCACACTTTTTAGAATTTGTCAACCTCAATCGTTCCCCCTTGATCTTCCTATTATATCTATAGTAACCACTTTTTTTCACAAGTAAGGGTAAGTCTTGGTTTTCTGTCATTACCTCCCGCATCTGATATCTTTATAACAATGGCAAATCCAGTCTTCCTCCCAACGTCAGAAGCCTATTTAATTAATACTTGACGACTACTAAAAATCTAAACATAATAAATACATTTATACATCAAATTATAATAAAACTCAATACCAATTAAAAATAAGAAAAAATCGTATTCATAAAAAAACTTAACAAATCTCGTCTGTAATGAATTCATGACTGGAGTCCACTAATAATGCAGTACTTGCGTTGTTGCAATGAGTATAAGTATAATCATTCCAAGCAAAAAAAAAAAAAAATGAAACTGAACATACATGGCAATGAGTAGCCGAACAAATTTAAAAAGTCCGGCTTTATATTACCGGAAATGTATCTTTTATTCGGCAGTTGGATACCAGACTTATATTTTTTGTTCGACAGTTTGATACCGGACTATGTTATTTTGTTCGATTTCGAAATACCAAACAAAAGTCGAAGACCAGCCTAGAAAATCAAAACAAAAACCTACCAAACAAATAAAAAAAACTCACCATTTCACTTTTTTTATGATTTTTCACCACCGTTTATTCATTTATTGCTTTCTTTGATGATCAAAACACTATGATTCTCACTTTTTCAAAAGAGATGTGCAAGAGAAAAGAAAAGTTGAAAAAAGAAAAAGATGAGTAAAGATGGAAGACTATTGGTGTAAGGAAATAATCAAATATATTTAATTTTAATGTTCTGTCCTTAAAAGTAATTTCACACATTGATAAAATTGAAAGGAAAAAAAAACTCATACAGAGTGTAAAGAGGTAAAATAGTGATGTAAGTAGAATCACCCTTAATTTTTGTCTTTTTAACACACTGTAATTGTTATTGACCTTAATTGACCAGCGATTTACACCCATTGCATGCCCTTCAAATAAATGCTCATACGAGCATATAAACATTTCATACAACTAAATTGAACAATCTCACACACAGACTCCAAAAGTAAAATAAACTCCAATCAACTTATTTAAACTACAATAACCAAACCCCAATTGAAGAACGAACAAGCACATAAAAAAACATATTGTACAATTCAATTGAAAGATCCACAAACACGCCTAACCTCCCCCTGAGTACCAGTCTGGACATCAATTTGGCCCATTTTCACGATTGAGTTCACAAAATCTGTCTCAAAAAGTGATCCAAATAGGGGGCTTAGGACATCAAAGTATGAGTCTACCACACTTCTTGTTGCCTCATCATCATAGAGCCTTGCATCTGACTCTAGCACTGCAGCGCCGCTGCGAATGTTCTGCAGAATCTGGTTGTCGAATGTCTGCTCGCTGCCACGGTCGATGGGTATTCGGACATTAACGTCTCCATTTTGTGGGCACATTGATTTGAGCTCCGGTAGAAACTCAGAGTTTATTGAAGGATCCGAGCCCCCACTGGGGATGAAATTGTACAGCCTGTCGGTCATGAAGAAGCATGCCGTGGTGCCAATGGTGTGTGCAGCTGAAAATTTTGTAAAGAAGTCTTGTTAAATTCAACAAATTAAGAGAAGGCTATGGTTTATTAACCAAAGAAAGAACTTTAGTTATGAGATGTAGGGACAATAGTGGACTAAAAAATGATTGTGGTTGAGAAATGAATAATGTGTTTTACACTAAAAATTAAAGCCCTCAAATGTATTTAAATAAGAAAAATTATTCAATAATCTCGAAACACTATCATGTGTATATAGTGCTAATGACTTATTGAGGCCATGTAAATGAGGATGGATGGACCGATCCAATCTCTCATTCAATTGACCAAGATGGGTGATATGGATCAAATCGACTCTAAGCAATGGAGGACATGGTGACTTTGGAAAAAAAAATCAGACACGAATACAGCGGAAATACGACAAATTATTATTGTTTTTTTTATATATATTTTTATTTACTATGTATATAAATATAAAGCTAGGACATAAAGATATAAAAGGAATTAATGTATGTGTGTGTATTTTTAAAAAATTCACTTTTCTCCCTCTTTGTTTTCTTTTTTTTTTTTTTAATTTTTGACCCTAAATCAACTTTATAAAATTAAAAAAAAAAAAAAAAAAAAAAAAAGAAGGAAACTGGTAAGGGTGTCCTAAGGCGTGTCCAAACACAAGATATATGTGTTTGTGAAGTGTTCTCAAAATGTCTTGTAAAAAAATAATAATTAAAAATTTTGATACACCATGTGGTATGTCAATGTCTAACATAGACATGATACCCATTTTGAACATGCTCTATCCCGCCCATGATTATTGCTAATTTAAAAGATGATGGATGGATGGATGGACCACTCAAATCTTCCAATCAATTAATCAAGATGGATTATGTCAGCTCCATCCATCCCTTGATTAATTTACAGTTTCTATTGGTCATGAAGCACATGATGATGAGTTTGTGCGAACTAACAATAAGATCAGCTTTTAATTTCTGACAACTAAGAAAATCAAGCACATTTATTGAAAATAGACAATTCACTTTAAGCAAAAACTGGTCTAATATATCATCTGCCGTGTGATGATCATGGGACCGTGTTGGTTAGGCAAATTTGATGCATTAATTTCTAGATGAGATGATTTGAGCAGCCACTGGTCTTAAGGTTTAAGGCCCTGTTTGTTTCATTGGATATAAAATAGAGAGAATATAATATGATGTGAAATTTAGTGATATATAATGAATAGGATATAGGTATTAGATAATATATCCCCCAATTCATATTTGTTGACTTGATATATAAGATTGGATATATATTATCCATGTTTGTGTTTACAAAATATATTGTGGGATATAAACAAGTAATTTCAAGATTGCCCTCATAATATTATATTATATTAAATTCAAAATTTATATTAAATAATATTATATTATATTATATTATATTAAATTAAATAATATTATATTATATTAAATTCAAAATTTTATATTAAATTATATTATATTAAATTAAATTCAATAATATTATATTATATTAAATTCAGAATTTGTATTAAATTATATTATATTATATTAAATAATATTATATTATATTATATTATATTAAATTAAATAATATTATATTATATTCAATAATATTAAATTCAATTCAATAATTATATTATATTAAATTCAAAAAATATATTAAATTATATTATATTAGATAGACAAAAGGGTAAATTAGACTTTTTAAATCATATCCCAACCAAGGGGATATGATATAATGTGCCTGTTTGGTGCAGCTTAAAAGTAACTTATTTCAACTTTTAGCTTAATTTAAGCTATTTTGATGTGTTTGGTTTAGCTTATAGCTTATAGCTTATAGCTTTTTGGAAGTCAGAAATCAGCTTATTCTTTGAGTGAGGCAGGAGATGTTGAATTTATAAGTCAGAAATCAGCTTATGTTCATAGTTATAAGTTATAAGTTGTTTAGTCATAAGCTATAAGCACTTTCCCACAGCTCTACCAAACAGGGCCATTGGGGGGGGTGGTGGTATTGTATATCCTCCACTTTTGGGGGATATACAATCCTATAGTATATTATATCCTCTTTGAAAAAAAATTGCAAACATGAGATATGTGGACCCCACAGGATATAATATCCAATCCCACCCTTTATATCCTGAAATCAAACAGGGCCTAAGATCATATTAAGTAACCATAATTAAGGTGCCCCACTAATTAAAACAAGAATATATAGTAATTAAAATCATAAAAAGCAATCAGTATGTTTGGTTTGAGTTTTTTGAATTAAGTTTTTTGAAAACTGAGTTTTTTGATTTTCGTATTTTTTTTGTTTTTAGTGAATATTTTTGAAATTTTAAACAATTTTTTTACTTTTTTAGATGCACCTTACTTAGATGTATCTAAAAAGTAAAAAATTTGTGAAAAAATATTTTTAAAAATTAATAAATACATAAAAATATAAAAAAATATATTGAATTCTTGTATTATTTTTTTTTTGTATTTTTGGAATTTAGTGAATTTTTGAAAGGTTTTTTTCAATTTTTTTTTACTTTTTAGGTATATTTATGTTAGGTATGTCTAAAAATTAAAAAAATTGCTCAAAATATTAAAAAAAAATCAGTAAAAACAAAAAAATACGAAAAATAAGAAAGTAAAATTTTCTGAAAAATATTTTTGAAAAATGATAACTATGCTGGTACAATAATTTGGCTGGTCCACTAATTAAAACAATATTTAATAACTTTGTCGCCATCTTATTCATCTTAGGGACCTATTATCAATTGAGGGAAGCTATTTATCACCGAATAAATTTAATTTCATCGGTCTTTTGCCTCCTATGGGCATCTACAGAACAAGTGTACACCTATGCATATCTATAGAACAAGCATTTATCCATGTAAGACGTATTATATTTATAAATAAAAATAAAAATAAAAAAAAACAACAAAGTAATGATATACAAATTAACAATTACAAATGTTTCTTTATTGGTCTATTATATTATTGAAATGAATCATGTTTAAAACTTTTATTGTTACATAACACCTTAGTTTATATAGTATTTTTTAGGAATGATTGATCATTTATTTACACATGCCGTTATTATGCAGATCCACATATGAAGTGACAAAAATAATAAGATTTATATATCATTTTTCTTATCAATTAATAAGAGAAAAGTTAGGAATTATAAAAAAATTTCATGAAAATGGTCATGAAATATTTATGATCTTTGGATTATCTTAATTAGTGTGTGGTACTTTATTCTAAGTGTAATTCAAATGTCACAAAACTTTCATGATTATTTTCATGAAAGGTTTTTCATGATACCTAGCATTGCTGATTAATAAAACCAAATATTTCTGACCTTTTTTCCCTCATTTTCATTTGTCATCATTTCAATAGTTATTAGCAACTTGTTCACATTACTTAAATTGCTACCTACTATCACACCATGGAATCTGCATGAGAGAGAGAGAGAGAGAGAGAAGCTCACAGTACCAGTAAGAACCACAAGGTCTTGGTCTGAGAGTCCCTTCTGCAAAAACTTGGCTTTGAGTTGGTCAATTGAGTCGCTAACACCCGGCATGTTGTTGGCCATCGAAACATCGGAAACTGACCCATCTCTCCGGCCAGTTGGAACCTGGTATGCTGGTCCATTGGCCTGTCCCATGATCATCCATCACAACAAAAACCATATATTCACATCAATACATGAACCAACAATCAATATATACAAATATATAATACTAACAGTTATCATCAACCACAACAAAATCTTATATTTTTTTTTTATCGGCAAAGAAAATCTTTATTAATGAAAACATATAAGGTATGATAGATTACATCAATAAAGAGGAGCTTGGAGTTAAAACATATAATCTTATATCATCAACCACAACAAAATCTTATATATTCACATCAATGCATGAACCAACAATCAATATGTACACATACATAACAATAACAGTGGGAGTAAACGCGTTGTGTTTGTAATTTCACATAAATTTTTTTTTTTTTTGACAATTTAATAAATGAAGAGAGTTGAATTTAAAAACTAGTAACAATATGGGCAATTTTGAAATTTTATTTTTTGACAAAAAAGTGTAATGAGTTATTTGCATTATATTATTGGGTATTTTCAGTACTTTTGCACTTGCAGCGTGTTATATAACTCTATATTGAGGGAAGGACTATCTCATGATTCTTTATTAACCTTTTTGACGCAGTCTTAGTTTGGAATGAATTACGTAAATCTTTATTTTTGTATTCGGGTTTCATTTATCTTGATTAGATGTTTCACTGATTCTATGTAGGTGTTACGGATTACTAACATATAATATAACAATATATATATATAGGATGAGAGTGGTGTAGAGTAATACCAAGGCTATGGCATCTCTAGCAGCCAAGGCGACAATGTCTGAGCAAGAAACCACACCTGGGCACACACCTTCCAACTGAGCTTTGGCTCTCTCTATCACTTCAAACCCACCAACACCTTGATGCGCAAACGCATGTCTCTCCGCATTTGGCCCATTATCTATTAGTATCGACCCATCACACCCCTGATCAATCAAATCAACAAACACCTTAGCTACAAACCACGCACACACACACAGAGGAGGGAGAGAGAGAGAGAGAGAGAGAGGGACCTGAACGAAGCAGTCATGGAAGTGGAGGCGAAGCAAGACAGGGGCAGTGTTGGAGTTGGAGAGAGAAGCGTCCTGAACGACGCCGTTGACAATGGACTCGGCGTCAGGGCAAGTGTCGGCATAGAAGCCGACTTTGAGTTGGGATTGTGAGATTCCAACTATACAACTCAAAATGATAATCAAATTCACTAGTACTGGTACCATTTTGAATGCTATTATTAACTGTATATTTGGATGTGTATGTATATTTTCAAAAGAAGAAGGTTATGTATATATGTTGTGTGTTTGTGGATAGATAGATAGATAGATAGAGAGAGAGAGAGAGAGAGAGAGAGAGAGATGAAATCTGTGTTGCGGCTCTTTGAACTTCAAGGTGTCAAGCATTTAAAGGGAGAGATGGCAAGGTGTCAAGTGAATTGCATGTGATTTGTTTTGTTTTGTTTTGTAGTCAATTTTTTAAATTTTATTTATTTTTTGTTTTTTTTCTTTCGTTTCTAAATAAAAAGGAAAATTTATCATAAATCTTATGTGGAGAGATATTGATCGATCTAATTTTAAGTGTTTTTTTTTATGAATCAATTAGTTTTTCTTGCTTTGGAAAGTTATATTTATTTGATTAAGTGTTATTTGAGTTTAAATAAAGAGAAAAATAAGGAATCATGAAAATTTTTTTATGAAAATGATCATGAAAAATTTATAATCCTTGGATTACCTTGATTAGTGTGTACTCTAAGTGTAATCTAAGAGTCACAAAACTTTCATGATTATTTTCATGAAAAGTTTTTCATGATACCTAGTATTGCTGTTAAATAAATGTTTTTTTGTGATTTATTTTTTAATTTTTTGATTTGTTTTTGGGATGAGAATGAAAGGTGAAATATGAAAGATTCTTTCTGGAAGATTGGTGGTTAAAGTATTGATTGTCGAGCGTGGAAATTTATATTTCTATTAGTGTGGTTTTGTACTGGTACATTAGAGTGTTACGATTCTTTTTGGGAGATTGGTGGCTAAAATGTTGATTGTCGAGCGTGGTGTTAGTGTGGTTTTGTGCTGTTACATTAGAGTGTTACATTTGGGAAAAATACATTAAGAATTTTTTTAAAATGTTATGTTTGAAAAAAGTACGCTAAGAAATCTTTATATGTTATATTGATTTAAATTATGACGTTTGGAAAGAGTACATTAGAAAGTTTTTTGGAATGTTACGTTGTTAGTTACGTTTAAGAAAATTATATTAAGAAATTTTTTAGTGTGTTACATTAAAGCGTTATGCTTGAAAAAAATATGCTAAGAAATTTTTGTGGAATGTTACGTCATACACTAAGGAGTTTTTTAATGCGTTATATTAGAGTATTATGTTTTTGGAATATTACATTGAAATGTTATGTTTGAAAAAAATACACTAAGGAGTTTTTTGAAAGTGTTATGTTTGGTAATTTCAATATTATAAGAAAACTCACATTTGTCCTTCAATAAATAACACACATATGTTTATGTTTGGCTCTTTTATGTAATTTACACTAGAATGAGACCTTTGGGTTTAAAAAAAAAAAAAAAATTTATAAGATCATTATTTGAGATTTATTAGTGTTTCACCCGTTTAATAGTTAAAATATAGTATTTTCTACCATTTTACTTAACAAATATAGACAAATAGTTTCAATTAAAAATAAATCAAAATTTTAGAGTTTAAATTGATAAAATTAAAAATTAAAAATTTATTTTATTATAAAACACAAACCTTAAAAATATATATATATATTTCTTCCTAACCGATATTATAGGTAGGTTTCTTTATACCTATCCAAGCACATAAATTCGAAAATCAATACCTCCTAATCATATGATCCAGAGAAATAGAAAAACTGATAAATGTCAAATCAAGTTCAACATGCAAAGAGCAAACTTTATAATATTTTTTTTTTCGAGGAACATGAAAGATATTTATATTAAAATAAAATAAACAATACACAAATGACAATGAAAATGAAAATAAAATCTTAGAGGACCAAACAAACAACTAAATAATAAACTACAAACAACAAAAATAAAATGGCCAAAAAATTAGTTATAATTTGAAAAAAAAAAAAACTATCGATTTTCTTATAGATGTGATTTGAAAAATTAAATCTGTATCAAACTTATTATCATTGATTGGCTTTATATATAGAAATAATTATTAAAGAATTAATAAAAATTAGTAATATCTTGTGTCATAATTCAATAATACAAAACAATGAAGAAAACAAAGTAATATATTATATCCGTCCTCATCATTCATTTATGGCTCTTTTATCCCTTAAATTTAATGATTAATCGTTTAGTTGGTTGAGGTGGTTGGTTTATATTTCAATTGTTGATTTGTCTTGATTCAAATGGTTCTAGTTGTTGTTATCTCCTTTTAATTTTATTTCTTACTTTAAAAATATCTTCCTAGTAATTTGATGTCTTAGAAAACAACTATTTTAGCATTTAATATTATACATAGATGGAAAAAAAAAATACCGATATTGTTATGTAAAATCATGTGTTTTATCGTGATTCTTTTGTTTAAAAATATATATTATTGTCATATTATTTTAAAATCAAATTCTTATTAAAATTATGTGATTTAGCATTTTTTTTTTATATAAATTGTAATGATAAAAGTATTCTTTTTGTTTTTTCTTCTTTTGAACAAGCCAAGCCTATTTGTAAAATATTTCTAGCCCAATTCATACATAATTCATTCAAACCAAGTCATTGGTTTGGGAACATCCTAAACGAGTTTTTAAAAAAAAAAATTAAAAATCACTAAAAAAAAAAAAAAAAGTCAAAGAATTATACCCAAAAAAAAAAGTCAAAGATTTTATTTCTTTCTTTTTTTTACACATTTTTTTTTAGTAAAAAGTCAAAAAAAAAAATCATTACAAACTAATTGTTTTCACCTTATATTTTAGTCAAAAAGTTACTAAAATAATCTTATTCTCCAGGCTTGAGTGTAAAATTCAAACTCATTTAATAAACAACAGCAATGCTAGGTATCATGAAAAATCTTTCATTAAAATAATTATGAAAGCTTTGTGACCTTTGGATTACACCTAGAATAAAGCACCACACACTAATCAAGGTAATCCAAGGATCATAACTCTTTCATAATCATTTTCATGAAAAAAATTTCATGATCCCTAACTTTTCTCAATAAATAAATCAAGCTCAAATAAAAATAAATTCAGCTCAATTATTATTATATATATATAATATAAAATAATTTAGTTGTCTGATTTGCATTAATTTGACAAGAATTTAGTTTGTCTGTGTAGCTGGATGGTGTTCACTATGTTTAGTTTTAGTTTTTTGAGTTATCTTTTAAAAGTGATTTTTGATTTTTAAAAATTTGACTATTGTAAAGAAATTCAAATCTCCCTCCACACATAGAGAAAGGGCAACCTAAATGATGTATTTAATAATAAATTGAAAAAAAAAATTATTATCACATCAAAAGTACTAGCATATTTGGTTTATAGATATATATATGTATATTGTATATGTATCAAAAAATAATTTAACACGTGCCCTTTTATGAGTGCATGCCTTGCAATTAAATTTGTGACTTTATCATAAAATTTCATGATATCAACCACAAAATACGTAATTTAATCACAAATTGACATAAAAAAAATTAAGGCTATGTTTGGGGGAGCTTTCCGAACATAATTCTACAATATGATTTGAGTGCTCTGTTTGTTTACAATTTTCAAAAATTCATTTCACACTCACTTTTCAAAACACTTAAACTCGGTCATCTCCTGGACATCCCCCTAAACGTCCAGCAAGTTGACCGAAACAGTATTTGTGTTTTTTTTTTTTTTGCACCTTTTATTTTTACATTTTAAGTAAAAAATATTTTGAGAATTTTTTTAACATTTTTTATGAGTTTTTAATAGAATTTTGAGTTGTGCGTTTAGTTATGGGGTCCTGTTATGGTGTGCAACTTACGCCTTATACTTACGCCTTTTCTGTTTGCAGTCCTGCTTTTGTTTCCACCTTCCACTTACACTTTTTGTGTAAGTGGCACATGGTGTGTAACCTTGAGGGTTGCACACTTAAGAAAAGTCCTTAGTTATGAATTATAAATTTTTAAATCAAATATCATATGTCACATCACTCAATTCAAACTCAATTCAAAACTTTTTTCAAAACTCATAACCAAACAAATTTTCCACACTCAAATCATAACTCCAAAACTCACAAACTCAAAATACAACTCTATTCTCAAATTATAATTTATAACATCAAATACAACTTACAAACTTGTAAAGTAACCAACTTACAAACTAGTCTCATAATTTTGTAAAGTAACCAACTTACAAACTTTTGTAACATCAAATACAAAAGTATTTTTGAATTTTGTTTTGCTTTTAAATTTAAAATCCCTCCACATTGAATATTGTGTCAATGTAAAATTTAAAATCCTGTCACATTGGACTGTCGGTCAACTTGCTGAAACCATTCAGCAAGACAAAACAAAACAAAAGAGAACAAGTCACATTAAAAAGTAGAAAGAAAACAAAAAAAAAAACAAATCACATCAAATCACATTTCTATTTCCACGTGTGCATACGGGAAAAAAATTAAAAAACTTTTTTTGATTTTTAAACTTAACCGAACAAAAACTGAAAAAATTTCAAAAAAATAAGTTTGAAAAATCGAAACCAAACACGTTGATTGATTTGATGAGTTAATTTCACTGTAATTTCATTTTAATCATGGCTATCAACTTTTTACATTTAGGATTATTTTGAGAAGTGACTTATGAATTAACTTTTTAATTTGTTACAAAAAGATATGTAAAAATTAGAGAGATAGTCTGACCTAAATAAACCAATAAGCCAACTTTTTTTTACTTCCCAAAAGAGACCTAAATTAAGTTATAATGTTACCTTTTAATCAATTTACCGTTAATAAAATTATGTGAACAAAATGTGACAATTTTTTTATATCTCATTTGCCTCTATCCACTTCATCAAAATATGACTTTAGTATCTTTTAAGTTTTGTCAACTTCATTAACCTTAAATAAACAGAAAGTCAAAATAAAAGAAATTAACTATCACAATTAATAATGAATAGACCAAACTAAAATTACGGGAAAAGGATCAAGGTTGACTAATATGTATGCAATACAAAATCACTATAGTCTCCAACCTTTGACTGACCAGTCTATATAACACCATTGAAATGGTCAAAGGTTTGACACCAGACAACCATATAACCTTCGTTAATAGACCCTCTATGTGACAAACATGCCAATTTGATCATCAAAATTTCATTCAATTACTAATTTTATCATTGCTAAAATTATAATGATAATGTAAGGTTGTTGAAAGGGGACTAGAATGTCCATTCAAAAGGGAAACACAGAAATAGAGGAAAGAGAGCATAGCATAGACAAAGCCATCTTTCTTCCCTTCTTTTCTCTCAATTTTTTTCTTTATCTTTTTCTTTCCTTTGAAAATTCTAGGAGGGAAAACAACAAATTCATATAAACAGTTACTATTCAAAACTTTCTTTTGAAACTTCCCTTTGTGTGCAATATAACCAAACAGCAAAAAACTTCTTAAGTATTTTCCCTGTGGACATTCCTTTGAGCCAAACAGCCAAAAACTTCCCTCTGGACATTCCTTTTCAGGATTTTTCTCTGCCTAAGGTGTTTTCAAGTATCTTCTTATTGTTTTGCACTCTTTATCTCATAATAATAGCTGTCACATATTAGAAAGATTTCTTATTATTATTATATATGTTGGATGCTACGTAGGAAATTTAAACATATTCAGAGCAAAGAGTATACGTATAGCTTTCATGGCTAATGATCCTGCGTCTTTTATCTCAAAATACTAATAGTTATTCAATTATGTAAAAATTTTAAGACATAATCATATAATTAGGAATTTTTTGGAACAAGGTAAGAGAGGATTTTAAGGACAAGAGATTCCGTAATTGATTCTAGAGCATATATCAGCATGCAAAATAGAAGGTGAAATTTTCATTTTCTACATTAAAGTTTTGAAGATGACATTATTATTATTATTATTAGAATAGAGCATCTTTTTCAATATTAGAACTCAAACCCTTCTGAGGTGCAACAATTCTAACCAATCAAACTAACCTAGTTGGTTAGGACAATATATTTTAATGCATAGACAACATGAATATATACAAATAAAGAAGGAAGAACAAGTAGTGGTGGCAGAATGGCGGCGAAGCAACTGAAATCAATGGAAGTCAAAAGAATAGATGGTGCAAAGGGTTTTAAAGTGGCAGCAGGTACCGCTGGTGGTGAGATCAATGTTTTAGAATGCAAATGGGCAGAGTTGTAGGAAATGCATGCACATATCCAAATACATGTATATATATATATATGCACAAAATTGATATGAATGCATGCAAATTACAAATATATCATAAGGTTCTTAACAAGTTTGACTTTAATCATTTCAGGTTGACACTCCATCCTATTGGGAATATACAACAAACAACACCAAAAACAAAACACAACACACAACACAATAAACGTATAGTCCACAAGAACCCCCAAATCAATGGCTCCGAGCAAGCTCAGAAAAGCCATTGGGGCAGTCAAGGACAAGACAAGCATAGGCCTGGCCAAAGTTGGTAGCAGTGCCTCCCTCGCCGACCTCGATGTCGCCATCGTTAAGGCCACCCGTCACCAAGAATACCCCGCCGATGAGCGGCACATTCGAGAAGTACTGAATCTAACCTGTTACTCCCGTGCCTACATCGGTGCATCAATCGCCACCATTGCTAAGCGTCTCAACAAGACCAAGAACTGGATTGTGGCAATCAAGACCCTCGTGCTAATTCAACGCCTCCTCACCGACGGCGACCCGGCGTTCGAACAGGAGATTTTCTTTGCCACGAGACGCGGGACCCGCCTTCTCAACATGTCTGATTTCCGCGACACATCCCAGTCCGATTCCTGGGACTACTCCGCGTTTGTGCGCACCTACGCATTGTATCTTGATGACCAGCTCGAGTTTAGGACGCAAAGCAGGAAGAAAAGCAAGCGTGGCATAACTGCGTACGATGAGGAAGATGACGAGGTGGCTAGTCCGTCCTCCGCAAGAGACACGCCTGTGCGTGACATGAAGAACGAACATGTGTTTTCAAGAGTTCATCATCTGATGCAACTCTTGGAGCGGTTTTTAGCGTGCCGCCCTACAGGTAAAAATCAACGTGTGACCCAGATTCATTCTAGGCGTACTGATCTTACTTCTGACGTTTTTGTTTCAATCTTTGAAACAGGTACAGCAAAGCATAACAGGGTTGTGCACGTGGCTCTCTATCCACTGGTGAAAGAAAGCTTCCAGATCTACTATGATATAACAGAAATACTAGGGATCTTAATCGAACGGTTCATGGGACTAGAAGTCTCTGACAGTGTGAAGGTCCATGAGATCTTCTGCCGCATATCAAAGCAGTTTGACGAGCTCGATGAATTCTATGGATGGTGTAAGAATACTGGGATTGCACGCTCTTCTGAATACCCAGAGGTTGAAAAAGTTACACAGAAAAAACTCGATGTTATGGATGAATATATACGGGACAAGTCCGAATCTATGCATAACAGGAGGGCTGAGTATTTGGAACAAAAGAGTGAAACTGAGGAAGAAGACAAGAAGTCCGAAGTTGTTGAAGAGGACACAAACATGATCAAGGTATTACCACCGCCTGAAGAATTGCCTGAGCCAGAGAAAGAAGAGAAGGAAGAGGTGGTGGAGGAGCCGAAAGAAAAGGATAATAACACCATCGTCCAGATAGAAGCCGATTTGTTGAACTTGAGCGAAGACGCGGTAACGAGCAAAGAACACGGGGATAAATTGGCTTTAGCCTTGTTTGACGGTGGTGCACCAGTAATGGGTCCAGGGACAACTCCAGCGTGGGAAGCCTTCAAAGATATGGAAAACTGGGAGACGGCACTCGTTCAATCCACAAGCCATTTGTCGAACCAGAATCCATCGCTTCCGGGCGGTTTCGATATGGTGCTACTCAACGGCATGTATCAACAAGGAGCGACAACACATGCAATGGCTTCGTCGGGTTTTGTGACCACCGGAAGTGCTAGCAGCGTTGCGTTTGGATCGGCTGGAAGGCCAGCAATGTTGGCGCTGCCAGCACCTCCGGCGGCAGATGGAAGTGTGGCAGCTATAACAGGTGCCGACCCATTTGCGGCGTCGCTTCCGGTGCCACCACCGGCTTTTGTGCAGATGTCGGAGATGGAGAAGAAGCAGAGGATGTTAGTGGAGGAGCAGCTGATGTGGCAGCAATATGCGAGGGATGGGATGCACGGGCAGGTCGGATTGACAAATATGCAACCAAACACATATCCTTACAACATGGGAGGTTACACACATACTTACTGAAGCTTTGTTATCTTTCTGCAGTCTTCTTCGTTGCAACTGTCACTGTCCTATATCATCAGAAGAAGATCGGTAACATGTACAGATGAAATAAATTTAAAAGCAAAGAAACAATTAAATACATATCACCAGTAGAAGATCATTCACATGTACAGATGTAATAAATTTAAAAGCGAAGAAACAGTTATCATCAGCATCTGTTTCCATCCTTTGCAGGATAACTGCAACTAATCACCAGAAAATCAAATTGAATCCAAAATATCACGTGGTACAAAATAGGATTAATTTCTGTGCATATATCTACAAACCAAGGTGGAGATTAACAACTGTTTCCATAATTGACGACAATGAATAGCTAAGCATCAGCAAGACTAATATCTAACATTGTAGTATTTACAAAGTCCAGGGCTAACGATGAGTCTGAAATGGCGGTATTCATCTCAAGCCTGTAAAACACATTTCTCCAAGTTTGCCAACCCAATTTCAGGATTTCTTTGTGGAGACACCCAAAGTCATTCCAACGGAAACTAAGGTCTCAAGTGATCTTGCACTATTTGCCAAGAGGTCCTTGTCTATCTTTATTGTATCCTGTAGAATTTCCCAGATATTGGCCCAGTAGCAAATAAATAATCGGCAGAATCACATATATATTCTCTGAATTGATACATGTAACCTTATGGTGTGTCTGGTTCACTAAAATAAAAGTGTAATGGAATGGCATCGTCATTCCTCAGCCTCCTTTACATTGTGTTTGGTTCATAGATTTGGGTAGGAATTTGGAAAGGGAATGGGAAAAGATAAGTGAAATGTGAATAAAATATAACTACATTTCACCTACATTTCACATACTTTCCCTTTCCAAATCCCTTCCCAAATCCATAAACCAAACATAGACTTAGTGAACCAAACATGAGAATGAACATTTTGTTGGAATCATCATTCCATTCCACCTCATTCTAATGAACCAGACACTACCTTAAATTCTTTACAAACCTATTATGTTTGAAAGAGTTATCTTTGGTTAGTTCTTATTTATATCCACATAACCTTCAACATGCTATGGAAAAATCATGCTCTTCAATGACAATGATGCAAGAAACAAGGAAAGAATGCCAGCTACAAGCCAAGTTTTGTCTTTCACAAACAATAGATGGTCTACAAAAGGTTTTGGTATGACTGCTAAGTGATTACATACGAATACTTGAGAAAATGTTGAAAACTTGTCTCATAAGAGTTTCATTTTGAATTTCTCAAAAATTGAAACCATAAAACCTTAAGCACGTTGCAGGATAAATAACTTATATATGGTGAAAATGAAAGTACCAACATTAAGGCAATGAACATGAAACTATCCAAGAATGAATTTATTTATACATAGTTGAACACGAAAAGAGAGCATATATATTCACACTATGAAGCACAAACGTTTTAACTTAGTTGCTATAGACCTGTCTGACACGCCTCAAATATGGCAGGATATGTATTAGAAACTCCATGTGGCGTGCCCCACTTTTTAATTATTTTTCCAGACATGTTGGTGACATGTCACAGACATGTATGTCTTGCCTCTGGACACACCCCAAGCCACAGTTATTTTGCCATGAGCTGTAAAAAGAGTTCTCATGAGTTTGATTGATTGTTGAAACTATTGAATTGTCATTCTAAATTAGTGTTTAATTATTGAAAATGCTGTTTTTTTTTAAATTGCAATGGTTATAAGAAAACTTGTATTTTTCTACTTGAACTAGTAGCATACCCACAATTTTCGAGTTGATTAAGTCAAACTACTTTGATGTGATGATGGTTTATGATTGATAAAAATACTTTCTACGTTGAATAAATTTTAACTCCTAGCTTGAGTTGTTTTTCATATTGAATAAGCGTTAGTCTTTTGCTTACTGAATCAGCATTAGTTTTAATTATTGCTAGTTGTTCACAGATTTAATATTCATATACATAGCAAATAGAAATATATATTTTTCCTCATATTCCCACCCTTTTCGCATCCTGATTTTTGAAACTTGCCATGTCCCATGTCCATGCCTATATCTGTCCATGCCTCTTAATATATATGAGTTTGGAAAATGAGATAGAATACAGATCGCAGTTAAGTATGACAGCATAACAATACGGGCCTGTCCGAACACCGCATGGCAACAATAGTTGATCACCACGCCCCTTCCTTGAACCCGAACACTGCCTCCCAGTCCCCGATCATAATTAATGGAACACTAAAAGTTGCACAATTCCTTCACACTCTTCTCCTTATGCTGAACAATTTGTCCCTCTTATCTAGTCGGGGCAGACCCTCTCCAAGACGCCTCAATTGTAGAAAATAGTTTCATTGCCACCGCTTCATGACCCTCAAACGAGACACCCAACAGCCTGCTCATACTTAACTGTGATCACAGTTGTTCCCTTTGATTTTCCATATTGCTATTGATCTGGATGCGATGGTGGCTTCTTATGGGATTGGTCGAGGGCAGATGACTGTATGGAACATTCTTTTGTGGCATGAGGTGCAAGATTGGGAGGTGGGCCAATTGGTTGATCATTTGGGTTTTCTGCATAGGGTGCGGTGTGGGGAAGTTGGGGGAGATTCTGTGGTGTGGGCTTGTCCGAAGGCCAAAGGTGTTTTTTCGGTGGCCTCATATTATCATTAGCTTGTGGGAGGGGCAGGGGTGTTGTTTCTTGGAAAAGTGTTTGGGTTACAAGGTCTGCTTCCAAGGTTGCTTTCTTTGTATAGACAGCTGCTTTTGGGGCGTATTTTGACTATTGACAATTTGAATTAAACATTGGCGCATTTTGGTCAATTGGTGTTGTATGTGCTATGGAGCTGCAGAATCAATGGATCATTTACTTATCCATTGTTCTGTAGTGGCTAGGCTATGGGTGCTTAATGTAGGGGTTTGTTTGAGTTGGTTTGGGTTCAGCCGGGGGTGACAGTTAGGAGGTGAAGATGCAAGGCATGGTTGCTTGCTTAGCGCTTAATGTAGCTGGTTTGGTTGGAGTGTAATAGACGAAATTTTCAGGGGATTTCTCATTCGGTGTCTTGGTTAGAGAATAGGCTATTTTTTGTTCTTCATAGCAGGGTTACGATGTCAGTGGATCCAGATGTGTTGGCTTTTGTAGATTTTGTGGATGATTTAATCTCTTAGTTTGTGGCCTCTTGTGGGCTTTAGTTTTGTATTCCTTGCATCTCCTTGATACTTTTTAATAATATCTGATTTTATTTATCAAAAAAACAATACGTCAGCATATTGTCACTTGCAACTGTGCACACACAACATAGAATAGGGACTATACATGATGCAGAAGCACTGACAGAGAATTGTTTTAAAAAGTATGATACCAACACAACAAGAATACAACAATTTGTTAACATATTCACCCATCTTTATATATATATAAAAGAAAAATTATATAATTTATTTTATTATCTAATACTTACAACTACAAAATGTAGAAAATGAAACTCCACAAATATAATTATATAATGTATCAAACTACTGCTTGCTTTCTCTGTATGATTTTTTTATTACAATGTTCTTTTCTCATATTAGTATTGTCCATTATATATTTACTTTCTTTCGTAATGCATAAAATGTTTTCCTTCTTCGAAAATATTTTAAGATTTACAATTTTGGGTCATTGGGTGAGTGAATTGCTTTCCCAATAATGTTAAACAACGTTCTCATTATAAATTCACAATATTGATCATGTTGAGAGCATCCAAGAAGTGTGTCGAACTGTCTGAAAGGGTCCTTTCAGAAGTGCAGGGCTACTTATATTATATGCAGAGTTCTAATTGACTACAGACAAAATCACCAAGGCACATTCAAGGACAAAATCACCAAGGCACATTCAAGTGCAAAATACAATAAAATCCATACCATTGTTCCACAAAGGGAAAAAACCCATCCATTGACTATCCTCTGGAAAAAGTTGGCAATAAAATAGTAAAAAACTACATCATTCTTGAAATTTAATGAACCAAAGAAGAAAAAAAAAAACCTGTACTTACTAGAAATCATTCACTTGAATGCAAATGGAAACAAAAGACTGGTCCCAAGTTTATGCAAAACAAAATGATATTCTTCATTCCCCCGTGCCTATTGGTCTCCATGTACAAGATGTATCAAAGCAAAAGAAAGATACGAACATGGTGGGTACCATACACATGAAGTGCCTAATGTTGTTTTCTTCCATGACACAACATAAATAAAAGGATGAGATAAACAAAGTTTGACCAGTTATCACTCTATTCAAGATAAAAGTACTTAGGTACTAACCTTTTCAAACATGCAGATGACGGTACTTCCACCAAATGAGAAATATCCAAACTGTAAATTCAATTAATGAAGGTAGAATGCTTGTAAGAAATTAAGCAGTAGCAATGAATGGAAAAGAAGAAAAGTACGAGGTATTGTATCATAAAATGTGAACCTCATCTCCTTTCTGGACATGATCCCCCTTCTTCTTCGTAAAGGTGATGCTGCCAACCATTGTAGCTCCAATTGCTACAAATGCTACCTGCACCCAAATTTTAAAGGTTTACCCTTCGGAAAGGCATTTTTTATTATATTTTCTGTCAGCACATAAAAACAGTTGGTTCATGGGCCTATTGGTTGCTATAATAGTAATGACTTTTACCATCAAGTGTGACAATGCTGGTTCAAGCCTAAGGGCAGCCACTTCATGTGAATAAAAAATGAAGGTTAGACTTGACATACCAAAACCCCTCCCAGAACCCCAGAATGATAGTTAACAGAAATGACTCTCTTCATGGTTTGGTGGTGCTGGTTGTTTGCCCTTTATTCTTGCATTTGTTAGCACTGGCTTGATGCTCTTTCAATAAAATTATCTATTATTTATCCAAAAAAAATAATGGCTTAACAGAAATTATTTCGCCCCAAAAAAAAAAGAGAGAGAGAGAGAGAAAGAAGGAAAAAAAAAAAAGAGAGAACCATATGAAAATATTGAGTTTTTGATTTTTTTTTTTTTAACCAAACTAGTTTTTGAAAATTTTCAGAAACAGATTTTAAGAACTTAACCAAACAGAGCCAAGGTTTCTTGCTGATTGAAAAGGAAATATCCTCATCCAAAAAACAAAAAGGGATTAGGAAACATGCTGAGATTAGTATCTATAAAGGAAGCTGCCACGATAATGGTGGAAAATCAAGGTATTTACACTTAAAAAAAAAAAATCATCTTACAAAACAAGGATACAGTTATAACAAAGATGGGAGGATGAGGCCCATGCACTATAATTGAGGAAAAGAAAAGGAACAACATCCTACAGATTCAAATGGAGGATTACATTGTTAGAGAGCAATGCTGCCACATTCAATTGTGTAGCATAAAACAAACCAATGATTAACACTAATTGTACAATAATAAGTCTCATGCAATTAGCTTGCCTAAGGAAATGTGACGTACCAAGACAGTGACATCATTTGTCGTTAATGTAGAAAAAGCTGAAACTACAAAATTATTGCCAAATATCTGAAACAACAAACCTTTCCAAAATCTCTTGTTGAAATAACAGATACCACCCGCTTATTCTCAGTGAATACATTGCAGTACTTGCTATTTACAGCAATAGGGTTAACCTTGAATATAAGAAATACAGCAGCAATCAGGAGGGAATACAAGATAAACAAGGAAGATGCCGATGAGCAACCAAACACAAAATTAATATTAAATCCTCACATACCGTATATAAGCATCCAAGTATATCAACAAAATTTTCAATGGTTCCAGATACTGGGAAATGGAAACGATGATAATCCTGCATTGGAAATGTTAAGCTTTGAATATGGAAACTGGAAATTATAATGTCGTAAGAACCTTTGTTGGACAAAACATAATAGAAAATTGCACCAAATACCTGTGGTGCTAGTCGAAATATCACCAAGGATCCATCCATGAAAGCAGTGGAGCATATTTCTGTCCCTAGAAGACCTTGAATAGAAAACTTTCGACCCTAAGAGTAAGAAGAAAGATTCCATTTAAGAAATAAAATAACATGAAGGCTTTTCTCAAATTTAAATAGCTCATAGAATCAGGTTGTTTATTTTTAACATAGTGATTCTTCTTTGCTGCATTCTTCCATCTATCTAATAAAGGAGATTGACAGTTTCAGTTTTTCTAGCATTAGTATTCATTGAAGAAACCGCCCACAGCTGTGTTCCAATATACCAGGTTTGTTGTTCAAGATTGCTAGTCTTATGCATTTTATTGGTTCTTTACAAATTTTTGGACTTCAGCCAGATTGCGGGTTGCATTTTCTCACTGCTTGTTAGATTCTATTATTTAATGAGTAAATATAAAACAGAATAACTTTTGCTAGGGAGATAATCAGGATCAGGTAGCTAAGTCCAACATGGAAGACATGCATGCATGCACAAGATGTTCATGAGAAAATAAGAGATTCACCAAAAAGGTGCTCATGTTGAATGGTTTGCAATGGAACAAGCAGATAAAATTATAATATGGGTAAGATTGTTTAATTGGCTCCATATGTTGCTCCTCCCAACATCTGCTGTCATACCTATTTTCAAATTAGTGAAAGCATAAAAGTAACCAAGCAATGTCTGAAAAAATAAACAAAATAAATAAATAAATAAATAAAGAACGAAGAAAGAAGATGATACCTTAATCCAAAATCTTAGACTATCTTCAACATTTGTGAATGCCATTAGGCGGCTATCAGCAGCACATACAGCAACATCATCACGTTCCATGCAAGCAATTGGTTTTGCACCAGGTTTCAACTCTCTTATAAAAAATTCGTTAAATGTCTGCACGCATAGAAACTATGAGTTCAATTTATTCAAAACCATGATAGTAACTGTAGCATTGCAATAACTTAATAAAGCACCAGCAAGGATAATGATATAGCACCAAGATCAGGTAAGATCTGAATTATAACAATAGCATGTCATGGCTTCCTGATTCTTGGTCAACGGCAGCCAAGGCTGCAACTAGAGAAAACAAATATTTGCCTTTCTGATTTGGTTTAAATTCTATAATCCTCACTGATATTACCAGATGCCGATATAGTGAAGCCATCGAGCAAGCAAATTAGGGAAACCACTCACTTTATAATTAGCAACTGTTAGAATACTTATTTTGTTATTTTGCTCTTTTGTTAATATTTACTTAAGTTGAGGATACGATGGTCATATTGCTATGTTAGGGTTTGTATATATATTTGACTGATGTAAAGTTGAGGCACTATGATTATTCAATGTGGGGTGCTTGGGAAGTGGGTTTTTTTGTAAGTTTTTTTAGTTGTAGGATATTATTGGAGAAAAAAAAATTTGTGTTTGGGAAGATAGTTGGGTTTTTTTGTTGTTGAATGTGATGTTTGTGAGAGAAAAAGTGAAATGATTATGGGGTTTGATGTGATATTTTGTTTGGATTTGTTTTTTTTTGGTTTTGTAACCAATTTGTCTTTTAGTGAAAAAAAACAAAAAAAAAAACCCAAAACCCAACTTCCCAAACAGCGCCAATATATATAAAATTTCTCTTTCTTCTTATTCTTCTTCTTCTTCCTCCTAAATCCCAACCCTAAATTCCTTCATTTTACATTCTAACTGTAACCAATAAGTGAAGTTGACTTATGTATATGCAAAGGGCTTGAGAACACAGATCTCTCTGAAAAATATGTTTCCAGCAGTCCAAAGCTTTAACTAGTTGAATAATGAGATGTAACCAAATATTATGACATAAAAACTATAATTCACTCTACATATTGACAAACATCTCTTTACAAATTCAAGTGATGGCAATGTGTCAAAGTAATAAAGTTCACTCTTAACAAAGGCCCAAGAATGAAAATTCTTTTATTTTTTTTTATTTTTTTTTTAGAATTTTATTAAGGCACAGAGCCAAAGATAGGAGGATGAGGCATCCTCAGAAAAAGGGTACAAGTGAAAAAACGAAACGAAAAAAATTCAAAACCAAAACAAAGCACTACATATCACAATCTGCCCCCCAATCTGCTGCAATTAAAAAAAGAGGAACTCCTTTAAACAAAGGGCTCCCCGATACCCAAAAAGAAACCAAATGTCATTCTGTTTAAAATTCTATTTGTGCATCAAATAAATGAACTGGTTTTAACCTACCTTAAAATGCTCCAGTGGGTACTTGACATCAGCCAAGTTGATTTGATCCTACAACACAATGGTGGAGAAAAATTAGACTAAAGAATAGTACACTTCATACAAGTAATTTTAGCATAAAAAGCTGTATGAATTTGGGTAAATTATGATTGTACAATTGAAGGCTACCAAAGAGCAATTAACAAATTTTAAATATAGCCATCAAAAGGAGATACCTGAATAGATATAATACAAGAAAGCATAGCCAACATCATGAGTATTATTCACGAACCAAAAATGAAAAGGGGGGCAAATCCAATGTATGTTTTTGGTCAATCTGTTTAAGCTTCAAATTTTATTAAGATTGCTTAATTAAACTGAATATCAGAGACCACTTTTAAATCATCACTTAGTAATTTATTCGAAGACTAGAGGCACACAGTAGGGGCAGGATTTAAAAATGACCTGACCCATTAATTGTTTCAGAAACTAATGCATGTAGTGGGCATCCAACACAAGCCTTAAACCCCAATTACATAGGGTTTTCTACACAAATCAATGAACCCTTCTTTGCCATAAATTTCAGAATGCATGTTCATGAGTTACAGGGACAGCATTTACATTAGCAGTCTACCTAACAAACATACAAGCACAGCCCATATGAAAATCCACTCAATATGACTTTAAATCACATCTACTGGATGTTGGTTGTGTGAATCCTCTAATAACATTATAAGCCGTGTTGAAGAGGTTTTACTGAATGTTTCATGAATGGTCTATAAATCATGATTTTGCATTATAGGCATTAACTAATTGTTCGGAAGACAAAACGGTAAATATAACAAAGGATAACATAGTCCGACTTACAAACATGTACACATAAATAAGTTTATTTAATTGAAAACATCAAGCGTCCATTATAATAATATCATCAAAGAAAAAAAATATCATTCTAGTTCTTCTCCACTTAAAGGTAAGAAGAACATTAACGAGCAGAGCAGAGACATAAGTCTGTCTTTCGTACCATTCAAAACCACACTTCACTCAAAAGGGTTACAGACAAGTTGACTTCCAATCACAAATAAACTTACAAGGGTTAGCACTTAGTTCATATGATTACACCTTGGGTTTAGCCTATAGATATACCCAATAAGAGTTTTATCCCCCAAGGGTATAGTTTCAATTCATGAAAAGGGAGTAGGGGTTACTTCTAAGCTACAACTAGGAAAGATGCTTTAGAATTAAATTGTTTTAAGATAAGTATGAGCAACACTACAAATATACGGAACACAACTTTAGTAAAAGTCAAACAGAATGCCAAGAACCATGATATTAATAAGTAATAGCCAAAGCCATTACAAGAAAAAAGAATGCTCTTGAAAAGCAAAGGCAAATACAAGAAATAAATGCATATGTCTCAAGCTAGAAGTGGCACCAGTTCAGAATAAGATTATGATTTGACAAGACCCAATGACAACAAATGAACAAATGAATACTTTGATTGAAGAGGAATAATTTGATTAAGTTAAACGTGACAGAAAGGAAAGAGGAAAGCAAAAAAGTGAGACAAGAAATGGAAGCTTATGATTAATAGAGGAGAAGACCCCAAATAAGCAATGAATTCAAGCAGCCAACCCCAAGTTTTTGGAAGAAACGGAGTTGCAGCTGCAGCATAATATCAATGAACTAACAAGTTTAGCTATTACTCCATATTATAAAGCATGATGCAGACAGGTTTAATAACATTTATGCAGACAGGTTCCACACATGAATGCATCAATGTCAGGCCATAAGCATACACCACATCATCAAATATAATAACAAAGACGCTTTAGATGCAAGATAAGATGCTTGAACTCATAGCATAGAGCACTTCTTTTTGTTAATAGAAAATTGCTCCAACTGGAAAAGAAAAACATCAATTAAATGTCATGACCAGACACAAAGTCAACTGCGCATCCACCTTAGAACTGTAGGTCCTGATAATCAGCCTCTCCACTAAAATGAGATAGTAAGGGTGCCTACATACCATCTTTTTCAAACCTAGCGATAAGTGGAAGCCTTGTGCACTAAATACTAGGTATGACTGTTCATAGATATGATAATCAGCCTGTTTTTAGTAACAAGGGTGATCTAAACCTCAATATGTTAAACAATTAATCACCACCCATCTGTTCTGCATCTGCAAACACTGAATATATAATGATCCATCCAACAAGACTTCATAAAAGGACAGGTCCATGAATTCATTACAAAGCAGAGTTATCTGTCACTCAAAGACATGAGTACAGAAGAATTTACAATATTTTTTATGCATTACATGCTCAAAACCAAGGAATCATAAACATTTTGTTATGCCTTATAACATGATAATAATATCACAGTTTTATATTTACTTGTGAAGATTAGCATGCCTTGAAAAATTCAATGAACTTTGGTATATCTTTAGCAGATTCAGCCGAATTCATTTTCTTCCCCTGCTTTTCTGAGATGTTTTGCAAGATTTCTTTTGCCCCTGCACCCAATTGCAGTACCAAAGTAACCAAAAAGATCATAACTTGCATAAAACTACGAACAAACAAGAAGAGAAAAATTCACATGAGATAATTTTTTAATTTGCAGTGGAAGATCACTAAGTGCAGCAATGAGCAAACAAAGACTGTGAGGTGGAGGCAAAATGAGGCCTGGGTAGAGAATTTGAACTGGTAAAAAAAAGACAATAGTGTCTGATTTGTGGAAAATATGTCCGACGTTAAGCCAAATGATAAAAATCCTTTTAAGTATACAGCTAACTTCAACCAATTTTACTTGGAACTTGATTATTTTGGCACACGGAATGGAAATAAGAACATGGCAAGTGACTAATTGATCAGGGTCGGCTTATATAGATCACATGTGGAAATGTGTTAGGGAGTTGTAAATACAAGAGTGATTCTCTTCTCACCAAGGCACTCAAGTTTTCATTTCCTCTAAAGCCCTTCCATTCTATTAGATTTTTATAGATTCTATTGTTTCATCTTGTAAAAGAGAAATACAGGAAAAATTAAGTACAAGTTTTAGAATCACTAAATGTAGTTCTAAAATGAAAGTGCACCAAAAATTGAGTGCGCTTTCCTCACACGAATTGCTAACTTTTCTATATATGGCATTGCTAAGGCTTAATAAAAATTAATGCTGTACCTTTGTCCATAAGGCCAAGCCCTAATTTAGATTGATAAATAGCTCTCATTGATAGAACAATCTTTCCATCAAGTAATTCCTCCACTAGCCTCTTTGTCCTCCGATCAAAAACCTAAAGCATTACAACCAGAAATTAAAATATAAGAATATCACCAACGCATTGCTTTGAAATTAATGATATTTGATTGAACATCAACAAGCCTGTAGAACAAACACAAAAAATAAAAATAATCATAGCACACATCAGTTGAGTTCCCTACTAATGTGTCATTTTCTAACCAAAGCTGCAATAGACAAGGACAATAGTCAATTTATATGCAGCAGAACTACTAATTCCATTTTTCTTTTTCCTCGTTTGTTCACAAAGGTGTCCATGGCTAATTTGCTTATATGCGGATTATTTTGGATGGAAGGACATGAAGAAAACAGAGAGAAGGCTATTTTATTTGAAGGATGAATATGATAAATCAGAAGAAACACACGGGGTAATTTCTGTCATCCAACAGCAAAAATGGTTATCTGGTAAGAAGGTTAAAGCCTTCACCACATTACCTAATAGGTTCTGCATAAAATAAATTTAACTACTCAGAATCTAATCCAAGTCACCCTAATCAAAAGATCAACTCATACACTACCATGCATACGCCACATAGCTGCTTCTATTTTTTATCGGCAACAAAAGGACTGTTATTGAATAAAAAGAAATGAAGTACAAGAGAGAATAAGGAGTCCTCTAAGATTACACATGAAAAGCAGTGATAAAAAAACAACCCAAAACAAAGCAAAAGCAAGAACAATGTATTGCACACAGCCTTCCAATCTCCAGAGATCAAAAAGAGTAGGACCCTTTAAACCGAGGGGACACAAAGACCCAAAAATATGCCATAGTATTATGCCACATAGAATCCAAGTCCCCAAAGTTGTCTTCAAAAATTCTTGCATTTTTTTCCAGCCAAATCACCCAAAAAATGCATGTACCACACAAAGCCACAATGCTGTTGCGCTTTTCTTGCCACCAAATCCCTGACAATCAATTAAAAGCATATGAATACTTGCTATTGGAGCCACCCACAATAATTCCACCAAAAGAAAAAGTTGATGCCACAAACTCAACGCCATGAGGCAATGCAAGAAAAGGTGATTCAAAGATTACTCACCTTTCTTACACATTACGCAATACTAAGGACAACGGCAGCGATTAAGCTTTCTCTTTTGAAAGGAATCATTGGTCGAAATGCTTCCATGAGCTAACAACCACATAAAAAACTTCACCTTAAGCTGCACACTTCTTTTTTTTTTTTTTGGGTGAAGGGAGAAAGAAGGCACACTCATTGTCAATGATTTTGTCAAAAGAAAATTTACATGTAAACACACCTGAAGGATGAATGAACCAAACATGAAACATTTACTTATAATCTTCCAACTCTGCTCCCCACAAATATATATTCACAAAAAAAGTCTTTTATAACTAGAAATCTATTAACTCCATAAACTACCAATTGCCAATACTCGAGATAAACCGAATGACGAACATTTTTGCCAGAGCACAACTTTATGGAACTTTAAATAAAAATGTAATGCCACGTCAAACAAACAAAAACAAATTAAAAAGAGTAGATGAGAAAGGTAGCACCCAATTTCCTCCACAAGTAAGCAATATCCTGGCTGCGTGTGATCATAGTAATAGAACAAAAGATGACTAGAAGCAACTTTTGCAGTATAATGCTTTAGTGGAACTTTGAGAAATGCACAGAGAGAGAGAGAGAGAGAGAGAGAGAGAGAGTACCACAATATGTGAGGCACTAGACCCAGAATTTAAACCAATGTCATAGGAGGAAAAATGGGCCCATTCACTTAGTTTAAACATCCACCTAAAGTCAAATAATTCATAATAGAATTCAAATCTTAGAATAGAAAATTATTCATAAAAGAGGAAGGAAGAGTTTCATTATCATAAATGATCCAAAAGTTCGACTTTCATAAGAGTACCCACCCATATGAAGCTTGTTTATCAGTCAAGAAACCCCCGGTCATAACCTGGTTTCCAGTCCCTTCACCAAAACACAGGGTTAAATGAATCATATTGTTCAGCGTATCTGAATCTTCAAGATTTTCACCACATACAGGGCAGCAATTGATTAGTGGTTCCCTGCAACGAAGAAATACAGAATAAAAATGAGATTTCTACGAACTCTATCAGTCTGAATACTAACAGGATTAAGCATCGCCAACCAAAACAAGAGTTGTCAAGTCAAACTGCATATTCATTATCCTCCTAAGGGAGATCTAATATCCAACAGAAGGTATGAAATATGGTGAAAGAGACCTGCCACATAAGATTTGGACAGAATCTTCTAATTCTTCCTCAACCACGAGGGGTGAAAGAACAAAGATCCGAGTACAATGCTGCCATTCACTACTTGCTTTTCCAGAATTTACCTTATTCACAATCATAGAGCTCATCCACATTTCAAAACAACATGAATGAGCTTCCAAAAAATAGCATGCAACGCTAAGAATGACAAAGAGCTTTACCAAGCTTAAATTTGAACTCCAGCAGACATAAAATTTACAAGATTAAACAGAACTGGGTATTCTTGCCTGTACAACTAGTGTAACACAAATTCGGTTGGTGTTAGAAGTTCTTCTGTTAGAGTTGATGGAGTTGCTGTTTCATTGCTTTATAGTTCATCAGTTTCAAATTTTGGTATTAACCAACATTACAAACATGGAATATATCATGATATCTTTGCCAATATGTTGCATTTTGAGGAAATGTGATGCAATATGTTCAAGTGTTTTAAATCTAGCTACTTCGTTTACATTTTGCATGAAATTAACATTATATCAATAAAACATTGCAATATATTGTACAATATAGCAAAATATATTGCCCTACTATTATATTATTGAACGACTTTTCCAAACTATTTCCATGTAGCCTATTAATATACAAGGCCTGTTTGGTACAATTTTTTCGTAAGCTGAAAGTTAATAATCAGAAAGTAGAAGCTAAAAACATCTCTTCCCCAGCTTCTTAATAATTAATTTTTTCATCTTATATTTCAGCTATTTTTGCCTAATTTGTAAACAGAAATTACACCAAATACTCTGCATGAATTTCTATATATATATAAAAGTAAACTATAAGCTGCATCAAACAGGTCTATACATGAAGATTGAGAAGCAAGGCTCACGTGTCTCTGTTTGTTTCTGCAGAAAACATTTTCCAATGAAAAACATTTTCGACAAAAAAACTTTTTTTGAACATTTTCCTATGTTTGGTTGCATCCTTGAAATTAATGTAGTGGTTGGGGCAAGGTGGAGGTGGAGGTGGAGGTGGAGGTGGAGGTGGTGGTGGTGTTGGCGGATGTGGTGGGTTGGTGGGAGTGGTAGCGTAGTGGTGGCGGCGGCGGCGGCGGCGACAACAATAATGGTGGGGCGGCGGTGGTGGTAGTGGGTGGAGGTGGTGGTGTTAACAAAGGTGGCAACGGTGTAGTGTGGTGGTGTAAAGATGATGGTGGTGGTAGTAGTGTGGTGGCATTAGTAAGACTTTAGTTTGGAAAATGTTTTCCATCTTTCAAAAGTGAAAAACATTTTCCGCCCAATTAGGCATGCTTTGCGTTGGCCATGAAAAATGTTTTTCGTTGACTTACGTTTTCCATTGTACCAAACGTCAGAAAATGCTTTTGCCCAAACATGCAGAGCATAAAATTGGAAAAACTTTCCACCCAGAAAACATGCCTAGATGAATAACATAGTTTACTACCTGAACTGAGGACCACCAGTGACAGATGGATGCAGATTACATGATCATGGTAAGAAAATAATTAAATTGACCTCACAAGACCTTATATAATAGGCATCTCATGTTGGTGAAAAAATCTATAAAAGTATACAGAAAAGAACAAATAGGTCAACATTCAGATCAAACCCCAAGCTTCTTAATTTTACATGGCCTTACTTTTCTTGTTGAATAGCAAGAAGGATAGCCAACTCATCCATGCTAACAACACCATCCCCGTTCTGATCAGCTGCTTTAAAAAGCTCTTCTTTCTAGTAAACACGTAAAAAAGAATTTCTAAGACAAAAAACTTGAAAAAAATTTATACAGGATAGTTTGGATATTTTTGGATGGTCTAGATTTCGATTTGAATCCACAATTCCAAAATACACTCAAAATGCAATTGTATTTTGGACAAACCAGCAGACAAATTTTAAAGCCCAATAAGGATATCTGAAATATTTGCATCGTCTCTGATGAAAGATGTGCCAGCCAAATCCAAATCCAAGTATCCAAATGCACCCAAGACATTCAAGAAACAGTGGCCTAATACAAAAAGAAGTTCCAAAAGAAGCGCTAGGAACTAGAAACACAACAAAAAATAAATTAATGAACCTTATCAGCTGCCAGTTGATTGCCAAAAGCATTGATTAAGTCAGAGAACTCAGAGAATGAGAGCTTCCCATCTCCATCATAGTCCTGTAGAAACCATAGGGTTCAATTCAATTCAATTAAATCCATTAAAAAGCATAGCTCCCAAAATCTTGTATATTATCAAATATTAATTTTGTATTTCTCCCATCATGTATTGTTTATAATCCTGCTTCATAAGATATGTTTTCAAGCTGAAATGATTGAAGCAGAAACATATATGGAAAAAAAGATCTTGACAATTAGAAACTATGTACGCAGGAGTATTTTCTTTTACTTGACAAGGTATGTATAAATTTGTTCATCCAACACGATAACATAATAGTATGGCTGAGATTTAAGTTTAGAATATGACATTTTAACCCATTCCATGGATTAATGGAATGCAAACAGAACTCAATGTTTTATAAATACCTCAGTTTTTCACCATTAAGGAACAGAAAAGAAAAAGAACATGTAGTTACACAAATTGAATCGTGTTACTGAATTCAATAACTATAACATGTTACTACTTAGGCCTCGTTTGGCAAGTGCCCCTTTTAGCCAAAAAGTCAAAAAGTTACTAAAAAAATCAAAAAGTCAACAACCCATACCAAAAAATCAAAGATTCCCTTTTCTCTCTACTTTTTGCACATCTTTTCGTAAAAAGCCAAAAAGTCATCCCAAACATACTAGTTTTTTTTACATCACATTTTAGTCAAAAAGCCAAAAAGTTACTAAAAAAATATGTTCCCAAACGAGGCCTTAGTACGTATTTTAGCCACTAATTTTAATATTTAGCTTTCTCAAAATTTCACAACAAAGTTCTCCAAACTTGACTCCCATTCACCAATAAATATCTTCTCCCACTTGACAAAATCAAAAATCATCTCATCAACCTCCAAATCTCGTTAGACCATCATTAAACACCTAATTCCCCTTAATCCTGAAGTAATCAGCCACACCACATAAGGTTATTTATCAACCAAAATTCGATAAAGCCTCCGTACTTGCTATCTTCCCAAACTCCTTGCATTCCCACAGAAGTTTTCCTTCCTCTGATAGACCCCTACTACCCTATGTAGAGGGTCCAAAATGATTAGGAATGATACAATGAGTGTGTAATACTGGAGAGATGAAATTATAGACGATCAGCTGAGATCAAGAAATTAGTTGTTGGGTGAAAAGTAAGGCAGACAGGACAAGAAATAGAAAAAATGGCAGAGTTTCCGTTCTCAGCTTTTATCGTTGTGTATTGAGCTATTCTTTCGCTCTCAGCTTTTATCGCTATGTATCGAGCTATTCTTTCACTATCAGCTACATTACCTTCACAATTATGAAGTGACGGCCTCTGAATAATCTCGAATTTTTGTCTTGTCAAATTTTGTATGAAATAGCAAAAGAGAGAAATACGCTGTGGAATATGACTCTTCAAACCCAGGATGCATAATACCAATGACTGACCAGATTACAATTATTTTTTTTTTTTCTGATAATCAACAACAAAAACTTTATTGATAAAGTTTACATTTGACATCACCCAAGACATTCCAAACCTATTGAAGGAGTGTCACATAATAATTAGAAAGCAAGAACAAAGTCACCAGTTAATTGTCAACATCTTTGGTCTCATTTCTGCACATCTATGATTCATCTATATGTTGGAATCAACTAGCCCCGTAATTTAGCCAATCGATTACTGATGCCTATAATATCATTAAAAGACAATCCTCTTATGTTCAAATCTAGCCTAAAATTAATCCATGGTGTTTGCAAAAAATATGCTGTTACATCTACAAGAACAAATAGATTGAAATTCATATAACAAGTTCAACCCAAAGTAATCCAGCATGACAGACAATTGAGTGGGTATCATACAGGGAAGGAAGAACATGATTTACAACATACGACCACAGACAACACGATACATATATTGAGAGCATATCAAACAGGCAGACGAAGGGAGATGAATTATCCATACCACTATAGACAAGATGCGTCTTGCAAAACCTTTTTCTGTTTCAATTGGATCCTGCCAATGTTTGAACTAATAGTTATACTACCCATAAAAAATACTGGTAATGGTACCAATAGAAAAGGTAGCCTGGTACTGCACACCTCAACAGAACACGAAAAAGAAATACTGCCAACAACCATATCAGGTGATGATGGATCTAGCAAGTCAAATCGGTCAATGTCAGAATCTGAATCCTGCAAAATAATTTCCTCTTAGCCCAAGAGAAACAAATAAGACTGCCAGCAGAAATAATGGAAGAAAACAAGTGAAACCTTAAATACAAGCTCAATAATTAAGTTCACAGTGACTTCATATTCAAATGAAAAAACTCCATAATAATGAAATAAATGATGCCTAGATTTAAGTGGATTTGGAAAATAAGAAAGTATACCAACTTAATGTGTGATACTATTTAATGTGATGTAAATTTATGCAAGTATCAAAACATGATGCCAACAATCAGTGCTGATATTGATAGTAAATAAGTAATGAAATCACCAACACAAGAAGCTCCTATAAGCCATCTAATGCCTTCTCTCAACAGAAAACCTACTTTCACAGTTTATAATATTTCTAAGGAAAATTATTTGTTAAAAAAAAAAAAGGTGATCAAAGAAAGAAAATGCTCTATTTCATGTTCCATCATGCGACATGTGAATACAGGGGGTATATAAGTGACATTCTGAATATTCTACCAATAATTGTTCAAAGAGTACATTCCAAAATTCCTAACCTATCAATGCAGCCTCCCACAATAGCATGTCCATCATAGAAACAAAAGAACACAAGTCTTTCCTCAATAATAACTTGAATATTGGCTTCTCCAGCTTGAAGCACCTCAAAATAACAAAACCTCCGTAGCCACGCATCAGCCTTCTTCCACAGTCTACACTACTTTATTAGGTACTCATAACAAGGTTGAGATTGTATTCTGGACAAGTTGGACAAGTTGGGTTGAAGTGGGTAGTATAATGCCATATCCAAACTTAAACAGAGCTACATCAGCTCTCAAAAGCTTAACACAAAGACCAATTGACGAGTAGGATGAATCAATAGGTTTGGATTGGTTCCCAGGTTACTGTGCATGGTAAACTTATATCAAGAAAATTAGCATGCAAGATTATCGTGAAAAGAAACATGTTCAGAGGCATAGATGGAAATCGGACATATTAGGAATATATTAACATGTTAGTAGACAATTTGATGCAACATCTATTACATGGTTAAACAAGTACGATAGGCTGTGGAAGCCCAACACAAAGTCTAAAGGTCCTATGTTCGTCAAGAAGCCTTTTTGGTCCGAAGAGAAGTATCCATGGTAGTGTTTAGTAGTTAAGGGTATCATGGTAACTTCAATTTTGCTGGACATGGGTTGTAGGGTTGCCCATGAGTTTTATTTTGGATCAAGTTATTCAATGGGTTATTATATATGGGTTTGATTATGTCTAAAATAATCTTGGTGGTTAAAAGTCTAAGTTTCCTATTTTTATATTAAAGAAGAATTAGAAGTCATTAAAATTTCCTGTTATGATTGAAGTAGAATTGGAAGTCATAGCTGGTCTAGAATATTAGTAGTTGCTAAATATTTTTAGTTTCTAAATTTGAGAAATAGTCCTTATAGAATTAGGAGTGTCTTTAACTTATAAATATATGTGTAATCTCAATGATTCAATAGCAAAATTAATATTATGAAAATTTGAGATTGTTTTTGTGTGATTGGCCTATCCCTTGCGAGGGTGAAGCACTTCTCTCTCTCTCTCTCTCTCTCTCTCTCTCTCTCTCTCTCTCTTCTTCTTCTTCTTCTTCTTCTTCTATCCAGCAAGGTTACTGTTCACATCACTGTTCACAGTGCTTAGAACAACTACCCAACTGTCCCTAAACACTTGTGTTTTCATTCCCAAACCCTACCTTTTTACGAACCCTTACTCCTATTTTTAAATACTTTTGCAGCCACAAAACCCACCAATCCAGCCCTATAAGTCTATTGTTGCTGCTGCCAATATACTTAAACTGGGCTCACTACTCGTAGGAAAGTAATCCCTACTCGTTCTACATCAGTTTGGTATCAGAGCTTCAAGATCCTACTTTTATTCTCCACTGTTTTTGGTTTTTTTTATTGAATACCATGGTGACAAACGCTGAATTGAATTCCAAGTTCGAAGCCTTCTCAAAAGATTAGGAGGCTACCAAGGAAGATGTTACAATGCTACAGAGTGACGTATGTACCATCACTACAACTTTGGAGGAGATAAAAGTATTAATGGAGAGGTTGTCAACTGTTATCTTGGGCAAAAAGCCTATTGGAGAAAGCACGGGTCAAGAATTTGGTGCCTCAAACATCCATGTTTCCTCATCCCCTAATCACCAACAAAGTTCTGAACAAATTCCTCCACAACCAGCACTATCCCGCTTGCAAGAAAATCCTAGGATAGTTGATGTTGATAGAAGTGCTAAGCTTGAAGTTGGAGATTTTCATGGAGACAACAACCCGGAATTATTTCTTGATTGATTGCATAGCCTAGAGAGTTTCTTTAGGTGGTATCGTTTGACAAATGAAAGAAAACTCTTCTTTGCGGAGGCTAAATTGAAGGGGACAGCAAGAGTTTGGTGGGCAAAATACCAACAAATGCATTATGCTACCATTACATCATGGGAAGATATGAAGATTGCAATGACTCAATACTTTGTACCAGTAAACTACAAACAACGTGTCCACTTACAATTCACACAATTGGTACAAAGAAGTATGTCTGTTGAGGAATACACTGGAAAATTCTATAATTTGGCTACAAGATCGGAATTTCCTTGGAACGAAGATGTGATGATTTTGATGTATCAACAAGGGTTAAACTCACAAATCTCTTGTGGGCTAGCTACTAGTCGACTTTATACCATGGCAGATGCGGTTCAAGTAGCTTACAAGATGGAAGAAGAATTTAAAAAGAAGACCCCTATGAGAGCTTCAACAGAAAATATTACTCCAAGTGAAAGGAATTTTGTTGTGCAAGTTGAAGCAAGTCTATCGACAAGCCACAAGGAAGTTCTTTTGTTTCCAACAAGCCACCACGTCCTAGTGCTTCATCTTCATCTCAAGCAAGTAGTAATTCTAATTCTAAAACAAGATGTTTCACTTCTCATGGTTGTGGTCATCTATCTTTTCAATGTCCCATAAAGTCAGTCGCCCATGGTTGAAAGGGAAAGTTCAAAAGAGGCAAAGGAGTCTAATAAGTCACCACTTGAAGAAGAGGTTTGTGATCCACTTGATGCTAATTATGAGACAATTTTTGATGATTTAGATGACTTGATGAGCATTATCCGTCCTCTTATGGTAACTATTAAACAAGTTTCCAAGAGTGAAGAAGATCTTTACCATAGAGGAAAAAAATTTCAAACAAGGGTCAATTGCGAAGGGCAAATCTGTTCATTGGTGATTGATATTGGGAGTTATACTAATGTGGTATCCGAAGACGCCGTTAAGAAGTTAGGGTTAATGACTAAGCCACATCCAGAGCCATATCATGTGGCTTGGATTACTAACACAAAGTTAAAGGTTGACAAGTAATGTCCAGTCACATTCACCATTGGGAACCTTAAGGAGACAATCATGTGTGATGTTTTGCCACTCAAGCTTTGTCACATACTTTTGGGTAGAACTTGGATCTGGGATCGTGATGTGCATCATGTCGAACGTGCCAAAACCTACTCCTTCATTGATGGAAAAAAGAAGTATACTCTTACTTGTGCTACAGATGAGCAAAAATTGAAGTTAAAGAAGAGTTCTTTCTTGATTCAATGAATTTCTCCATGTGATGGCATTCTTGGACACGTTCCCAACTCATCGGAGCCGAGTTCTTTTCAGAGGGGAAGAATTGATGCAACATCTATTACATGGTTAAACAAGTACAATAGGCTGTGGAAGCCCAACACAAAGTCTAAAGGTCTTATGTTCGTCAAGAAGCCTTTTTTATCCAAAGAGAAGTGTCCATGGTAGTGTTTAGTAGTTAAGGGTATTATGGTAACTTCAGTTTTGCTGGACATGGGTTGTAGGGTTGCCCATGAGTTTTATTTTGGGTCAAGTTATTAAATGAATTATCATATATGGGTTCGATTATATCTAAAATAATCTTAGTGGTCAAAAGTCCAAATTTCCTATTTTGATATTGACGTAGAATTAGAAGTCATTAAAATTTCCTATTATGATTGAAGTAGAATTGGAAGTCATAGTTGGTCTAGAATATTAGTAGTTGCTAAATATTTTTAGTTTCTAAATTTGAGAAATAGTCCTTATAGAATTAGGAGAGTCTTTAGCCTACAAATATGTGTAATCTCGATGATTCAATAACAAAGTTAATATAATGAAAATTTGAGATTGTGTTTGTGTGATCGGCCTATCCCTTGTGAGAGTGAAGCATTTCTCTCTCTCTCTCTCTCTCTCTCTCTCTCTTTCTTCTTCTTCTTCTTCTTCTTCTTCTTCTTCTATCCAGCAAGGTTACTGTTCAAGTCACTGTTCACAGTGCTTAGAACAACTACCCAACTGTCCCTAAACACTTGTGTTTTCATTCCCAAAACCCTACCTTTTTACAAACCCTTAAACTCCTATTTTAAATACTTTTGCAGCCACAAAACCCACCAAATCCGGCCCAACAGGGGTTGTTTGGAGTGTCCTAAATAAGTGCACTTTTTGTCTTTTTGGACTAAAAAGTTGAGAAAAAAAATATGGATGTTTGGGTTAACTTTTTGACTTTTTATGAAAAAATGTGTATTAAAATATTGTATAAATAAGTGTATAGGAGAAGATAATTAATGAATCCATACGGGGCAATGCCTCGGCTAAAAAGGATATGGGAAAAGATTGCCTACTTTTCGGCCTTTGATTGGACGGTGTTGTTCGGCCCGTGGGGGCCACCACGGGTCCCGTTTTTCTAATCAGAACCGTTCAATGTGTAGAACTCGTCGAGTACTATATTTTTGTAAAAAATCACGTTCATTGGATATCGATAGCTATCTGATCGTGTTAGTTTTTTTTGTCACATGTTAACTATAACACCATCCATTTTTATACAAAACTGATTTGATCATGTAGTTAGCGATATCCGATAGACGTGATTTTTTACAAGCATATAGTACTCGACGAGTTCTACACATTCAACGGTTCCGATTAAAAAAAGGGGACCCGTGGTGGGCCCCACGAGCCCAACTTTACCATCCAATTTAATGAAAATACACATGTAATATTTTATTTTTTTCCTTTCACTCCTATGCTTTCAGGTCTGTACATAGGCTGCCGTGAAGTTGATTGGTATTTAATATTATGTATATTAATTTTTTTATATTTTTTTTTTTTTTGGTGAATAGTGATAACTTTTTAACTTTTTTGGTAACTTTTTGACTTTTTGACTTTTTTTTGAGTTGCCAAACCAGCCCTAAGTCTATTGTTGTTGCTGCCAGTATACTTAAATTGGGCTCACTACTTGTAGGAAAGTAATCCCCACTTGTCCTACATCACAATTGATCATTCAACTGATACTCCTAAAAATTGCTTTGTTCTTTTTCATTTTGCTTTCCTTTCTCTCTTTCTTTTCCTTTCTCTGTTTCAAAATAGGATTTTATGGCATTATCGTTCATTACAATCTTGGTGACTAAAAAATTTCATATGATTTAATATTGCAAGCCAAGTATATGATTCAATTTCTGAATTTGAGCTACACAAATATCACGATACTTCAGCTGATATAAAAATATTTCATAATACCATGCTTACATACTCTTTAGTGTAAAAGGACTTAACTATATATTGAGCAAAATAGCAAAAACATATTAGTGGTGCTAGTCATGGGAAATGATTGTTGAAGTACAACAATAAGATTCTTTTGTGGATGATGGTGTCCGAGATGGCCAGGATAGGGTGATCGGGAAAGATGGTAGGCATTTAGCTAGAAAAGGATCACTAAAGGCGGAGGAGGAGGAGACAAGGGCCACCTTAAGAGAGAGAGAAGATGACAGAGGAGAAAGAAAGAACTAATTTTTCCGAATAAAAGAGTAAACAGGTGATGCATGGAAAGGATCCCTTTTATAGGGAAGTCGGACTGTTGAAGTCAACTTATGGGAGACAGGTGGCATGATTACCTTGGCCCAACAACTGGGATCTTTTTTCATAGGATCTCTATCCTCGGATCTCCTGTCCTTTGAGAAGATAACAACAGAGAAAGAGACTTACACTTTTGTCGGATAAAAGAGTAAACGGGTGATGCATGGAGAGGATCCCTTTTAGAGGGAGGTTGAACTATTAAAGTCAAACTAGGTGAGACAGGTGGCATGATCCCCTTGGCCAGACAACTAGGATCATTTTTCATGAGATCTCTATGTTCGGATCTCATAACCAAGGGATCTTAATCAGTGATCTCCTGACATGTAGATGTTGTCCATCGTGCCTTCTTTAGCCTACAATGCATAGTGTTTCCTTACCTCAGCATGTCAAGGCATCATAGGTAGGGCTACAAACAAGCCGAGCTGAGCCGAGCTATGCTAAGCTCGAGCTCGGCTCATTTACTAATGAGCTTGTTTATTGAGCTCAAGCTCGGCTCGATAAATAACTAGGCTCGAGCTCAGCTCAGCTCAGCTCAACTTGGCTCGATAAGATTTTTTTTAATATTATTTAAATAAAAAATATTATTAATATTATTTAGTATATAAATAATGTATTTTTACTATTATATATTTATATATTATTTAATATATAAATAATTTATTTATTATATAATTTAAATAAAGAAAAACGAGCTGAGCTTGACGAGCCGAGTTTATTCGTGCTTGAGCTCAACTCGTTTACTAAATGAGCCTAATATTCGAGCTGAGCCGAACCCTTAACGAGCCGAGCCGAGCCGAGCCTGTTCATTTACAGCTCGTTTCATTTGCAACCCTAATCATAGGGATCAGAGTATCAAGTATCATACAACACTTCTCTCTCTCTCTAAGGCAAAGGGACCACCCAAATCGATGAGTACGCACCCTTGACAATCTATTGACTCAAGCCTCTAAGCCACAATCCTTGTGGAGATCCTAGACCATACTCCCAGCCTAGGTAACTTGTTCCAAGTCTCAAGTGTTGGGCGAATAGCAGATCGCAAGGTGCAATTGATCTCACTTGTTAACAATCTTGGAGAAGTCATGGAGACAACCAACTGGAGATCAATTTATGGTAATCGCTTGCTTGGGAGATCTTGCCTAGCTGAGTGAGGTAATCTAAGTTTGCCTAACCTTAGGCGCTTTGGACATTAAGGAGATGTGGGTAAATTTGAGGTTGGAGATATATTATTGACTCAAGTTCCACCTCACAAGACTAAAACGTGGTGCATAGAACTAGGAGATGCCAATGTGGAGACGACATGGCCGTCGACTTAGGAGAAGTGAATGTTTGTACCCCATAGTTTAGAGATAATGGTAATCGATTATAACATTTATCCATAATTAAAAATTGCAAGATATATTGGATACATTCATAATTTACTCCTCAAGTTCCATTCCCTCTGTCCATTCATATTTTTTTTTTTATTTATAATAAATCTGTCCTTCCAAAATGATTATAGCATTTGTACCCACACTTTCAAGCCATATTGGCACCCCACAAATTAGAGATAATGTCAATCAATTATAACAATTATCCATAACTAAAAATTGCAAGATATATTGGATACATTCATAATTTACTCTTACAGTTCCATTCCATCTATCCCTCCATTTTTTTTTTATATTTTTTTTTGGGATAAATCTATACCTCCAAAATTATTATGATGTAGTTAATACTTCATGTCACCATATCACTTGCTTCAAATTAATTTACTTAGACAACAGATGGCACCAAGCCATATATAAGACAAAAATGAAATACTAGAATATTTTTCCTTATCAAAAATAAATAATACTATAGTATTATCAATAGATCTTTAATGCATAAAATATGTTTTCCTAATACATTAAAACTTCCGCAAATTTCAAACTTCATGACAATTATATTAATTTTCTGTTCGCATGTCTTTCTCTAACAATATATAAGATATTTAGATAAAGTTTACATTCCTTTTATTATTTTCAAAAATGTATTACATGAAATACGAATAAAAGTTTAAAAAAGAAAAGGAAGAGAATTTTTTATGCATGAAAGTGTCAATTCCATTAATATGATATTGTAAAATCAAAAAAATTCATGCACACAAGTAAATAAAACATTTAAAGGTGTAATGTCACTGCAATATGGCATGAATTCTGAGTTTTAAATGATAGGATTCAAATTGTGTGCAAAAGATATAATTCCCTTCTCCTTCCTTTTTACTATTCTTTTAATACAAATGGAATGGATGCAAACTTCAATAAACTTTACATGTCCACCGTCACAAAGAATGATACAAAAGGTACACATGAAACTTAAAATATGGATTTAAAAGCATGATATTTGGACAAATTACAAACTTGTTCAACAAAATAAAACTCACCTGCGTGAGAAATTCAAATAGATCAACTTCACAAAGCCCAACGAGGTTGTTCTTGCACAATCTATTGGTCTGCATCACATGAAAAGTCAACGAATTCGGCAAATGCTTTTTCTTTTTATGATGCAGTATTTTAGTAATTTTCATAACATGCAATAAGCATATGATATTTTACAAGGATGACGCTACTTTTATAGTCAAAAAATAAATAAATAAAGCAAATTAAAAAATACAGAAAGTTTTGTAAATGAGAATTCTGTGGCAAAAGGATTTCAAGGCTTCTGCTCGCAACTTAATTGGAGGTCTAAGTAGCAGAAAGACCACCGATTCCTGTTGGACTTTGGCATTGTGTTTGCATTTCTTGTTCTTCACGTTATGAAAATTATTTCACATTTAAATAGTATTGAAGTAATCATTTGAAATTTCAAATATCGAATCCTTCACCAGAAGGCGATGAATAGAAAATCTATGCAGGGTATTCTCTACAATCAAATTTAGCTGCACACCTCAAATACAGATATCCTTGCAACATGAGGCCCATTACTTTCCAAAAGCAATTTCTTCTCCTGTATAAGAAAATGAACTCAATGATTGATTCCTTCATTCTGAGATAAACAACCAAATGGGTACACTGATAAACTGCGTATTTTTTCACAAACATATTACAACCTTGTAGAAAATAATGATGAATTAACGAGTGTGGTACAGATGGAGAGAAATTGAAAACAGAATGCATATTCTCCATCATAGTAAACAATAAGAAGAGTTTACCAAAACACAGCCCTTACCATCAAATCTCCTATCACAAGGACCAGGACAGAGAACTTACAAGTATCATATCACATTGCAAAGCATTTTTAGTAAGGTAACAGTAAGATTTTAACTCCTCTAGGTAGAGGAATTAGCTGTGCACATATCAAATATTGATTATAAGCTAAGAGTCTATAAATATTGAACCACGTGGTAAAGTACTGTGAGCAACTTAAGAATGTCGTTATTAAGTATAGAAATTAATGTTACATTTCGAGTTTTATCTATATAAACACTCCAAAGTGTATTATACACATCCTTCAGTCAATTGTGTTGTCTACATAATGGTAGATTGTTTATTTAATGTTAAATTTTGTTTTTCTTAATGGGGTTGGGAGGATATATGGGAGCTTCATTAAATATATTTGTTCATAGTCAAAAGGGTGGGAGAGCATATATTCAAGGCTTTTAACCTATATTTGTTCATATTTGATCATTGTCAAAGGTTGACATAATTTACTTTATCGTATTGTATTGATTTTCTCATAAAAATATGCAGTTTTACATTTACTAGTTTTCTGAAAATATGCAAAATTGCATATATTAATAGTTCAAATTTTCCAAACTTTTTTTTTCAAATTTTTCACATTTTGCTAGTCTTTAAATTTTTTTCATAAAATTTTGTCTTTGGCATATAGTTTCCATCATTGATATTTTTTTTTTTTTATAGTAGCAATATCACAATTTTATCTGTATTCTATCCTTGAAAGCGACCTCTTCATCCAAATTACACTAATGCCCAATCAATCTTGACCAATATCATATTGAAAATAGTTTGGAGGATAAAGTGTGTCATTAAGCGTCAATTTGGGCATCTACTTCCTGTTCTTTCTCATCTTTAGAGATTGGAAAGCGGTTTGCGATGTTTCGGAGACTTTTTTGATTTGTTTGATGTAATGACTTTTTTTCTTTGAAGAGGACATCTTGTCCTCTTTTTGTTTCTTTTGTTGCCAATCAACTATATATATCATATCGAAATAGCAATAATAGCATTTATGTAATTTTTACTCCTCAGCTGACCATTCTTTCCAACCTATTATAGAATTTATTTTCTTTTATGAATAAGTTGTTAGAATGTGTTAGGATATTTCCCATTTTATTCTTATTCAGTCTCTTTATTTGCTGTAATGGGCCTTTATTTAGGCCTTAACTTATGTTTATGATTTAATATAAAAGGGTATGATTAACCACTCATACCCTAATCTTTTCTCTTCTAAAATTAATATGGTATCAGAGCAAAACTAGAAGAAAAAAATAAAAATTAAAAATAAATAAAAAAAACATTTAAAAAAAAAAGGAAAAAAAAAAATGTTCTCTTAAATTTATTTTAAATTCATTATTATATTTTCCCATCTTTCGAGTTTGTGATTCACTCTGGATGTGTTTGTGAGGGTTCCGTCGCAACGTCATTATGGCCGAATTGACTAGTGAGTCTACTACTTCGCAGCCTGCTACACAGAGCGCGAGTCCTGTTTTGACTACTTCGATGACCGATTCTCTCCACCCTGGCCAGAAAATCACCACCTCTCTCTTTAATGGTCAGAACTATCTAGCGTGGTCGCAGAGTTTGACTATATTTTTGAAGAGCAAAGGGAAGATAGGATATGTTGATGGGCGTGTTCAGGCTCCCAGTATCACCGATACAGGTTATGATCAGTGGGAGATTACCAATTCTCTTATCATGGGTTGGTTGATACACTCTATGGTTCCGGAGATCGGTGAGGGATACTTGTCTATGGACACAGCACAGGATATTTGGGAGGCTGTGGCCACTACGTATTCCCGCAAAGGTAATTTCTCACAGACTTTTGAGTTACGATGCTCTATTGACCGGTCTGTTCAGGGTGAGATGACTATTCTCCAGTATTTTACTTTCCTTAGCAATGGGTGGAAGCGACTTGATCATCTTCAGGACTACAAGCCTGTCTGTCCCACAAATTCTGCTGGTTACCGGAAATTTGTTGAACAAGTGCGGGTCTTCAAGTTTTTGGAAGGTTTGAATGTGGAGTTTGATCCTGTTCGGAGTCGTGTGCTTGGTATGGATGCTCTTCCTTCTCTCCAAGAAGCGTTTGCTTATGTGCAGAATGAGGAGAGTCGTCGTTCTGCTATGCTTCCGACTGCCTCTTCTGATCGATCTGCCCTAGTTTCTGCCCCCTCTCAAGATGGGGATCGTGGTTCTCGCCCTCCTTCTGAGAAGGATACTCTCTTCTGTGATTTTTGTCGTCGCCCTCGCCACACCCATGAGACTTGTTGGAAGTTGCATGGGCAACCATCTGGAGGTCATGGAGACCGTTCTAGTTCTCGAGGGGGTCGCTCCGGACAGTCTCGAGGCCGTGGGCCTAATGCCCGAGCCCATCATTCTGATACAGTTGAGCCATAGTACACAGCTCCAGTTGATTCATCTGCTGATATCTCGGGGTTTTCTACTTATGAGTTGGAGGTTGCTCTTCGCCACTTGCTAGACCGTCGGGCCTCTAGTTCATCTTCAGGTAATATTGCCCAGTCAGGTAACTTAGCTTCTTCTACAAGTGTTTTCCTCTCTCATCAAACGTTACCTTGGATTATCGATTCTGGTGCTTCCGACCACATGTCTGGTTCTTCTGATCTGTTCTCCGCGTATACCCCTTCTTCAGGGCAGGATAAAGTTCGAATTGCTGATGGTACCATTTCTTCTGTGTCTGAGAAAGGTTTAATTCATGCCACTGCTTCTCTCCCTTTATCTTCTGTTCTACATGTTCCCAATTTTAGTGTTAATCTTTTGTCTTTGAGTCATATTACTCGGGACTTAAATTGTAGTGTGACCTTTTTCCCTGACCATTGTCTGTTTCAGGACCTTATCACGAGGAAGATGATTGGCAGTGGTAGACACGAGAATGGTCTCTATATCTTGGATCAAGCAGACAAGCTGGCTCACTCATCCATTCAATTTCCATCTACCAAGGAAGACATCTGGTTGTGGCACCGCCGTCTTGGGCATCCATCTTTTTTGTTACTTAAGCATCTTTTTCCCATTGTTTTTTTGAAAAATAATGTTTCTGAGTTTCGTTGTGAGTCGTGTCAACTTGGCAAACAACACAGAGCTTCTTTTGCTCCTTCTATTAATAAAAGTTTAGTTCCTTTTTCTTTGATTCATTCTGATGTATGGGGTCCCTCTCGTTTTGTGTCTTTAAAGGGTCAACGATGGTTTGTCACCTTTATTGATGATTGTTCTAGGACCACCTGGGTGTATCTTATGACGGACAAATGTGAGGTGTTTTCTGTGTTTCAAAATTTTCATAAAATGCTTTGCACTCAATTTGGGGCAGTTGTCAAAATTCTGCGTTCCGATAATGGAGGGGAATACATTGATTCTGGACTTGCCAGCTATTTTGCCACTCATGGTATTATTCATCAAACTTCTTGTACCAATACCCCTCAACAAAATGGTGTTGCCAAGTGTAAAAACCGGCATCTTCTTGATATTGCGCGTTGTTTATCCTTTGAAATGCGCGTTCCTCGATCCTATTGGGGGGAAGCGGTTCTCATTGTTACGTTCCTCATAAATCGGCTTCCTACCCAGGTTCTTCATAAACAAACTCCTCTTCAAGTTTTGTTCGGCTGCCAAGCTTCTGCTGCCTTCTCCATTCCTCCCAAAACCTTTGGGTGTGTGTGCTTTGTTCATAACCATTCTCCTACCCGTAGTAAGTTGGATCCTCGGTCTCTTCGGTGTGTCTTCTTGGGTTACTCCCACTCAAAAGGGCTACAAGTGTTATCATCCCCCCTCTCGCAAATGGTTTGTCTCTATGGATGTGTCTTTCTTTGAATCTCAGTCTTATTTTCTCTCCTCCCCGGTGTTCCCGTCATCTCTTCAGGGGGAGCCTTGGTGTGAAGAGACTCCTGTATCACTACCATCACCATCAGTTATTGCGACTCCTGAGACTATTATTACTGATGATCCAACTATTGAGAATGCTGACTTTCCATCTGCAGTGAAAGACGGCAAAGTGTATGTCAGGGGACAAGGGTAAACAGAAAGTTACTTGGGTACAAGAGACCAATTCAGATTCTCCACTGCTATCTTCTTCTTCTGATGAGTGTCCAGAATCCTCTCCTTCTGGTGAACCTCCAGGTAACTCAATTCTTTCTGATCTAGATGTTCCCATTGCTAAAAGGAAGGGGGTTAGGTCGTGTACTCAACATCCTATTTCTCATTTTGTCTCCTACACTAATCTGTCTTCTTCCTATAAAGCTTTTTTGTCTAAAGTTTCTTCTGTGAGTCTTCCTTCCAATTTTCAGGATGCTCTTTCTACTCCTGAGTGGAAGCATGCCATGATGGAGGAGATGAGAGCGCTTGCTAAAAATGGCACTTGGGAATTGGCTGCGTTACCTAAGGGCAAACGACCTGTTGGATGTAAGTGGGTGTACACTGTAAAGTACAAAGCCGATGGTTCAATTGAACGTTACAAGGCTAGATTGGTGGCCAAGGGTTTTACTCAGACTTATGGAGTAGACTACCAGGAGACATTTGCACCGGTTGCTAAGATGAATTCTATCAGAGTCCTTCTCTCCCTTGCCTCTAATCTTGACTGGCCTCTCCATCAATTTGATGTAAAAAATGCTTTCCTCCATGGAGATCTGGCAGAAGAAGTGTACATGGACATTCCCCCCGACTTTGAGGATGTTAAAACCACAAGAAAGGTGTGCCGGCTACGCAAGTCACTTTATGGCCTTAAGCAGTCTCCTAGGGCTTGGTTTGAGAGGTTTACTCAGGCCATGCTAAGATACGGTTTCAAACAAAGTCAAGCTGATCATACTTTGTTTGTGAAACACTCCTCACATGGTAAAATGACAGCCCTCATTGTCTATGTGGATGATATTGTACTCACAGGGGATGATGTTGAGGAGGTTCCTCGGTTAAAGGAGTATTTGGCTAATGAGTTTGAAATCAAAGACTTAGGCAAACTGAAGTACTTTTTAGGCATTGAGGTTGCTCGGTCCAAAGATGGTATCTTCATATGTCAACGAAAATATGTGCTTGATTTGCTAAAAGAAACTGGAATGCTTGGAAGTAAAGCATGTGATACACCACTAGAACCCGGACTAAAGCTTAGTGAGGATGAAGGAGGCGAGCCTGTAAACAGGGGAGATACCAGAGACTAGTGGGTAAGCTTATTTACTTATCCCATTCGCGGCCTGATATTGCTATTGCAGTGAGTATGGTTAGTCAATTTATGCATGCTCCACGTGCAACTCACTTAGAGGCGGTTATGCGGATTCTGAGATACTTGAAATCTTATCCGGGAAAGGGTCTTTATTTCTTAAAGCATAGTCATCTCAGTGTGGAGGCATATACAGATGCTGATTGGGCTGGCTAAGTAACTGATAGAAGATCCACCTCTGGCTATTGTACCTTCGTTGGCGGAAATCTAGTTACTTGGAGAAGCAAGAAACAAAATGTTGTTGCACGGTCTAGTGCAGAGGCCGAATTCAGAGCTATGGCTCAAGGTGTGTGTGAGCTTTTATGGATTCGATTATTATTGCGGGATTTGGGGATTCATCAGACAGATTCTATGAGGCTATACTGTGACAATAAGGCCGCCATTAATGAAGCCCACAATCCGGTTCAGCATGATCGGACCAAGCATGTGGAGATTGATCGGCATTTTATCCAGGAAAAGCTTACTAGTGGCACTATATGTATGCCTTTCGTGCGGTCTGGGGATCAATTGGCTGATGTTCTTACCAAAGGATTAAGGATTAAACCGTTCCGTGACATTCTCGACAAGTTGGGCATGAGAGATATCTTCGCACCAGCTTGAGGGGAAGTGTTAAAATGTGTTAGGATATTTCCCATTTTATTCTCATTCAGTCTCTTGATTTGCTGTAATGGGCCTTTATTTAGGCCTTAACTTATATTTATGATTTAATATAAAAGGGTATGATTAACCACTCATACCCTAATCTTTTCTCTTCTAAAATTAATAGAAGTTGTATATATTACACCCAAAAAAATTGAATAAAATAAAACTATACAAAAGATATTTCAACAAAGGCCACAAAAAGATATTTCAAGCAAGTTGTAAACATATTGTTTATAATACTCACAGAGTTCCAGATGGGTTTGTCCGTGCTGCACCACCAAGAAGACACAATTAATAATAAGAAAATTTTAAATAAATAAATAAACTCTTCTAAAGTTAAGTTATCTTTAACCTACAAGAATTAATATGTTAAACGTATTAACACCTAGAATTCCAATATAACATATGCCACTCACAAAAGTATGCCATGCATAATAATTCACCAAAAAAAAAAAAAAAAGAGCATTCCAACTTATAGGGACAAAATTTGAGAAAAATGCCGGATATGAACATAAAAATAGTAAGGGAATAAATAATCTCAAATTCATTTGAACGTTAACCATTTGTACATATTTCTTTAAAAAAAATATTTTTATTATAAAGTAAATCAATTGCAGGGAAAAAAGCAGTCAATCTGCACGAAACTCCATCCTCACTCATATCTTTGCACTCTTTATGCTTTGTACCTTTTTTTAATCTATTTAAACAACTATAACAACTTAACACTTCATTCCAAACTACGTGAAAACATCGTTGCTAAACACATTTTCTAAAAGTGTGCTTCGCAACCATGCCTTTTAATTTCCATTTTGTTAAAAGCATGATTAGCAACCATGTTTCTCTAGACTTCCAATGTTAGTGGACTTACTGTTCAAATTCAACACACTTTTAAGAAAACATGTTTAACAATCATGCTTTCATGTAGTCAGGGAAATGAGTTTTAAAACACACCAAACCAAACCAACCCTTGTGTACCAATTAAGTGAGGTTGGCTACATGTCATTCTACTCTATCAAGGGCTATATGCTTAGTTAAATTAAATACATTCATGTATTTTTCAACTACCGCATCCCATGTCAACTTAGGTCTTCCGCTCCCCCTAACATCTCCATTTATAGTGCATCTATAGGTCTTCGTTGTACATGAATAAACCATTTTAACATATTCTCTCTCAACTAATTTTCAATAAGTGCTACTTCTACCATTTCACCGTTTCACGAATATATTCCTTTCTAATTCTATCTTGCCCAGTCTTACCACATATCCATTTAAGCATTTTCATCTTAGCTACAATCATTTTATACACATGTTATTTCTTAGTTACCCAGCATTTTGTCCCATAATGCATTGTTGGTCTTGTAACTATATTAATTTTTCTTTCAATTTTGTTGGTATTAGTCAATCACATAATATGACAAGTGCACTTCTCCACTTAAGTCAACCTACTTTGATTCTAAAAAATCACATCATCTACAACCTCACCATCTTAATTTATAATGGAACCTAACTAATAAAAAATTTCACTATTTATTTCCTCTTAACTTTCAATCTTCACTTCTCTATTATTTCTACTTCTACTACTTACATTCCATATATTTTGTTTTATTTCTACTTTTTTTTTAAACCCTTTTAACTTGAGTGCATCAATTTATTATCTCTTAGCTTTCAATCTTCACTTCTCTATTATTTCTACTTCTACTACTTACATTCCATATATTTAGTTTTATTTCTACTTTTTCTTTTTAAACCCTTTAACTTGAGTGCATCAAGCCAAATTTCTAATTTAGTATTAATTACTTCCTTAGTTTCATCTCCTAGGATGATATCATTAGGGAACATACACCATGAAACATATTAAGAAAGACAACCATGAAGCATCTTAAGTTAATCGGAATCCACTGATTAAGAAAGACAACCGAGAAAGAAAGGCTCGACATTCTCCAAGTGATTGATCCTAGCTTAGCGTGCTAGCCGCTGCTTCATTTGGTATAGTGATAACACTTTCTCTTTTCTCCAAGTGATTGATCCCAGCTTAGTGTGCTAGCCGCTGCTTCATTTGGTATAGTGATAACACTTTCTCTTTCTTAGCGCTCCATGCTACATTATCCTAAAATTGACTTGTAGCTTTTCTTCGTTTAACTAAAACATCAAATAAGACTTCATTCTTCCATTCAAATACTTTTCCTTCTCAAAAGGGCTACTCCCACATAGTGTCGCCACGGATTCTAATTTATAATCATGTTGTTTGTTTTCGTTATCTAACATCTTCACATAAAGTGGATCGCCACGTGTAGTAGTTGTATTTGTTGGTACACCACCATCAATCGAATTTAAATATCAATTTTTCTCCATAATCTTTGCAAGTCACCGCATCTTCAACTACCAAGTCATTGACCACCATCGCATAAATCTTTTCATTCCAAACCTCTAAGCCACATTCACTGTAAGTTTAGAGGCATCAAAGCATGTCGCTGAAAGGATGTGCCTGCTTCAACGACCAAATTGATAAGCTCGCCACTGTCATGTGAAGTCCCATTCAAGTAGCCAGGTGCCCACGCATGACTAGGCCACACGTGCTCATTAGGGAACATTTTTTTCCCCTTCCTAATCGATATTTTTACACTTAAATTATACCAAAAACAATCTCTATTGATCATTATTTCCTACTACAAAAAGTTCAAAATGAGGTATTGGTTGGTCATGCCAATCTAGTCCAGTGACAATATATACCGTGGCAAAGCCACTATGGCCACCTTTCCGGACCACTCCTACCTAGCATGAGGCATTATGAGACTAAAACAGGGAAGAAATTATAGCAAAAAGGAGACTTACAACATCTTTATTTCATTGTTCAATCGTAGCATTCCAAGCTAACATGAAGTTCAACCGAGCAACTTCTTCGGACCTCCTACACTGCCTTCCTTGTATAGACCAGCGCAATAGTTATCTTGGGGAACTCTCATCTCCTTCTTATTATGCAACTAGTTTGGAGACGAAAAGCTTGCATGGCAACTTGTATTGTACACAAAAACAACTCCGAACAAGGAACCCAACCCACTCAAGGTTTTCAGCTTGCCTATAACCTCAATGGCACGCTCCATCCCCATTCATTATCCGACCAGCTTGGGCACTAGCAGAGACCGGGCTCATAACAAAAGAATGCAGCCAAGAAAGAATAAAGCGCCAACTAGCAAGTAAACCCTAGCCTTGCTAGGCATTGACAAGTAAACCCTGATTATACTGGGCCTCAAACATTAAAGCACTAGCTTGCTAGGCATTGACTAGTAAGCCCTGATTATACTAGTCATCGAACTAAAAGCCCTAACTTGCTAGGCATACAACCACTAGGCATCGCACACATAAACCCTCACTTCCTAGGCATTCTTTATGAAAACGAATGGCTTAGTTAGGTGCTCTAGGGATAAGACCTATTTTAGCTTGGCATCTTTTTCATCAAGAATGCTCCTCAACGGCGTCGGGTATTCTAGCTAAAGCCCTAGCCCAACTAAGCATGATTCTCAGCATTCAACCATCACACTCGTGTAATTAACTAGAGTTATTTCAAATATTGGAAGGCACAAGGTAGCAGTACTTGGCACCAAGTCAGTACCACCATATGGTCATCTATGAGAGCAATAAAAAAACTTCTACTCCTTCTCACTTGAATCGAAGAAACTGAAAGTTGGGGGGGCAATTGTGGGAGGTAAATTTACAGCCAAGATTAACCATGGTCCAAGCCGAACAAGTGTTAGCATAATGGCCCAATCCAATCAAAAAAGCCCCTCAAATAACATAATTAGGGCAAGTCATCAACCAATATAAAAAGGAAGCACTCCTAGAAGGTATGGGGGCCTCCTAAACTCCGGATTCACACTTTTTCTCTTGGTTCTTTGTCTCTCTGAAAGTTGAATCTAACTTCATCATCGGATTGCCCTTCAGTCAGAAACCACTGGTAGGAAGGCTCTAACAGTCTATTGTTTTGCAGATCAGTGGGATAAAGCTCATCTCGTTGTTGAATCTCTCCCTCAATCCATGTGAGTTAATTTTTATGCTTGCACACTCACCAAAAGTGGTGAGATATGGTGAGAAACAAGCTATTTCGTTATGTACTTTTTTTATGATATTGAGATTGCCCATTAAAATACAAATGAAGAAAAATAAACCATCTGTATCACTATATCACTTGTTTTCTTTTCCAAACAGAGTGTTAAAAATACATACAAGAATTAAACACATACAGAGACTACACGACATGGAAATGTAAAGAGAAAGCAGTGGAGGTGCTTAACTGATCAGATACATCAGTACGGAAAGTCTGTTCTCCAAACGAAATACACGCAAGCCACTTGTCCTTAAACTTCATCTCCGCCTTCAACAACAACAAGTACAATTCACATAGGCCTTGTATATATGTACATATATATATATATAGAGAGAGAGAGAGAGAGAGATTTGGATCATACACTGATGAGAGTGGTGAGAGCGATTCCAGCGAAATCCTCGGCATCGAGCAATTTGGAATGTTGATGATTCGAATTCGAACCACTGGTACGACGACCAAGACGGTGACGAAAGTGAAGTCGCTGCTTGAAACGTGACAAGCGCGACGAAGATTGCTTTGAAGCGTCCTCGGAGCCATCGTAGGACTCTGTATCTCCTGATTTCGAATGAATGTGAAGTCGCTGCTTGAATCGAACCAACCGCGACGAAGAGTCCTTCGAACCGTCTTTGGATTCATCGTGTGCCTCTTCTGCTTCTCCTGGTTTCGAATGAACGTGAAGACGATGCTTGAAACGAGACAATCGCGACGAAGAGTCCATGGAGTCATCGGAGGACTCTGTAACTCCAGATTTCGAGCTTTCGTTACCCATTCTCTCTCTCTCTCTCTGTCTATCTCAATCCATTCACTGTTTGGGAGAGAATCGATGGGGATGATTCTTAGACCGTAGTGAGCATATTTGGGAAATTCGACCGTGGGTTCGTAAAGTTTGTTGACTACCGTTTCGCCAGAATACAGTGGACCACTTTTTTGACTAGTAGCTTCTGATTTTGAAAAATATTAGACAGATCTTCGATAAAATTTTGATAAATATTTTAAGATATTGATTTAATTACCTTTTTAAAAAAATAAAAAATTACTTTTAATAATATGCTCAAAATAGGCCTTTGTTTGGGTACATTACGCTTTTTCGCTACTTTTGTTTGGCTGCTTAAAGACGATGTCCACTGGTGCGTCCGGTACCAGGTGGTCTAAAGTTTGTGTTTTTTTTTTTTTTAGCCCTCAAAGAAAATTGTGGCTTTTGTTTTGTCTTCTAAAAGTTGCTAGACTTTTGCAACTTTTCTTCCCACATACGATGTTGGTTCATTTCGTTATCGGAATCTACCACATAACTGTAAATTCGAATAGCAACTGGTCGAGATCGAGTTGGGTTTGGAATCTCTCATTGTTATCTCTTATTTTGCCGGTGTGATCTAGGTGGTGACAAACGTAGAGTCAATTGTTGTATTTAAAAAATAGAGTCTTGCTACGTCGCTCGAATTCGGATGCCTCCGAATCCCCCGAATCCAAAAGAGAAGGTGATCGAGAGAGAGACGGAGGCAAGGCAGAGGCGATCGGCCGACGAAGAAGAAGAGAAGGACTGGAGGGGGCACATTCAACCGGGCAGAGGCAGAAACGGAGGCAAGGCGGCGACTCCGACGGCGGCACCATTTCGTTGATGGAGTTCGAACCCAGCAACGGCGGCGACTCCGACTCTAACTTCTGCGATCGACATCCACCGTCGATGGCGGGGCTGGAACGGCGGGGCTCGGCGATCGACGATCGTCTTCTCTCTCTCTCTCTCTTTCTCTCTTCCCCTCTGCCTCTGCTTCTCTCCCTCTCCCTCTCCCTCTCCCTGTTTCAGATCGAAAATGGAGAAGAAAAAAAAAATCCCCAAAACGACGTCGTTTTGGGGATTAGGGGGGGCCAAATTCGAGCTCTCAAACATTATTCTAAAAAATATATATTATACTTTGTATGAGAGGGTTCAAGAACGCCGTTGGAAAATTCGAAAATCCTTAAAGAAAAATTCGAATTCTCTAAAAAATGATGAAAGGCTTAAATTCTTCAATAGTCTCAACTAAAAACACAAAAGTAAAGAGATTATGGAGATAAGATATTGAGTAAAAAAGTAGGCAAAGTAGCTAGAGAAAGAATAATGGCAAGGCTCTCTCATGGATCTCCACTTTCACTCTCAAGATTGATAATTGAAAAGGAAAATTAGTTCTTTCCCAAGAATTTTCTCTCCAAAATCCATCCCTTATAAAGCTATGGGTGGGTGCTATTTATAAACACCTCATGATGTAGGATAAAACCCGTGTGCAAGGCACATAGGGAATATTCTCTCTAACCACCTTGTCCGAAGAGGTGATCTCTCTGAGGATGAGGAAAACCCTCGAAGAGAAAATCAACTTCTCGGCGAACCCTTCTTCTTAGTCATACCTAACCAATGATCCCCAATCCCAAAAGGCCGAGGTAGTCCTAGAGGACCTCACGCCGCCAAATATTGCCAAGTCTCATGGACTCCCCGGAGTCGTGCCACATCGACCCGGGTATAGGCTAGTTTAACCAAAAAGTGAATTTATCTCCACTCACCGTCTTCGAATCGGGTCCTTTGTTCGAACTCCACTACGCCCATGGTTCTGGTGCGTAGATCCCGGAAAGCTCCGAGCCCACAAGTGTTCTGGAACTCATTGATGGAGCGACTTCTAGATTGCGTTTGAATCTGTTCAAAACCCGAGTGCCTCAGATCTCTAGGCTTGCTCAATACCCTTTCGAGTCCGGGCCCGAGTAAGTTTCTAAGTTCGTGGATCCGAACCCTTTCAAGGCTTGGAGCAATTCGGCCCGTTTAATGGCAATTAATCTGGGCCCACCAATCTTGGACTTGCGATAATTTTGGGCCCACCAACCTTGGGCTATTAGGCCTAATTAATTTAGTGGGCTCAAATTAGCTCCTCTTACATTTGCCCCTTGCATGTATGAGAAATTTTAAATTTTCTCGGACATACATATTGTCATTTCTTCGACCTTGCTTCGCATCACATCCCAAAAAAAAATATGTTGTCTTGACAAAGCCTATGGATAAAGTTGATGACTCACTGTAATTTACGAATAAAATTAACAAGTAATATGAAATAAATAAATAAATATCTCTCCTTTTTTTTTCACTGATTTGTTTTTCGAAAGTTAACTTGAATTCTTCAATTCCATAAATCAGCAAGCATGAGTCCAAATCTTTTTTTTTTCCTTATAGAATATCTAAGGTCCACTTTTTTTATTCCAAGTCAAAGAACCATAAAGCACCCATTTTTTTATTAAAAAAAAAAATCCAAACACTCTTTTTTTTCGCTTGGAAAACGGCAGACACATTATATATATATAAACTAGTAGAATAATCTGAGAGGCCTTCTTTTCCTTTGGTTTGGAAACAGCGGGCCCATTGTATGCACATATACACACTAGAATACTTGAAAGAATATCCCAAGCATCACACTTTTTTTTTTCTATTTAAAGAAAGGGCCAAAACCCTATTTCATAGCTCACCTTTTTTTTGTTTGTTGCACAGTCGCGCTCTCTTTCTCTACACAGAGAGACCCAGCTTTCTTCTTCTTTTTTGGTCTTTTGAAACCCAGCGGCACAATCTCTCTTTCTAAGCTTAGAGACTAAGCTTCTTCTTCTCCAAGAAAAAATCTGCTTCTACAACACCATAGGTCGCCGCCACTTGCTCACTGACCTCCACCGCAGCTCCAAACTCCGTCGCTGTCATCGTCTCCACTGCAACTTCATCGCCAACCCACTGTTGGCCTCTCTGCTGCGACCTCTCCGTCGACATTGACTGTTGTTCCAATACCCACCACACACGTCGCCCGTTCAACGCATCGTGTGTGGACACCAACTCCTCTACAGCACCACCGCTACTTCCGGACTCAATCGTCCAACGCCGCCTTCGGACTCAACCGTCCAACGCCGACCACACATGTTTGCCCACTCAACGCGACGTGTGTGGTCTTGCCTAGCACCGTTGAGCCTTAGTTTACATTATTCTTCATTTCTCTCTTGGTTATTGTTGCCTTGAATCTGCTCCTTCTTTCTCAGATCTGTGGGTAAGTGTATATATATATATATTTTTTAATCTTGGTGTAAGCTTTTTTGTAAAATAAGCTTTTCAGAATTTCTAATTCCATTTTTTTTTTTTTTTTGTTCAAAGACTTTGATACACTGAGCCTTAATATTTGTGATTTGAAATTCCAATGTGGAGCTTGAACTTGTTTGGGCTTTGCAATTTTTGAAATAGGCTATGGGATTTACTTAAATGGTTTTTCTGACTCAAAATTTGCCAAAGAAATTCTGGGCTATGAACATTGACTTGGGAGGAACACTCTTGCAATTTGTAGGACAATCTACTGAATCTTGCTACGGATGACAAATATAAAAATACTTCTGATCTTGGCTCTGAAATTTGCCATTGAACTTTACTCTACCCAAAATTTGAGTCCTGTATAAGCTGAATCTTTAATATGAAACACAGTAATTTTGAGAAAATGACCTGCTTGAATTTCATCACAAAACGGCCTATGACATTGCACCTCTTATTGATGACAGAAACTTGAAATCTATATGTTGATGATACGCACATTGGTACTGCAATTTGTTAAGCTTAAAGATGTTGAGTGAATCTTGAACCCAAATTGTTGAATATAAATTTTGTTGTTGAGCAATTGATCATTGTATTTTCGAGGAAGATAATGCCATACTCAAACCATATATATTTGATGAATAATACTCTTGACAATTTGAACCATATGAACACTTTCATTGCGGGAATCAAACGCCATAGTATAGAATAGGGCTATATATTGTTATTTGTTGATCTTGTGAATACCCGAGAAAATGAATTGCTAATGACGTCTGAGGTTGAATTTGTTGATAAACCCATCATGTTGCATGTAAATCTTATTATCAAATGACTAATTGTTGCGACCCTTAGAATAGTAGACATTGTGCCTGAATTCTTGATGTAAAACTCCTTGTAGAATTTGTTGAATTCGTGGATTCTCTGAGAAACGAATAGTTAATATCGAAATTTCGTTCGAATGTGTTGCTTCAATTCTAATATTCTGAATTTTAATACGGTCGACTCCTTGCTATTTATACCTGTTATTTTAGCCATATGTCTTCTCAAAAGAAATCTGTTGTCCTGGGGTCATCAGAACCGGCTCTCATGAAAGAGAGGGATGTACCTCCGGCGTCCGAGTGGAGGAAATCTCCTTATTTTGGTCGGAAGGACCCGTTCTGGTGAGCGGCTACCTCCACCACTTCTCTTCCGTTTCCGAAGGGAACTCCATTATGTCTCTATAAGGACACTGACTCCAGACATGAGGCCCTCATTTCTCCTTCTTCGGTGCTACGCTTTAGGGTTGAGCGAGGGGACATTCCATACTGCTATCCCTAGTTCAAGGCCTTCTCAAACCCTCATTTTGGTTGGCAAGAGTGGGTCGATGATGTCTTCTCAGACAAGGGCCTCTGTCAGCAGCTTCAGAAGGCCCGGCTATTGATCATAGTGAAAATATCTCGATCCCTATCCATCCGCCGCAACAATGCTAGCCTTGAAGCCATGGCTCTTCGACGGAGCACCGAGACACACACTTTCATATGCCTTCTACCCTAAGCGGACACCCTCCAATGATGATTCTTTGATCCAATCTCTAAAGCTAAATCTTCAAGCTTGTGACCGGTGGAGTTCTGTATTTGATGGTTCAGTGAGGAGGACCAATCGAGTGAGGACGGACCGTGCATCCTACACCGCATGGATCCGCCACTTCTTTAGAGATCTTCAGCCCCTAGCTAGAGATGCTGACCCTGATTCTCGGGAGTATGAGGTCAGCCCGATGTATGGCTCTAGGCTCTATTTTTTGGGATTTTTGGCTTGCTTCCTCTCATTTTTCATTCTTCCGAGTACACCTCCAGATTCTCTCAATCCTTTTGTCTTTCCCTTAGTAGTTAGGTTCTTTAGAGGGGATTGGATTCCTTTGGCTCCGCTATTTCTTGGGAATCTTTATTACCGGCTGGATCTACTACATCAAGACATGGTTCGTTCCGTGGGTCGATATGAGCCTGTCTCCTTCATCCACAGCCAGTTCCTGCTTTGTTTTTTCTTTGAGAGGTTCCCAAAGTTTGCCCCTACTCCGACTGTATTCGAGGCAGAGGTTCTTCGGGAGATAGTGGATAAAGATGGTATCCCCGTGCTCGGTACTGACAGGTCTCGCACATTTGAGAAATCGAAGTCTTGCTACATCACACGCACCATTTCCACTTTATCCTTGATACTTTGGTTCCTCCCGCCTACGTGTCCTTTCCCTTATCTATCATGGTTCCTCCCACCTGGTGTCCTTTCCCTGCCGAAGGGTATCTCTGCATACCTTGTTGATATGCTGATAATGATTCGTCCGAGTTCGTTATCGATATGGCATGAGGAGGGCGTTGATAGCACCGTCTACAGACCTGATAGAGTAGCATGCCAATTCGGGTTTGACCAGTGTGCCCCAAGGCTAGCACCTCCTTTATTATCTTTTTCGGAGAGCTACGGGCACTTTACTCATGGACTTGTATACACCATGCTTCCTATATCCGGCTCTTTGACGATGCCAGGCTTGAGCCGAGTAGGGGGTTTCACCCCCTTTTTCAAGAGATATTGGCAGAAGAATATTGATGCATTTATTGAGTTTGTCTAGAGCAGACCGACCATATGTTTGCCTCCGCCGATTTATAAGAATGACTCTTCTCTTCGGTTGCCTGAGAGCCGAAAATTTGATCATATGTATGAGAGTTTCTTCACTTCATCTGCTCTGACTGACCCTCAGGCTCGGGTGGCTGCTTCTAGCTTGGCAATTGCTTCTCCAGAGCCAGTCCCTTTGAATAAGGCCTCTAGTCCTCGGACGACCCGCCTTAAGAAGATGGCCCATAAGAGGGCTTCTGATGCTAGTCTTTCCACTCATCGCCTTTCCAAAAGGCTCCATCAGGTACTAGATAGACATTTTAAAATTTTTAAAAAAAAAAAATAATTTGAAGTTACTTTCCTTCTTGAGACTATACCTTCTTAAATGAACACTTTTTATTTTCCCCTGTTGTGTAGGACCCTGCGATTGCTGACGTTCTCAGTACTGTGGCTACTGGCCATGCTGTCTCCACCAAGCTGGACTCAGACCTGGACGACACCCTCCATTTGTCTGCAAGACTGGTAAAGATACGTACCCCTCGTGTAGCAGTTATAGATGATGATGATGAGGCTGAGTCTTCTGATCATTTTTGTGACCTTATCCCACGTATGCGTCGACACCGTCCTATCGTAACTGAAGATGCCTCTCCATTGGTCAGATGTTCCCCTCATCGCTCAGTTTCAGAGGAGGAGCGTTATCTTGGTGACGAGGTTATCGGGGCTCACTGTTCTAATGCTGAGATTATTGAGAACCTGTAGACACCCCATTTTTGACCGACCTTAAGACTCAGACGATTGAGCGCTCGGTGATTGTGCATGTTGTGCTCGTTTCGAGGTTTCAGAGTTTTGGCTAAGAGCCTTGCCTCCGGGCCTCTGAACTTTTTGCACTTTGGCCCAGTTTGCGGACCGAACCATGTTTTCTCTTCCCTGGAGGGAGGGAGTGGTCTTGTAGACCACCTCTTTGTGGTCGTAGACCACTTGTCCCATTTGGAGACCAGTTTCCGGTTTTCAGAGCCTTCGGCTGCGCGCCTTGACTCAGGACCGCTTAACGTTCTCCGTTTGGCGTGATTTTTGAACCACACCTTGTTGCCTCTGCTTAGAGGGACACTGTGGTCCGGGAGACCACTTTTGTGGTCGCAGACCACTTTTGGTGCCGGTAGACTAGTTTTCGAGGCTTTCGGCTGCGCACTTTGCCTCTCGAACTTTCGTTTTGCATCCATTTTGGTTTGTTTTTGGTACAAACCTTGTTTTCCTTGTTTGGAAGGTGGTACAAGGGTGGGAGACCAGTTCTTCCCCTTGGAGACCACTTTTTCTCCCGCTAGCCAGTTTTCTGGTCTGACAACTGGTTTTCTTGGTCTTTGGGCCACCTTTTCTGGTCGACCGCCACACCCCTGCATTGTTTTCATACTCTAGACCATCTCCCACCATGGCCGACCAGTTGTTGTCTTGGGAGATCACTTGTGGTGGTCGGCCGACCACCTCAAGTAGCTGGCCGACCACTTCAAGTGGTCGGCTACTTTTTGTCACATTTTTGGAGATATTTTCTTCCAGCTGGCACAGTTGGAAGGCACTAAAGCCATCCTCCATACATGTGTATGGAGGGATGGCTTTGAGGCCAAAGCTTGTCCAACAAGCTTGTTCTTTGTTCTCTATAAGAGAGAACCACCTCCTCCCTCCTCTAGGTTCAGAAATTTGAGGCTTGAGAGTTATACATACATACTTGTATCTATCTTGCCTTTGTTCTTCATTTTGTGCTTCAAAAGTGTCATTTTACCACACTTTAAAACACAAACACACACTCAAACACCATCCTTTTGTTGCTGAGGTGCTTAGGAGCTGGTTTTGGTGTTGTTGGATTGGTTTGAGTTTGGAAAAGCTGCTGGAGTTGTGGTTTTGAAGAGGTTCTACAAGGGTGAGTCTTTAACCCCTTAAACCCCTTGTTTTGCTTAAGCTTTTAGACCTATCTGCATACTGATTTAAGCTTAACTTCCAACTAAAAAAAGTTCTGTTTTTCAGTCCTTAAAATTTTTGTTTAAGGTCACTTTTGTGTTGGGGGTAGTATACCCCATCTTAGGCCTTGTTTGGTCTTGTTCTTGTGCCTTCTTTTTAAGCTATTGGGATCACCTTTACATGACCTTTCTACCACTGAAATCCAAGGATTTTCAGTAGTGGAGAGGAGGTTTTGAGGTCCCAAATAGGAGAGGGTCATCCCCTCTCCTTGTATTTTGAATACTTGCTTCATATGCCTCATGTTTGAGCATGTTTATTAAGCTTGTGTTGGCTTGTTCTTAGCATGTATTGGGGGTTATTTCAACATGCCTCAGATCTGTTTTGACTTGGTTTGGTCATTCCATGCATGCCTTATACACTTATAGTGTAAATCTTACAAACTAGCTTTGTGTGCCTCATGTTTGAGCATGTCTTTCTAGCTTGTTTTGGGGCCATCTCAGTAGGTTTTTGGTATTGTCTTAACATGCTTTAGATCTTTTTTAGGTTGGTTTGGTTGGCTCTTGCATGCCTTATACACTTGTAGTGTAAATTTCATAAACTAGTCTTGTATGCTTCGTAAAGTAGCATGTCTTTCTAGCTTATGTTGACTCCATTTCAGCATGTTTTTGGTGATGTTTTGCCATGTCATACCTCTGTTAAGCTTTGGTTTGGTTGGTCCTTGCATGCTCCATGCACTTGTAGTGTATTTCCATGAACTAGCCTAATGTGTGCCATGCTTTAACATGTCATTCTAACATGCTTTTGGCTTAACTCTAAGAAGCTTTTCTTCATGTTTTAGCATGCTTAAGGTCATGCATGCCATGCTTTGTATAGCTATAGTGCATTCTAGCTTGTTAGCTTTGTGTATCAAGTCCACTAGCATGCATTGCTTGGCCTATTTCCATGATTTGGCATCATTTGGAATGTGATTTCAGTCCATGTTTCATGGTCTTACTCTTGCATCTTTCACTTATTCCATGCTTTGAGGAGTTGGTGTTTTATGCTCTTAACATGAATCATTGCGTATGCCTTCATGCCTAAGCTTGCGAGCTATCATTTCAATGTGTTTTTGGGGTTATTTTGCCATGATATAACTCTGATTTTTGTTGGTTAAGCCATCTCATGCTTGGTCTTGGTAGGTGTAGTGTAATCTACCTTATTTGCCTTGCATATTCCATGCCTTATGCCCTTCATGCTAGCATATTTTGGCTTCCTTCCACGAATGTTTTAGACTCATTTTGACATGTTCTAGGACTGTTTTGGGTTGCCTTTTCCATATGCTTCATGTTTTGCATAGCTATAGTGTAAGTGCCTATGCTAGTTTCAAGCTTTGAGCTTCATAGCATGCTTCATTTGTGTTGTGTACATGATTTGGCATCCTTTAACATGACATTTCAGAGCATGTAGCATTGTCATGTTCCCACTTCATTCACTCTTTCAGTGCCTTTGACTGTTATGCATTGTTGCCTAGTTTGTGGCCTAGCATGTATGCCATCTTGCCTAGGCATTTGAGCCCCCATCTCAGCATGTTTTGGTCTTTGTTTAGACCTAATTAAGCTCTGTCCATGGTTGGTTCATGCATTTGTGCCATGTTTTGCATGCCTCCTATGTGTTGCTCTTTGCTAGCCTTATGCTTTAAGGACCCTAGCATGCCATACTTGTGTTGTTTGAATGATTTGGCATCATTTCTTACCATATTTCAGAGCTTATAGTGTTGTTACACTTCCATGCTTGTTACTCTTTGAGCACTCTTGAGAGTTGTGCTCTTAGGCCTAGTTGATGGGCCAATGCATGTGCATGCTTTGTTTTGCATTTCATGCCTTTGTTTTGGTGTTATGGCATGACTGAGGTCTGTCCACATTCGGTTTAAGTCCATTGAGCATTGAGTATGCCATGTTACATTGCATTGAGTATGCCATGTTGTTGTTTGCATTGTGTATGCCTTTTTGTTGCTTTGCATTAAGTATGCATGCCATTTAGCATTGAGTATGCTATGTTACATTGCATTGCATGTTTGCATGCTTGTCCCTCGCATATTGTTTGCATGCTCGTTTTATTACATTATATGTTTGCATACTTGAGAGGCATTGCATTTTTGCATGCTCCATGTTACATTGCATTTTTGCATGCTCCATGTTACATAGCATTGTGCATGCTATGTTATGTGTTGCATTGTGTTTGGAATAGGTGTTAGTCCAAACACGAAAAACGAGGGACGTTTCATACTCGAAGTGATAAAACGTGCCTCAATTCTCGGTCGCCGACGCTCTTGATCATACATGATAGAGCTCTAGGCATTTATGTGTTTATGTGTGCATTCATTTTACATTGAATTGTGCAACTTCGCCTCTCGCCCATCATGCATCGAGATGCGTGATTGGTGGCCCGAGGGTCGAGAACCACACTCCCTTGAGCTTATGAAATGATAGGGAGGTGGTTGTGCACACATACTTTGCAAATACATTGCCATGCCCTTTCTTGCTCTCTGTGCAGCAAAATGGAGTCTGGCAGCAACAACTGGTCGACCGACCAGTAAACCTAGCTGGCCGACCACTTTTTCTGGTTTTCAGTAAAGAAAAGTGGTCGGCAGGTGGTCTCCCTCCTCAACAACTGGTCGGCCACCCTCCCACAGGTTCCCATGGTGGAGTTTAAGCTCTCTGGAGCTTGGTGCAAGGTTCTGAGGACAATTGCAAACAGAGGCAAGTTGGGGCATCGCGACGGATTTCCGAACAAGGTGACCAAGCATGCATATACTTGCCGCCTTGAGGCTCCTGATTTATCGCTTTACTTAGCTGATTTGATTAGCTAGTTAGCTATTTGATTTGTACCTAATTAGTTAATGCGTTTAACTATTCATTTGTATTGTAATAGCTTAATTAATTAGCTTGTTAGTTAATTAGTTGGCTTGTAATAATTAGTTTAATTAGCTTAGATTAGCTAGTTAGCTTCTTATTCGGACCCTCCGTCGAGAGGGCCAATTGTTATAATAAGCGTGCGTGTGTGTGATGCATGTCTTCCAACCCCCATTTCTTTCTCCCTTTTACTTAACCGCTTACGATGGTTAGTTTTAAGGCATATTTTGTTTAGCATACCTTATGTCTTGCATGCACCGGGCTTGGCGCATCATACTAACTGCATTGTATTTCAATTCCAAGTTGTATACATGTATCAAGTTGCATTTCATATGCCATGCTAGAATAGCCGAGCCTATTTTAGCTGCATTTTTGCATGTGTTGCATTAGCCATCTTAACATGAACTAGGATCATGCATGATTTCTAACTAGTTCTTTGTTTTGGCTCGGAGTACACTGTGAGTGTTTACGCTTTAGCATACTGCATGTGTGTTATTTGTTGCCATGAAAGCATGCTTGCCATGAGGCTAACTGCTTATTTGATATAACTGCCTAAATGCCTGTGGGTGAAGGTTGGATTGCTTGAATTGGAACAATTCATCAAAATCCGCGATTTAGCCTACTTGCGAGTAGTAAACTTCAAATCATTTTCACAAACAAACATGCAATGTTTTGTTCCAAATTAGGCGATCTAGTCTATACTTATTTGCTATGCGCATCACGTAGTAAGATTAGCTAATTAATCGAAATAAGAACACATGTGTTTTCAAAAACAATATATCATGCTTAGTACAGGTCGATCTTTGATCGGGCGAGCGGAGGTGCTCATTGCATGACCTTCCCCTCTCGTACCCAAGTTCCCGAGCCGAGGCAACTTTGGTGATGACGGACACGTGGCCTTAGGCACGAGTCAGGGTTTCCTAAATTTCCCTAAAAATAAAATATTTAGGTGGCGACTTTATATCTGGCAAAGCAGTCCATGTTTGCCACTTCTTTATTAAAATCAGTTTTCCAAAACGATTTGCCGGATTTGGACTCTTTGGTGATTTATCAATCTTACATTGCACTTTGTGAGATCAGATTAAGAACCGTGACATTGAGTCCGAACTGTAGTAGCTAGAGAACAAAACGGAATTCGCGCCCTCGCAGGCGCGGAGCCCGGGGAGTTCTCGGGGCGCGTCTACAGAACCGTGGCTCTGATGTTGAGATTGTTGAAGGGACTGGTGCCACAGAAATTGATGCCACAGGCCATGCTTCTGGAAGCAATGTAGAGATGAGGTGCGCCTCCATAAGACATATTTCTCAAGGCAATGCAGAGATGAGGTGCGCCTCTGGGAATAGTGTGGAGGTGGATGTGCTAGAAGTCTCTGAGACTCGCTCTGGCACTTATGGTGATTCTCATCCTCTGGGCTTCCTTCATTTTTCAGGGATGACTGCTACTGTTCTGGCTTCATTAGACGTTGAAATCGATCAGGTGCCCCTTGTACAGCCAAGTGACTTCGTTGATGCTAGGAGCCCTTCAATTGCCCCGACTTTGCATAATGATTCTCCCTCAGGTAATCTTTCTTTTTGAAGTTTGTCATATACTTCTATTTGTGAGATTTTTTTTTTTACTCAAATGGCTTTACTGCTCCCTATCCCTAATAAGACTTCTTTATCTTTTCTTCAGTGTTGGCTGCTACCAGTGTCCTGCCTTCACCTGTCTCGGATTCTACTCTGACTCTCTTTGTGACTCCTCATGGTTCTCCTTCTCAAGAGAAGACACATGCCTTTGAGACGACTACTAGAAGCTCTTTATCGCAAGTGCCTTCGAATGTTTTGGATCTGAATCTCAGTGATTTCCACTTTGATAGTGATGTTTTTGGTCTTTCCTCTTATCGATCAGCATTCTCAGGCTTAGGACCTCTGTCGAAAGTCACCCCTTCGGGTGGTTCATCTAACCCGATAGACATGAGGGAGATTCCTGAGACTAGTACCTTTCCGGTCCCAATTCCTCCTTCAGTTTCTGGCAAAGTATCATTTCTCCATTATTGGGTAGCTCTTGAGTTTGCTTCAGTTCTACAGCTTGTGCATTCGAGTTACCCTGAGACCTTTGCTTCATTTGCTTACCAATGTCCACTTATTCAGACTGCTCTTCTCGAGTCTTTTGCCACTATCCTATATAGCTTAGACAGGCAACGGCTGTATGACCTTAACGGGAAAGTAGTCGTGATAGCATATCAGGGAATCTCTAACATGGAGCGTCACCAAGTGGATTTATCATGGCTTCGGAAGCGCCTGGATATAGCTTCGAACACCAGTCGTCGGGTGGCAGTTTTGTCTGTGCTTGTCTCTTATCGAACCTCTATAGATGAGACAAAGACAACTCTTCGTGAACTTGAGTCGGGCTATGCTCGGGCCTTGGAGACTTTAGAGGCACACTTTGCTGTTTGTCCTCAGGATGTAGATGTGACGAGCAGCTTCTTCGAGGGTGTTTTTAGGAGAGATTGAGTTTTTTTTTTTTTTTTGGTATTACTTTCTTGCCCTTTTCGATAAAAATGTTTTATGTAGCACAATGCAATGAAATGATAAAATCTTTGTTGTTTGGAGATTTTCGCATTGTTTTCTCATTCTACTTGATAAAATATTTATTTCGAATGATACAATGGAAAGGAACAATCATATGTACATGTTTATAAAAGCTGAAATATTCTCATTAATTGTTCAACTTTCTTGACAAAAGTATAATATATTCACTGCAAGTGATGGGATAAACATACACCATAAAGAAAACCAGCTTCTTCATAACGTAAGGGAAATACAACTTTTAGACAAAGTAAGAAAATGAAAATGAATTTCAACATAGATGAGTCTATCTATGGGTAGTAACGCTTGATGAACTTTGCATTGAGCGGGCCAGTTCGAAAGCCATCGTCAACCCTTACAAGCTTGTAGTACCCGCTTGAGCTTGCTTGAACCACCCTGTAGGGCCCTTCCCATTTTGGAGAAAACTTGAGCAAGGGTTGTCCTCGCATGATTGGGTCTACGATCTTCCATACTAGATCACCTTCTTTGAACTTTCTTAGCACCACAGTCTGATTATAGGCTCGGGCAATGGACTCATGATACCTTTCCATGATTTTTGCGGCTCTGTCATGCTTTTCCTCTAATGCTTCCAATCTGGTGGTTTGAGGCTCCAATACCATCCCCCGAAGCGAGAGCCATTCAAGCAGATAGTGTTTCCAACTCTATAGATAACACTGCCTCGGACCCATACACAAGGGTGTAAGGAGTTGCTTGAGTTGGCTTTCTCTTTGAAGTGCGATACGCCCATAGGGCTACTATAAACTGTTCGGACCAAGTCCCACCAAATTCATCCATCATCTTGCTCAGAATCCTTATCAGTGTCTTGTTTGTGGCCTCCGCTTGCTGTTCCCTTTTGGATAGTAGGGTGTGGATTTGTGATGCTTCACTCTAGGAGGCTCTTCACATATTTGTTTAAGAAGGGTGTGCCGTTGTCCGAGAAGATGGTGTTCGGCACTTCGAACTGGCAAATGATATTTTCCTTGATGAAGTTCGCGACTGCGGGCCCGTAGCGTTCTTTAGAGGAATTGCTTTGACCCACTTTGTGTTTAATTCCGTAGTTGCAAGAATCCACTTGTACCCTTTGGAAGGTGTAGAGATGGGCCCTATCAGATCAAAAACCCAAGTATGGAACGACCATGGCGTTCGGATGCTATGCAAGTCTACGGCTAGAGCATGGATCAAATTTTCGTGTTTCTGACAAGTCTGGCACCTCTTCACGTGATGGGACGCATCTAACTCCATGGTCGGCCAATAATACTCAAGGTGTATAAGTTGCTCGAACAACCGAGCCCCTCCTTAATGCTCAATTTCGTGGGCTCTTCCGAGGACTAGATCCGACTCCTCCTTGGAGAGACACCTCAGGGGAGTGCCCTCAATGCTTCTTCTGTAAAGCTTGTTCTGATCAAGAAAGTACCGCCTTGCTCTCCTCTTGAGGCGTGCAATGTCCCTCAGGCTCTCAGGTAGTGTCCCCTTCTTGAGATAGTCAATGTAGACTTGTCTCCAGTCAAGGGTATCAATTTCAAAGCAACCCTCATCCTCCCGGATGTATGACTGACACTTGGGGCATTCTTTCTGAAATTGATTCGAGGCCTTCTCCATCTCGGGCCAATAATAGCCTTGTCTTTGGATTCTTTTGTACAAACTAATATCCCTATCCCCGCAGGACTTGTCATGAATCTGTTGTAATCGGAAGCTTGCCTCTTGTTGGCCAACACACCGGGCTAGGAATCCGGTACCTCCTCGGAAGTAAAGTTCACCTTGAATAATTATGAATTAGGCGAGCTTGGCCATAGTCAATTTTCTGACTTTGCTTCTGAGTTGTTCGAGGACTTCTCCTCTCCAGTCCTCAGGAAGGCCTTTGTTCTCGGGTGTAGTGACCCTAATTTTCTTAAGTCATTATTTATTATTACGATTATTATTATCTTATTTTATTTTTAGGCTTTATTAATTGTGTGGTCACGTGAGAATTAATGTGTTATTTAATGAATTTATGTGATGATTAATTAATTTAATGTGTTATTTAATTATATATAATTAATCTAAATATTTATATATTTATATTTGTTTATATATTAAAAAAAATAGGTTTATATATATAGATATATATATATATATATATATATTATCTTATATTTATATTTATATATATAATTTATGTTGTATTATATAATATAATATTATATAATAGTTTATTAGGTTATTATATATTGAGATTTAGGTTTCTAATATAATATGTGTAAGAAGTCAATTAGGTTAGAAGTTAATTAGAAGAAAACAAAGGAAGAAAAAGTGAAGTGCTGTGCGCGGCGACAAGCAAAGTCGAGAGAGAGAGAGAGAGAGAGAGAGAGTAAATCAGAAAGAAAGAAAAAAGAGAGGGTCTGTGCGTCTGTGTGTGGGAGAAAGAGGAAAGGAAGAAGGGTTCTGTTTTGGTGGCTCTATTGGTCTTCTAAATATTTCTTTGATCTTCAAAATAATATTGTAAGTACAAAATCACTTTTCTTGATTTATGTTTAATTCGTTGTTTTTATTTATTTGTTAGTTTTTGATTTGTATTTATATAAAGGTGATAGATTGATTTTAATTATTTTGATTAGTTGTGTAGGTAAGGTTTAGGGTTTTTAGATGATTGATTGATTTTAATTATTTTGTTTAGTTGTGTATGTAAGGTTTAGGGTTTTTAGTTGATTGATTGATGTTAATTATTTTGATAATTGTGTATGCCATGTTTAGAGTTTTTATATGGATTTATTTTATGGTTGTAATCACACTCATAATTATATGAAATTAAAATTAATTAGAACTCATAGATAAATTCCTTATACTCCACCATGACTCCATGGATTGTTATTTTATTTGAGTGTTGGTGAGAAAGAGTGTATAAAAAAAAGTGAGGTTATAAGATTTATTTGAATGCCTTAAGCTTGGCATTGTTATGTTTGTTCTCATGAGTGAGATGTTTTATATATGTAAATTGTTGCCTCGTTCTCATGAGTAGACGAGTGTTTTGATTTACGCGCGTACGTATATGCTAACCATCCGGGGAGTGTGAGTCAAACTCGGGACGATATCCCCATGCAAGTTTGGCTTCAGAGCCGTGTTAGGTATACGGGAGGCACATGAGATATATGTGTAGGCCGGAAGTGGAGGCCGAAGTGGTGGAGTTTAGGTATAAAGAATTTAATTAATGAGTTTTGTTATGTTATAATGTGAATTGTATTGATTTGTTCATGTTGAAAAATAGTAAACGACCTCGATAAATTATGAAATTTGAGCATAGGCATATATACGTGATTCTAGACAACTTCTGTGTTTTAACTTTTAACTTTTTATTAAAGATCGATTAGAACTTTTAATCGGATGATCTTGGTTATTGTAGTTTTGATTCATTTAAGCAATGCAGATTTTAGAGGCTGTTTTAAACCCACGAAACGAGCTTATTTTTATTGGTTTCGCATAAACTGAGGTAAAATTTATTCTGCACACTTTTCGTGTTTAACTTTTCCAAAAAAAATCATCTTAGGGCATTTTTTTTTCGTTTTCAGCTTCATTTTTTCGATTGAATTCCGTCTAGGTTTTTCTATCAAATTTTTCTCTCACCTGTTCCATTTCTGTTAAATTCGTTTAAATTTTCTTTTAGAAAATTTGATTTTGTACAACTTTCGTTCTTTGAGTTTTGGTCAATTCGAATTATTTAAGCATGAAACAGGTGCATTTTTATACTTCTTTTGCAAGTTACTTATGATTAAATTATACTAACTTTATTTTTTTTGCAGGATGGTAGGTCTTACTAAATTTTTTATGCAGGGCTGACCCACCATATTTTTATTTCTATTTTGTTTATTTTATAATCAATTATATTTCGTTGTGTACGGCAAGAAACTAAACGCCACTGTATCTCGAGAAACTACCCATTCGTCTCGGTGCGGATGGAAACTACTTGTCTTGTCCCGTAATAAGAATTAAATGTATTTTTTGTTTGTGTCTGGGTGGACACGTGGGTGTTAAATCTTGTACTCATACCAGTATACCTGTATACTGACTCGTTTTTTGTCTTGGCAACTCGGTGCGTTCTGTTTGAGCGGCAGCCGAGCTTCCTTTGCAGGATTAGTTGGGGCTACGGGTGGGTGACGTGGAATTACTATAGTGTTAGACTTGTCGTTTGCACACCTCTTTTGTTTTCTTGAGCTTAGGGTTAATATTAGTTTATGTATTTATTATTTTTTTGTATTAGAATAATTTGACATGGTTTGTAACCGTACATTATTTAAATTGTTTTGACTAGTTGTTGCTACCTTAATGTTGAGGTATTGGTTAGTTATGAAATTATGATTGATGGTTTGGTTGGCGTTTAGTTTTTTTTTTGTTTCACCCCTAGGATTTGGATGATGGAATATTGATTGGGGTTTAGTCCTGATTTAATATTTAATTGTCTGAATTTTGGGGCGTGACATCGGGTATTATTGAAAGTTTTGTTCTTTTTTTGATAACAATTATCGCCTCCTCCTCTGGAATGTCAACTTTTGCCCCTAATGTTGCGAGGGCATCTGAAAACTTGTTGTCGGAGCGAGGCACATGCTCTATTTCAACTTTTTGAAATTTGTCAAGAAACCTTTGGACTGTTGTTTGATATGTGGCCAAGGCAGGCTCCTTTAAGATAAACTGTTCTGAAACTTGCTTCACTATCAGCTTTGAGTCCCTCCGGATTTGAATCTTCTTGATATTGTGCTTCTCAGCTGCTATCAAGCCCAAAATAAGAGCCTCATACTCAACTTCATTATTTGAACAATGGAAGTCCAGTTTATAAGACAAATATAACTTTTCCCCACTTTTGCTTGTAAGGACTATCCCGGTTCCTCCTTTCCCTCTGGTTGCTGCTCCGTCAAAGCTCAATGTCCAAAAGTTTTCCTTGGAAGCCATAGCTGCATGCACTTCTCCTCTTAAATCTTCATTCACTAGTTCATAGTCACCACTTGGAAATTGGGCAAGGAGATCGGCTAAGGCTTGGCTTTTGATTGCCTTGGAAGCTGCACATGTGATCTCGAATTCACCCAGTGCTAACAACCATCTTGCCACCTTTCCGGTTAGAGCAGGCTTGCTGAGGAGGTATCGGATTGCATCACTTCTAGTAACAATTTGAATCTGATGTGCTAAGAGGTAATGTCTGAGCTTTTGGGCGGTGAATACCAAAGCTAAACAATGTCTCTCTACCGGAGTATGTCGAACGTCTGCTCCTCGAATCTTCCGGCTGATGTAATACACGGGGCGTTCTGCTCCATCTACATCTTGGACCAATAATGCCCCTATGGACTTGGGGGTTGAGGTTAGGTACAACATTAGAGGCACCCCGGGCTGCGGGGCTATCATGGTCTGAGGCAAGGTCAAGGCCGTCTTAATTCTCTCGAAGGCCTTTTGGTGCTCTTGGTTCCACTCAAACTTGGCATCTCCTTTTAATAACGAGCCGAAAGGGACAGAGATCTCTGCAAGTGCTGGAATAAACCTCCGAATATAAGACACCTTCCCAAGGAACTTTTTTAACTCCTTCTGAGAATGCGGGGGAGGCATTGCTCTGATAGATTTGACCTTGTCTTCATCTGCCTCGATACCATGCCTATGTACAAGAAACCTGAGGAACTTCTCGGCCGTCACCCCAAAAGCACATTTGAGAGGATTCATCCTCATTTTGAATTTCTGGCACCTCTTGAATACTTTCTTAAGGTCTCGGAGATGGTCCTTTTCTTTCTTGGATTTCACCACTAGATCATCAACATAATCTTCCACCTCATGATGGATCATGTCATGAAAGATTGCGGTCATAGCCCTTTGATAAGTTGCTCCGGCATTCTTGAGTTCGAAAGACATGACTGTATAGAAGAAGTTTCCAAAAGGTGTTCTAAAAGCAATCTTTTCTGCGTCCTCTTCAGCCATCTTAATCTGATTGTATCCGCTGAATCCATCCATGAATGAGAACATCTGGTGTCCCGAGGTGGCATCAACAAGGGTGTCGATATGAGGTAGAGAGAATTCATCATTCGGGCAAGATTTGTTCAAATCTCGAAAGTCTACACATACTCTGATTTGACCATTCTTTTTCTTTACTGGCACTATGTTTGCCAACCACGTGGGGTACTGTATTGGCCGGATGAAACCAGCCTGTTGAAGTTTTTCAATCTCCTCTTTAATTTTCTCTTCGAGATCTGGATGATATTTTTGAGCAGTTTGCTTAATTGGCTTGGAGTTTGGGAACACATAAAGATAATGGGAGACAAGGTCAGGGTCTAGTCCGGGCATTTCTTTATATGACCAAGCAAACACATCTGAGTACCGGCTTATCAATTTTAACAACTGTTCCCGTTTCTTTGGGCTAAGACTTGAACTTATGAATATCGGCCTTGGTGCATCTTGTCCATCACTCAGATCTATTTCAATAAGTTGTTTGGGCTGAGGCTTCGGCCCATCTTGCATGCATTCTAGAGCCACTTTAGGCTTTATTACTATGTCATTGTCAGGAGACTCTTCTTTTGACTCGGAGTCGGTGGCTGAAGAAACCGACTCCCCGCACCTTCACAAATAGTACACCATTTTGCCCCATTCTTGGACTTTCATCACCTTCTGAGGAATAGGCAGACTTTTTGGTCGAGACATCGCCCATTTACTTGATTCTGCCCTTGGCTCCTTGTCATCTTTGATATCCTCCCAACGAGGAATTTTGACCCCCCGAGGCTTAGAGGTGGTGGGAACTTCTTCGACAGCCAATTCGGTAAAGTAGATGGCATCAGAATAATGAGCTTCATGGGTCTCGAAAGGCCTTTCTGTAGCTTGCATTGTCACCATCTTCTTTCTCCATTTAGCCTTAACACACTGATGATAACTTGACGGTACAGCCCCATATCTATGCATCCAGGTCCTCCCTAGAATGATGTGATAATTTGCCTCGGAATCGATAATATGGAATTTGGTGGCCGAGCGAATCTTTCCGACGGCTAAATCAACTGTTACGCATCCTATAGTGACTCTCCTTTCTCCATCGAAGGCAGTGATGACTATTGGCTGCTTCACAATGCGTTCTTCAGAGATTCCAGCCTTTTCTAGAGTAGCAAGAGTCATAATGTTGATAAAGGCTCCATTATCTAGAAAGGCCCTTTTGAACTCAGCCCCGTTAATAAAAGCAGTCACATAAATCGGGCAGTTGTGAGAAAAAGGATACTTTCGATCAGTCTCGGAGAAAATAATGGCACTAGATTGCTCTTTTGCCTTCCTCGGGATAGATCCCTCAGTCGACATGCATTCCTCATGGTGTGCCTCGGCTATATTGATGATAGACTTGGTGATTTCTGTTCTTGCCTCCCTGGAAAGTCCAAGCTGGTCGAAGAATTGCTTGAACTTTACACAGTCTTGCAGGGTTTTGGCATAGTGATCTGGATCTTTTTTCACTCTTGGAGGCTCGTAGTTAACCATCTCCTCAATCTCTTCAAAATAAGATGCCACATAAACATGGTGTCCTTCTCTTCCGTAGTACTCTTCTCCTCCTTCTGGATCAAAGGGATCTTCGACATGAGTCATAAAGGTCTTGCCCTCTGGATCGAGAGCACTTCCATAGTAAACTTGCTCACCCTCGGGCTCGAGGATGTCATCCAGATAACAATCATCGTCATCGAGATTGGCGATAGCCTCGATCATCGAACCTTCATAAGCTATTATAGCAACATTCTTACCCTTGCCTTGGTGCTAAGTATATGGTTGTTCTCGGATGTATTGAGTCCCTTGCTTTTTGAACCTCAATAGGGTTCAAGAAAGTTGTTGGAAAATTCGAAAATCTTTGAAGAAAAATTCGAATTCTCTAGAAAATGATGAGAGGCTTAGATTCTTCAATAGTCTTAACTAAGAACACAAAAGCAAAGAGATGATGGAGATAAGAGATTGGGTGAAGAAGAAGGCAAAGTAGCTAGAGAGAGAATAATGACAAGACTCTCCCATGGATCTCCCACTTTTACTCTCAATGTTGACAATGGAGAAGGGAAATTAGTTCTTTCCCAAGAGTTTTCTCTCAAAAATTTATCCCTTATAAAGCTATGGGTGGGTGCTATTTATAGGCACCTCATGATGTAGGATGGAGCCCATGTGCAAGGCACATGGGGAATATTCTTTCTAACCACCTTGTCCGAAGAGGTGACCTCTCTGAGGATGAGGAAAACCCCGAAGAGGAGATCAACCTCTCGGCGAACCCTTCTTCTTAGCCACACCTAACCAATGATCCCCAATCATCCCAAAGGGTCAGGGGTAGTCCCAGAGGACGTCCTGCCGCAGAAGGGTCAGGGGTAGTTCAAGAGAATGCCCTGTCGCAAATATTGCCGAGTCTCAGGGACCCCCTAGATCGTGCCACCTCGACCCGGGTATAGGCTAGTTTAACCGAAGAGTGAATTTGTTTCCACTCACCATCCTCGGGATCGGGTCATTTGTTTGGGCTCCATTACGCCCATGGTTCTGGTACGTAAATCCCGGAAAGCTCCGAGTCCGCAAGTGTTCTAGGACTCATTAATGGAGTGGCTTCTAGATTGCATCTTAATCGGTTCGAAGCCAAGTGCTTCGAATTTCTAGGTATGTGGATCCGAACCCTTTTGAGTCCGAGCCCGAGTAAGTCTTTAAGTTCGTGGATCCGAACCCTTCCGAGGCTTAGAGTGATTCGACCCGTTTGATGGCGATAAATCCAGGCCCACCAATCTTGGACTTGCGATAAATTTGGGCCCACAAACCTTGGACTATTGGGCCTAATTGATTTAGTGGGCTCAAATTAGCTCCTCTTACAACTGCCCCTTGCGTGTATGAGAAATTGTAGTTTTCTTAAACATGCATAGTTTCACCTTGTCAGCCATGTTTCACATTACATCTTCGAGAATATTTGGTCTTGGCAGAGTCTATGAATAAAGCTGAGGACTCACTGTAAATTATGGATAAAATTGACAACTAATAAAGATAATAAGAAATCTTTTTTATTTTTATGTCATGTTTGGCCCATATACACTTTCATACTTTTGATTTATTCTCTCAAAGAGAAATCAAAATTTAAATATTTAATAATCCACCCACCAAGGATGATCAAGAATTAAACTCCTCTCCTAGGAAATATGTATAAGAGGGTTCAAGAAAGTTGTTGGAAAATTCGAAGATCTTTGAAGAAAAATTCGAATTCTCTAGAAAATGATGAGAGGCTTAGATTCTTTAATAGTTTCAACTAAGAACACAAAAGCAAAGAGATGATGGAGATAAGAGATTGGGTGAAGAAGAAAGCAAAGTAGCTAGAGAGAAGATAATGACAAGGCTCTCCCATGGTTCTCTCACTTTCACTCTCAAGGTTGATAATGGAGAAGGGAAATTAGTTCTTTCCCAAAAGTTATCTCTTCAAAATCCCTCTCTTGTAAAGCTATGGGTGGGTGCTATTTATAGGCACCTCATGATGTAGGATGGAGCCCACGTGCAAGGCACATGGGGAATATTCTCTCTAACCACCTTGTCTGAGGAGGTGACCTCTCCGAGGATGAGGAAAACCCCGAAGAAGAGATCAACCTCTTGGTGAACCCTTCTTCTTAACCACACCTAACCAATGATCCCCAATCATCCCAAAGGGTCAGGGGTAGTCCCAGAGGACGTCCTACCTCAGAAGGGTCAGGGGTAGTTCAAGAGAACACCCTGCCGCAAATATTGCCGAGTCTCAGGGACCCCTAGATCGTGCCACCTCAACCCAGGTATAGACTAGTTTAACCAAAGAGTGAATTTATCTCCACTCATCATCCTCGGGATCGGGTCCTTTATTCGAACTCCATTACGCCCATGGTTCTAGTATGTAGATCCCGGAAAGCTCCGAGTCCGCAAGTGTTATAGGACTCATTAATGGAGCGGCGTCTAGATTGCGTCTTAATCCATTTGAAGCCAAGTGTTTCGGATCTCTCGGTTCATGGATCCGAACCCTTTTGAGTCCGAGCCCTAGTAAGTCTCTAAGTTCGTGGATCCGAACCCTTCTGAGACATAGAGCGATTCGGCCCGTTTGATGGCGATAAATCCGGGTCACCAATCTTGGACTTGCGATAAATTCGGGCCCACCAACCTTGGACTATTGGGCCTAATTAATTTAGTGGGCTCAAATTAGCTCCTCTTATATTTGCCCCTTGTGTATATGAGAAATTGTAGTTTTCTCGGACATACATAGTTTCACCTTGTCAGTTATGTTTCGCATTACGTCTTCGAGAATATTTGGTCTTGGCGGAGTCTATGGATAAAGCTCAGGACTCACCGTAAATTATGGATAAAATTGACAACTAATAAAGATAATAAGAAATCTTTTTTATCTTTACGTTATGTTTGGCCCATATACACTTTCATACTTTTGATTTATTCTCTTAAAGAGAAATCAAAATTTAAATATTTAATAATCCACCCACCAAGGATGATCAAGAATTAAACTCCTCTCCCAGGAAATAGTCAAACCTTTTCTTTTTTTTTTCACTGATTTTTTTTTTTAACATCTGAAAATATATATATATATTTTTTACTTCAAGCAAAAATAAAGCACCCATCACCATTTTTTTATTCTTAAAAAGATAAGGCCCACACCTCTTTTTTTTTTTTTAGTCAAACTTGACTTTACTTTTCCTTCAATTAACTTACATAATTTCAATTTGACAAATTCCCTAGAATATTCGAAGGCCATTTTCTATATATGTGCTTAGGCTATGTCAGCACCATTAATATCACACTTTTTTGCTCAAGGAAAAGGACAAACCTAATCCTTAACTTTTTCCATCTTTTTTTTTCTTTGGAAAATCCATTGCGACTGACTCTCTCTCTCTCCAAGACAAACCCAGATTTCAACATTTTCAAAGAGGCTCTGTTTCTGCAATAACGAAGGATGACACCAGTTGCTTGCATTTACTTTTTTTTTTGTTTTTTGTTCTGTGCTTCATCTCCATTGCTTTGAAAAAGCCTTTTATTTTTTTTTATTATTATTTTTTTGTTTGGGATACCAGATTCGAAGGATCCAGAAGATTTCAATTTTTTCTTCCATACAACGTCAGTCGACCTACTCTTTGATGGAGGTACCCATTATTAGTGCGTTGCTATCCCTTGCCAAAGCTCTGTTGCGGTACCGGTCTTCGTAGCATTATCTAGTACTTCGTCGCCCAAAATATTATTTGCAGATCTACCCATTCTATGCGAGAACCAGACGTCGACCTGTCTTGTGCGCGCGACCAGTCAATCTTGCGTGGCTTGTGTGCTTTTCGTCCATCACTGGCAGCCTCGCTACCACTTCCAGTTGCGCTTGGCCAGCGCCGACCATGCTGCCCACTCAACGCTGTGTGGTTTGCCTAGCTGGTTTCTTACCTACTACTCGTGCCACCGCCGATCTGTTCTGGCTGTCTGCGGCACTAGTTATACCGATTTGTGGCCCGTCTTCTACTTCCTGCTTCGACTCTAACATAGACGTGCTTTACCCATACTGGTCTTGGCTCCTTCTGGTATTTGCCTTGGGCTCATTTCTTGCTTCAACAGTGTTGTCTCTATCCATTTTATCAACCATTTTTCCTTTCTTCTATACTGCTTCACTTTAAATCTTTTTTTGATTCAGAGATCTATTGGTGAACTTGCTGGGGTTTGCAAAATATATATTTGGAATCTATATTTTGGCTTTTGGAATGACTAGTTGTAACAAGCCCGCGGGGGACCTCGTTACAGTTCGGACTCGATTTTGTGTCACGGTTCTAAATCTGAACCAAAGAGTCCAAATCCAGCAAATCGTTTTGAGAAAAACAGATTTTGAAAGAAGTGCCAAACATGGACTGCTTTGCCAGATACAGAGTCGCCACCTAAATATTTTTTAATGGGGCAATTTAGGAAACCCTGACTCGGTGCCAAAGGCCACGTGTCCGTCATTACCAAAGTTGCTTCGGCTCGGGAACTTGGGTACGATTGGGGAAGGTCAGCTATGAGCACCCCCTCTCGCCCGGTCCGAAGACCGGCCTCTACTAACCGTGATATCTTGTTTTGAAAACGTTATGTGTTCTTGTTCCGGTTATTAGCCTAGAATTACTATGTTGTACGCACAACAAACAATTATAGATCAAATCGCCCAAATTGGAACAAAACATTTCATGTCAGTTTTGAAAATGGTTTGCTACTCTCAAGTAGGCTAAAATACAGATTTTACCACCCTCAAGTGGGCTTTAGAAAAGGTGGTTTCGCCACTATTTAGTGGGCTTAAAACTCACAGTTTCAATGCATTTATTCCAATTTAGGTAATTCAACCTCCATCCACAGGCATTCAAGCAGTTATATCACATAAGCAGCTAACCTCATGGTAATCATGCTATTATGGCAACACTCACACGCATGCAAGGATGCTAAAGCAAAAGAACTTACAGAGTACTCCGAGCCAAAACAGCAACTAGTTAGTAATCATGTGTATGATCCTAGTTCATGTTAAGATGGCTAATGCAACACATGCAAAGATGCAATCTAGACAGGCTCGGCTATCCTAAACATGGCATGTGAAATGCTACAACTAACACGTATTCAATTTGGAATTGAAATGCAAGTGCAGTTAGCATGATGTGCCGAGCCCGATGCATGTAAGACAAATGTATAGGTGCACGCATGCATAGCATAAGGTATGCTAATTTAAATATGCCCTAGTCTACCATCATAAGCAGGTAAATAAAAGGGAAGAAAGACGTGGGGTTGGAAGACATACATACACGCACGCACACTTATTACACATTTGCCCTCGCTCGGAGGGTCCGAAAGAATATACAGGCCAAATAGCAAATCAACTATCCTAGCTAATTAATTATTACAGACCCTTAATTATTTAACAAAAATAAATGCAGAAAGAAGGTGGTCGCAGCCCTGCCTCGGGATGCAGGAATGATGCATGCTCGATCCATCTCGCCCGGAAACTCGCTGCCATAGCACTACTGCCTCTGTTTACACTGCCTTGCCCCCTAAAAACTTGCACAAGTACCAAGAATGCTTCTCTAGACACTGGGGAGTATCACCGGCCAAGTAGAAAAACCACCGGCCAAAGGGAATGATCACCGGCCACCTTCTTGTCTATCGGCCAAAAATTGATGGCCGGCTGGCACTATATTTAGCCGACCGGCCAAAACTTTCTGCAGAACCTGCAATTGACAGCAACAGAGGGCAAGCAATGTGTGGCATGGAATTTTCAGGCAAATGTATGCACGAACACACTCTCTATCATGTAATGGACTCAGGGGAGTGTGGCTCTTGACCCTCGGGCCATCAATCACGCATTTCAATGCATGATGGCCCAAAAGCCAAGTGCGCAACTTCAATATCAAATGAAATGCAAGCACAAAACACATCAAAGGGCCCCAACCCCTATCATGATTGATCAAGAGGCAGGGGATGCATGCTCAATGAAATGCAACCTAGGCATGGAGGCTAAATATTCAACATGAACATTCAAATGAGCAATGTATACTAGGCACGCAACCTAAACATGTAAGCGAACGTGGCATGCAACAACATGCAATGATGGACTTAAACTAACATGGATAGCTCGCAAGCATGCCAAAATCAGTGGCCATGAGATGAAAATGAGACACTCGAAATGCGTGCACACTGCACGCAAACCGAGGACCGACCCTAAGGCACGAAATGTCACTCTAACAAGACATGGCAAAACATGGAAGATGGCATACTAGCATGCAAATTTCAGAGGCAAAATGAGATGCAAAACAGCCCCGAAACACGGTGGAATGGTACCCAATGCATGGAACGAGTCCCGAAACATGAAATTTGGCGCATGAAATGGCCTATAGCTATGCACTGCATGCCTAATTTGAACATGAAGTGTAAAGACAGAAGCAAGGCAGCCCAGAAACAAGCATGTTTACAGTTTAAAGTAAGGCCAAACAGTGAGCACAAATGGGACTAAGCTAGCATACAAAAATGGCCCCAAAAGCAAGATATTGAAGCAACTCACAGATGCTGGCCCCGAACAGAGAAGGGTCCTTCTACAATATTGAAGAGGGGACAAAAATATGATGTTTTACAGTTTATGAAAAACCCTAAAAACAGATACAAGTATGCTCAAAATGCTATGCAAAATAAGGGCCAAAATGGAGACAAAGAAGCAACTGATACATTCTGGTCCCAAACAGGTAAGGGCCCTTCAACAATGTTGAAGAGGAGCCAAAAATATGACTTTTTACAGTTAATGTCAGAGCCCAAAACAGTGTACAATTATGATCAAAATGCAATGCAAAATATGGCCTAAAAGAGAGGCTACAACACGAAGTATACAAATGATGCTCCAAACAGTAATAGACCCTTAATGAAACATGGAGAGGGGGTCAAAACAAGGCTATTTTCAGTTTGGACCAAGGTCCAAAAACAGAAGCTCAATAGGCTAATAAATCATGCAAAAATGGGGGTAAAATATGGATATCAAAGCAAGTAGCACATGGAAGACTCAAACAGTGATGAGCCCTTCAATAATATTGAAGAAGGGCTCAAAATAAGCATATTTACAGTTTACAACATGCTTCAAAACAGATTATACACAGGCCTAAAATGCTACACAAGAAATAGGCATACAAGAGGGATAATGAAGCAAGTGCAAAATGGGGGCCTCAAACAGTGAGAGACCCTTAATCAAAGATGAAATAGAGCTCAAAAAAATGCTACTTTCAGTTATGGCCGGAGCTCAAATGTACAAGCAAGAAAGGCTAAGAAATGGTACAAAATAAGGCCAAAAAGGAGAGAAATATGCTTACCCTTGTAGACCAATTCTTTAGCAACCTCTTGGCTTGAGAAGTGATGCCCCTTGCCTTTGGAAATGGCCTCCAAACTGCTGGTATGGAGTATGGATTGGTTGGCTTGGAGATGGAGTAGGAATGGTCCAAGAATAAAGGGTTTTTGATGCTTGGAATATAGAGAGGGAGAGATATAGTGTAGGAGGCTCAAACCAAAAATTTCTAACCCTCCAAATGGGAGCTGGAGGGTCTGATTATATAAACAAAAGGGGTGGAAAGAGGGGGAAAAATGGGGGGGAAAACAATTCAAGTTTCCCCCCAAAATGCAAAATCTCGGACAGAGGGTTTGAATGGAGAATAGCTGGCACAGCTGGCATCCACTCAATCTGTAGAATACTCCGGAAGGTCGTCGGCTAGCAAACTTGGTCGGTCGGCCATCTTTTCTGGCCGGTCGGCCATCTCTTTGGTTGGTCGGCCATATGTTCTGGCCGGTCGGCAGGAAAAATCTGCTCTGCAAGTCCAACTTCAAACGGGCATAACTTCTTCATATGAACTCCTTTTCAGGTAATTCTTTTGTCAAAATTGAAGCCCCGGAAGTAAGCTTTCCAATGCCATAAACCTTGCATTAAAATTCCAACTGTGCAAAAAGTTATGCTTGTTTTGGTGAAGGTTGCTCAGTTTCGGTCCAACCGGGATGATGCCCAACTTCAACGAATCATATCTCCGCCATCCGGACTCGGGTTTAAGAGATTCTTGTATGAAAAATGAAGCCCCATAAGTCTTATTTCTAATGGTGGTAGCCTCATAACTTAACTCCAAGTGTATAGACAAATAAGCTTGATTTAGTGAGGACTGCTCGTCCCTGTCTTAGCGATTCTTGCCTATCTTCTTCTCCAACTTGGTTTCTCCCATCTTCTCCTCTTTTCTTCAATTTCAAACCTCTAAGCAAGGTGTTTTGAAAGATTTTTCAGAGATTTCATCTCTCTTTCATTCATTTTCACTTTGTCCTTGCTCGGTTTACCGAAAAGCACAACGTTTGACAAAATGCGAGCTTCGGAACATCGTAGAAACTTTATTTCAAAAATATTTTGAAAGAGAGGGTTTTAAGGTCTAAAAACCATTTCAAATAGCTTTGGTTCAAAATGGGGTGTGAAGTTGAGATTCGCCTCTCTCCTTGCCGAAGAAACTGGACCTTTGCCCTGCACACCTTTCTCCACCAAGTAAACCATCAGTAGCGCCCAAGTCTTAAGGGTGGTCAAAAATGGGGTGTCTACAGTTGCCCCTCTTTGACAGAACTCGGAAGTCATAACAATGACGGGAGTGAATGTCAAAGCCCAGAGACGACCCATTTTTGACAAGGCCGAAGACTTGGACAAACAAATAAAATACTGATAAATAAATGGTTGTGCCCGCAGGCTGCCTACGTATCCCTTTGCAAGGAATCAAACCAGCGTAGTTCAGGGGCAGGATGCAAATGATATGCAGGAAGACTTTGATAATTGGACTTACACGCTACGCGAAGCCGGTTTGTATGCAAAACAATGTAATGTACTAACAAGTACAGGTAAGGTGCGCAAGATAGCGCGCATGAAATGCTGAGAAAGGAACAAATAGGGAAACATAGGGACGTATCCCAGTGTTTCGGAGTGGTTTAAGCATTAGAACGTATTCTAAACGCTTTTAACTGAAGAAGGAGAAACATAAGGACGTATCCCGGTGTTTCGGAATGGGAGAGGAACATAGGGACGTATCCCGGTGTTTCCGAACGAGAAGAGAAACATAGGGACGTATCCCGGTGTTTCGAAAAAGGGGAGGAAACATAGGGACGTGTCCCGGTGTTTCGGAAAAGGAGAAACATAGGGACATATCCCAGCGTTTCAGAAGGAAGGAGAAACATAGGGACGTATTCCGGTGTTTAGGAATGAATGAGAAATATAGGGACATATCCCAGCGTTTCAGAAGGAAGGAGAAACATAGGGACGTATCCCGGTGTTTAGGAATGAAGGAGAAACATAGGGACATATCCCAGTGTTTCAGAAAGGTATAAGAAACATAGAGACGTATCTCGGTGTTTCGAAAAAGGGAAGAAACATAGGGACGTATCCCGGTGTTTCGGAATGAGCAGAGAAACATAGGGACGTATCCTGGTGTTTCGGAAAGAAGGAAGAAACGTAGGGATGTATCCCGGTGTTTCGAAAGGAAGGAGAAACTTAGGGACGTATCCCGGTGTTTCGAAAGGAAAGGTATAAGCACCAGAATGTATTCCGAATGCTCTTAACCAAAGAGGGGGGAAACATAGGGACGTATCCTGGTGTTTTAGGGACGTATCCCAATGTTAGGGACGTATCCCAGAGGTTAAGGACGTATCCCAAAGATTAGGGACGTATCCCAGTGGTTAGGGACATATCCTAAAGGTTAGGGACGTATCCCAAAGATTAGGGACGTATCCCAGTGGTTAGGGACATATTCCAAAGGTTAGGGACGTATCCCAAAGATTAGGGACGTATCCCAGTGGTTAGGGACATATCCCAAAGGTTAGGGACGTATCCCAAAGGTTAGGGACGTATCCCCGAGGTTTAGCAAGAAATGTGAAACATAAGGACGTATCCCGGTGTTCCGCAAGGAAAGAGAAACATGGGGACGTATCCCGGTGTTCCGCAAGGAAAAAGAAACGTAGGGACGTATCCCGGTGTTTCAGAAAGGTATAAGCATTGGAACGTATTCCAAATGCTCTAAACCAGAGGAGGTCTAACCCGTCGTACGCGCGAGGAGAAAGAATGACAATTGCAAGTGACAAGGTGCATAACAATGCAAGTAATGAGCATAACAATGCTAGTGAAGTGGGTGCATAACAATGCAATTGGAATGTGCATCACAATGCAAGTATGAGAAGTGTATAACAATGCGGGTGGAAGGGTACATAACAATGCAAGTGGAACGTGCGTGACAACGCATATTTGAAACAAAATGCCGAATAAGGGAATACAAGCCTTAACAAGACCAATTCAAACACAACCTCCGATTTACCTCTCGGAGGGGTCACAATATATTCAGCTCAAAAACGGGCACACCCTGTTCGTATTAGAGAGAGATAACATCTGCTGCTGCTTTAATTGCCATTCTGACTCGAAGCAGGCTTACACTTGGAATAGAGGCACGCTCATTCTTCGGAACACTGACAAGGTCTGAAGAGGTACATCAGGAATACAATCTCAGGATTTGCTGAAGTTGAAACACACTAAGATGCTCCAAATTTTCCTTCTTTTCTTTTGCTTTGCAGTCTGGAACCCATATAGCTTCAGATAGGTCCTTGTTTTATTGTTCACACTTATCGGGGGTGGACCCTGCAGTTTTCGAAAGAACAAATTCTTTTTTTTTTTTTTGCACAAATGTGGAGAATGGCACAGCACTCTGAGCACACAACAAATCATTTTTGAACTTGAGAAAATGAGTTCTCGACCGGGTATTGAGCCTACGACTGAACACAGCAAAGACGACCCAACAACGGAAAATGAAGGTAAACAACCTAAACATATCTATCGACACTCGAAGTGACTCAAAACAAGAATCGAGACAGACAAAACAAAACACAAGACTCAAATGTACACAGGGAGCCTGTTTCACCGGGTAGTGTTTCCCACCCTTTCTCATTTGTGATTCTCACATCACTCTGGCACTCAATCTCTTGTTTTCTGAAAAAGCCCTTTTCTCACTTTTTCTCTCATCGCACATCTCTCTATTCTTCAATCTCTCATTTTCAATCCCTCCCCTGGGTGGTTAATGGATAAACAGGGAGTTGCGGGCTCTTGCCCCTAGCATGCTGCTAGATTCTCTTTCTTCCGTTCACAGCTAGTAAATTCCTCCCATAGAAGGGTTGCGCTACAACTGGGTGTATAGCAAATCTGCAGCTAACATCGGTTGATGATGCTTTGCTGGGGAGTTTGGACGTGATAAGATCTGTCCAGATGATGGAGTGGAATATCTTGTCCCATTCCAGTTCGTGCTTCGCACTTGGCTTGATACCTCGTTGCTTGGAGGGTGAGAGAGCTTTCAGCCCTTTGTTGTGCCCTTTTTTGGCGAATACAGTGCCCTTCTTGGCAAGTATGGTGCCCTTTCTGGCAAGTATGTTGACAATGGAGAAAAGACAGAACACCTGACTCAACTGTGCCCCTAGTTCATCATTTCGACCATTTTTGTTTTTGGCTTTCTATTAAAACAATTTTGACCAAAATGAGAGTTAGATTAACATGCTTGTTCAGTTTTTTGATTTGAAACCATGCAAGTCAGGCTATGAGCACTGAAAATTTTCCTTTTTCGGGTCCAAGAAATGGTCCAGTTTTTTGAAAATATGGAACAATTTTCGAGAAAATTAGTCAACCTCAGTAAAAATTCTCAAAAACTATTTTTGCAAACGGCCACTTGCTCAACGAGCGTGAAACCTACTCCTGAGATGCACAACCTCGGATTTAACGGAAAACTGCCCCGTGCTTGAAGAGAGCTGCATGGCAACGGAAAGTTGCCCCTTGTTTGAACGGCACCGCGGCGCATTGAATGGCAACGGAAAGTTGCCCCTTGTTTGGATGGCACCGCAGCGCATTGTAGGCAATCCTCAGAGTGATGAACGCAACCAAACCCTCGGATACAGTGAAGACAAAGACCAAAACCATCACATGGACATAATCGAATTTGAAGTGTTTTGCGGCTGGACTTCAGAATGAAGTTGCCTACGTATCCCAAAGATGGGAATCAAGCCTTACGTAGTTCGGGGTTAAGGTACACTCGGGTATTTAACCTCTCCTTTTATGCTCTAACTTTTGCCAAGGCGCCCGTTGCAGGTTTTCAACCTTGCGAGCTTTGTTCTTCTTTTCTTTTCAATTCTTTTCATTTCTTTTCTTTTTCATCTTTTCTTTTCATTTTCTTCATTCATTTTTTTTTCTTTTCTTTTTTTTTCATTCTTTGCATTTTTTTTTCTTTTCTTTTTTTTTTTTTTTTTTTTTTTGCTCTAACTTTTGCCTGGGTCGCCCTTCCGGGTTTTCGGCCCAGCGAGCCTCTCAAGGTAAAAGTGTAACAAGTCCATGCCAAATGGTTTTAAGATCCTGACGTCATCTGAATCCAGGAGAATGGCTGCTGTTTGCTGACGATGTAAGAGTCCATCCAGTGGGGGCTGAATTTGCCCCTAGTGTTGTGGATCGGAACTCGGTTGTCCTTCAACGATACTTTCTTCTTTCTTCCCTTCTGGAATTTGGCATTCTTGCCAGTCTTTATCTTTGACTCTTCGAGCGCATTTGAAATTCTTTTGCCCCTAGTCCGAGGGGTGCTTCTGATCTAGCTTCGCAAGCTTCCTTTTGATGACGTCTGATCTTCTTAATCTGACTTTCTTGGCCTCTTGTTCAAGGGCTGCTTCAAATTGGGCCACACAGGCCTCACATCATGATTGACCTCTGAACATTCTGAATCTAAGTTCAAGGTTTGAAAGTAAGGGGTCGAGTCTCGAGGCTGAGAGCGATCCTAGGCTGCACAATCTCAAGAGCGATTCCACACAGGTCTTCGCAGGACCGCGCAAAACATTTTTTTGAAAGTTTTTAAGAAAGCGACAAATCGTTCGCGCTGAAGACAGTGTAGAACCAATCTGGATCAAATCTAGGGTCCTTCTCAGTACTCACGTTAACAAGCATGATTTCATTCATTAAGGGCTTAGCATGCCTCTCTTTCTCTCAATTTGATCAAATTTTTACAAATCCCGAGGAATTCCTTTCTCTTCGTTTTCACCGCAGTGTTCAAAAAGGTTTTAAAAAACTTAGGTTAATGCAATGAGTTAAAAGGCACAGAAGAGCAGGTGAAGAGCACTGCCGTTTCATTCAAGCTTCTGGTACAACTGGCGCAAGGCAGAAGCGAGCACAAGAATATGAGAATCACTACTGTTCATTCAAATCCGTTGGCATAACTGGCTCCTGTAGACACCCCATTTTTGACCGACCTTAAGACTCAGACGTCACCGATTGAGCGCTCGGTGATGTTGCATATTGTGCTCGTTCAGAAGTCTCAGAGTCTCGGCCGTGAGCCTGGCCTCCGAACTTCCGAACCCCCTTCTGTGCCTTGCCTCGGCTTGCGAACCAGACTCTGTTTTCTCTGTTTCTTTTCCCAGAGGAAGGGAGAGGTCTCGTAGACCATCTCTCGGTGGCCGCAGGCTACATTTCATGGTCGTAGGCCATTTTGCCCATTTCGGAGCCCGGTTCCCAGTTTTCGGAGTCGTCAGGCCGTGTGCCTCGGTTCAGGACCGCCTAACTACCTCCGTTTGCTCCGGTTTTTGGCATGCATCTTGTTTACTCCCTTTTGAGGGACACTGAGGTCTGAGAGACCCACTTTGTGGTCGAACGCCACTTTCGGTGCTTAACAGTCAGTTTTCGGGGCCTCGGACTGCGCGTTTCGGCCCCCGAACCTTCATTTTGCATCGGTTTTCGTTCATGTTTGGCAGGTACCTCTGTTTCATCACCGGGAAGGTCACAGAAGGGTGGGAGGCCAGCAATTGTTTCAGCAACCAGTTATATTCCTCCGTCGCCCTCCGACGCCCGTTTTTCTCACTTCCAAGCCAATGTTGACCACCCTAAGGCCACTTTCTTCAACCCCAAACCACATATTTGTGTTGTAGACACCTGGGAGGACACAAATATTATATGGCCGGCCAGAAATTGTTGTTGAACCTTTTGAACCTCTTTGAAAAGTGGCTTGTTCTCTCTCATGTTTTACAGTTACCAATTTTCAACCACAGGACTGTGTTGAGGACACATGGGAGGCCACCAATTTGTGGTGGCCGGCCATTAAATCACCTTGCCACTTTTGTCCCTTGGCCGGCCGGCCATAGGGGGTGGCCGGCCGGCCACCTGCAACCCCAATAGCTGGCCGGCCTTATTCCTCTCAGTGAATACATTACAGATGTATATCTTTTTTCCCCCCAAAACTTGTATCCGGGGGGGAACATTTTGGAGGGAAACTTGGAGGGATTTTCCCTCCCTTTTTTCCCCCTCTTTCTCCCTCTCCTTGGTCCATATAACCAGCTGCCCAACTCTGGTTTTAGGGTTACAAAAAATCCCTAAGAGCTTTGCATACACATCTCCTTCTTCCTCTCTTCCAAACCCTTAAAATCTTCCAAGTTCTACACCCTTTCTTCATCACCACCTAGCACCACCACCACTACTCCATTTCCAGCAACTTGGGGAGTTTTTCAAAGGCTAGGAGGCAGCATTTCTCAAGCCAAAAGGGAGCCAAGGATTGGTCTACAAGGATAAGTTCATCTCTCCCTTTTTTGAGCTCATTTTTGCCCCATTTCTTAGCCCTCTTTGCTTGCTGTTTTGAGCTCCGACCAAAACTGAAAATGTCATTTTTTTGAGCTCATTTTCTTGTTTCATTAAGGGCTCAACACTTTTTGGGACCCCCATGTTGCGCTTGCTTCAATATCCCTTTGAATGCCATTATTTTGCATAGTATTTTTGGCTTATTTTTGATCTGTTTTGGAGCCTGATGTGAACTTTAAGTAGGCCTATTTTGAGCTCCTCTTCAACATTGAAGAAGGGCTCAACACTGTTGGGGACCTCCATGTATCACTTGCCATTGTACCCCTCTTTGGTCCCCATTCTTGCATGATTTATTAGCTTATTAAGATTCTGTTTTTCGACCTTGATCAGAACTAAAAGTGGTCATATTTTGACCCCATTTTCATGTTTCATTAAGGGTCTTTGGCTGTTTGATGAATATTTTGTATACTTTGTGTTATAGCCTCTTTTGAGCCTCATCTTGCATGACATTTTGAGTGTGTTTGTATACTGTTTTGGGGGCTTCCATAAACTATAAATAATCATATTTTTGGTCCCTCTTCAGTGTTGTAGAAGGGTCTTTTTCTGTTTGGGCTTTGCATCTACCACTTGCTTCATTGCCTCCCTTGAGGAGCCATTTTTGTATGCTAATTTAGTCCCACTTGTACTTACTTCTTGGCCATGCTTTGAACAGTAAAAATGCTTATTTTGGGGCTGCCTTGCTTCTGTATTTTCATTCCATATACCAATTATGCATGCTTCGTATAGCTGTAAGCCATTTCATGTACTTAATTTTGCATTTCGGGAGAGATTCCATGCATCGGGTGTCATTTCGCCTTGATTCGGGGCTGTTTTGCACCTCATCTTGCTACTGATTTTGCATGTTTGCATACCATATTCCATGTCTTTGCCATGTCTCATTAGAGTGGCATTTCGATGCCGTAGGTTCGGTCCTCGGTTTGTGTGCACGCGTGCACGCATCTCGAGTTGTCTCATTTTCATCTGACGGCCTCCTATGTGAGTGTGGCTGAGGCTCTCTCATGTTGGTGTAAGCCCATTATTACATTTGCGTATGCCATTTCATCCATAGCATTGTGTATGCTCGGTTATGTATTACCTCGTGCAGCGTGTATGCCATTCCATAACATTGTGTATGTTAGGATTGTATCTTAGTTGTATTGCATGCATGTCATGCATATTGCATCGTGTTCGGGATAGGAGTTAGCCCAGGCACGGGAAATGAGGTACATTCCGTACTCCGAGTGACGGAACGTGTCTCAATTCCCCAGTCACCGACACTCCGGATTATCCATGATGGAGTTAGGTTTTGTTGTATTTTCATATGCATTCATTCATATTGAGTTGTGCAAATCGACTCCTCGGCCATCATGCATCGAGATGCGTGATTGGTGGCACGAGGATCGAGGCATGCATACATTTGTGAAAATACATTGTTATGCCTCTTTCCTGCTCTCTGTTGCAGCAAAATCAAGAATCAGCAGTCTTCCGAGGCTTGGCACGCATTTCAAGAACAGGTGCAAACAAAGGCTAATTGGGGCATCCCAGTGGATTTCTGCGCAAGGCAGCCTAAACATGCATCATTCATCACCCGGAGCGGAATCAAGGCAGTCCCTAGCTTGCATGCCAGTTTTACAGTTTTCTTAGTTAATTTGTTAATTAATTAGGAATTTGTACATTATTTGGACTGTATTATTGGGACTGTACTATTCTTTTATTCGGGACTGCATATTTATTTGGACCCTCTGCGCGAGGGCATAATTGTAATAAGTGTGCGTGTGTGTGATGTATGTCTTCCAACCCCACGTCTTTCTTCCCTTTTCTTTACCTGCTTATGATGATTAGATTAGGGTATATTTCAATTAGCATACAGTATGATAGCATGTTTGCATTCATTCATCTGTTTTGCATGCACCGGGCTCGGCGCATCATACTAACTGCATTTGTATTTCAATTCCAAATTGAATACGTGTTAGTTGTAGCATTCCATATGCCATGTTTAGAATAGCCGAGCCTGCTATAGTTTGCATTTTTGCATGTGTTGCATTAGGCATTTCAGTATATTTAGAATCATGCATGATTTCTAATGAGCTTCTGTTTTGGCTTGGAGTACTCGGTGAGTTTTATGCTTTAGCATCCTTGCATGCGTGTGAGTGACTGCCATGAATAGCATGCTTACCATGAGGCTATTTGCTTATGTGATATACCTGCTTGAATGCCTGTGGGTGAAGGTTGGGTTATTTGAATTGGAATAATGCATTGACTGTGAGTTTTAAGCCCACTAGATAGTGGCAAAACCATGTTTTCTAAGCCCACCCGAGGGTGGCAAAATCTGCATTTTAAGCCTACCTGCGGGTAGCAAACCATCTTTCAAAAATAAACATGAAATGTTTTGTCCCAATTCAGGCGACCCGGTCTATACTTGTATGCTGTGCGCATCACATAGTAACCTAGGCTAATAACCGGAACAAGAACGCACAATGTTTTCAAAATCAGATATCATGGTTAGTAGAGGCCGGTCTTTGACCGGGCGAGCGGGGGTGCTCACGAAGTGACCTTCCCCAATCGTACCCAAGCCCGCGGGGGACCTCGCTACAGTTCGGACTCGATTTTGTGTCACGGTTCTAAATCTGAACCAAAGAGTCCAAATCCAGCAAATCGTTTTGAGAAAAACAGATATTTGAAAGAAGTGCCAAACATGGACTGCTTTGCCAGATACAGAGTCGCCACCTAAATATTTTTTAATGGGGCAATTTAGGAAACCCTGACTCGGTGCCAAAGGCCACGTGTCCGTCATCACCAAAGTTGCCTCGGCTCGGGAACTTGGGTACAATTGGGGAAGGTCAGCTATGAGCACCCCCTCTCGCCGGGTCCGAAGACCGTCCTCTACTAACCGTGATATCTTGTTTTGAAAACGTTATGTGTTCTTGTTCCGGTTATTAGCCTAGAATTACTATGTTGTACGCACAACAAACAATTATAGACCAAATCGCCCAAATTGGAACAAAACATTTCATGTCAGTTTTGAAAATGGTTTGCTACTCTCAAGTAGGCTAGAATACAGATTTTACCACCCTCAAGTGGGCTTTAGAAAAGGTGGTTTCGCCACTATTTAGTGGGCTTAAAACTCACAGTTTCAATGCATTTATTCCAATTTAGGTAATTCAACCTCCATCCATAGGCATTCAAGCAGTTATATCACATAAGCAGCTAGTCTCATGGTAATCATGCTATTATGGCAACACTCACACGCATGCAAGGATGCTAAAGCAAAAGAACTTACAGAGTACTCCGAGCCAAAACAGCAACTAATTAGTAATCATGTGTATGATCCTAGTTCATGTTAAGATGGCTAATGCAACACATGCAAAGATGCAATCTAGACAGGCTCGGCTATCCTAAACATGGCATGTGAAATGCTACAACTAACACGTATTCAATTTGGAATTGAAATGCAAGTGCAGTTAGCATGATATGCCGAGCTCGATGCATGTAAGACAAATGTATAGATGCACGCATGCATAGCATAAGGTATGCTAATTTAAATATGTCCTAGTCTACCATCATAAGCAGGTAAATAAAAGGGAAGAAAGACGTGGGGTTGGAAGACATACATACACGCACGCACACTTATTACACATTTGCCCTCGCTCGAAGGGTCCGAAAGAATATACAGGCCAAATAGCAAATCAACTATCCTAGCTAATTAATTATTACAGACCCTTAATTATTTTAACAAAAATAAATGCAGAAAGAAGGTGGCCGCAGCCCTGCCTCGGGATGCGGGAATGATGCATGCTCGATCCATCTCGCCCGGAAACTCGCTGCCATAGCACTACTGCCTCTGTTTACACTGCCTTGCCCCCTGAAAACTTGCACAAGTACCAAGAATGCTTCTCTGGACACTGGGGAGCATCACCGGCCAAGTAGAAAAACCACCGGCCAAAGGGAATGATCACCGGCCACCTTCTTGTCTATCGGCCAAAAATTGATGGTCGGCTGGCACTATATTTAGCCGACCGGCCAAAACTTTCTGCAGAACCTACAATTGACAGCAACAGAGGGCAAGCAGTGTGGCATGGAATTTTCAGGCAAATGTATGTACGGACACACTCCCTATCATGTAATGGACTCAAGGGAGTGTGGCTCTCGACCCTCGGGCCATCAATCACGCATTTCAATGCATGATGGCCCAAAAGCCAAGTGCGCAACTTCGATATCAAATGAAATGCAAGCACAAAACACATCAAAGGGCCCCAACCCCTATCATGATTGATCAAGAGGCAGGGGATGCATGCTCAATGAAATGCAACCTAGGCATGGAGGCTAAATATGCAACATAAACATTCAAATGAGCAATGTATACTAGGCACGCAACCTAAACATGTAAGCGAACGTGGCATGCAACAACATGCAATGATGGGCTTAAACTAACATGGATAGCTCGCAAGCATGCCAAAATCAGTGGCCATGAGATGAAAATGAGACACTCGAAATGCGTGCACACGTGCACGCAAACCGAGGACCGACCCTAAGGCACGGAATGCCACTCTAACAAGACATGGCAAAACATGGAAGATGGCATACTAGCATGCAAATTTCAGAGGCAAAATGAGATGCAAAACAGCCCCGAAACACGGTGGAATGGTACCCAATGCATGGAACGAGTCCCGAAACATGAAATTTGGCGCAAGAAATGGCCTATAGCTATGCACTGCATGCATAATTTGAACATGAAGTGTAAAGACAGAAGCAAGGCAGCCCAGAAACAAGCATGTTTACAGTTTAAAGCAAGGCCAAACAGTGAGCACAAATGGGACTAAGCTAGCATACAAAAATGGCCCCGAAAGCAAGATATTGAAGCAACTCACAGATGCTGGCCCCGAACAGAGAAGGGTCCTTCTACAATATTGAAGAGGGGTCAAAAATATGATGTTTTGCAGTTTATTAAAAACCCCAAAAACAGATATAAGTATGCTCAAAATGCTATGTAAAATAAGGGCCAAAATGGAGATAAAGAAGCAACTGATACATTCTGGTCCCAAACAGGTAAGGGCCCTTCAATAATGTTGAAGAGGGGCCAAAAATATGACTTTTTACAGTTAATGGCCGAGGCCAAAACAGTGTACAATTATGCTCAAAATGCAATGCAAAATATGGCCTAAAAGAGAGGCTACAACACGAAGTATACAAATGATGCTCCAAACAGCAATAGACCCTTAATGAAACATGGAGAGGGGGTCAAAAAAAGGCTATTTTCAGTTCGGACCAAGGTCCAAAAACAGAAGCTCAATAGGCTAATAAATCATGCAAAAATGGGGGTAAAATATGGATATCAAAGCAAGTAGCACATGGAAGACTCAAACAGTAATGAGTCCTTCTACAATGTTGAAGAAGTGCTCAAAATAAGCATATTTACAGTTTACAACATGCTTCAAAACAGATTATACACAGGCCTAAAATGCTACACAAGAAATAGGCATACAAGAGGGATAATGAAGCAAGTGCAAAATGGGGGCCTCAAACAGTGAGAGACCCTTAATGAAAGATGAAATAGAGCTCAAAAAAATGCTACTTTCAGTTATGGCCGGAGCTCAAATGTACAAGCAAGAAGGGCTAAGAAATGGTACAAAATAAGGCCAAAAAGGAGAGAAATATGCTTACCCTTGTAGACCAATTCTTTAGCAACCTCTTGGCTTGAGAAGTGATGCCCCTTGCCTCTGGAAATGGCCTCCAAACTGCTGGCATGGAGTATGGATTGGTTGGCTTGGAGATGGAGTAGGAATGGTCCAAGAATAAAGGGTTTTTGATGCTTGGAATATAGAGAGGGAGAGATATAGTGTAGGAGGCTCAAACCAAAAATTTCTAACCCTCCAAATGGGAGCTGGAGGGTCTGATTATATAGACAAAAGGGGTGGAAAGAGGGGGAAAAATGGGGGGGAAAACAATTCAAGTTTCCCCCCAAAATGCAAAATCTCGGACAGAGGGTTTGAATGGAGAATAACTGGCACAGCTGGCATCCACTCAATCTGTAGAATACTCCAGAAGGTCGTCGGCTAGCAAACTTGATCGGTCGGCCATCTTTTCTGGCCGGTCGGCCATCTATTTGGCCGGTCGGCCATCTCTTTGGTCGGTCGGCCATATGTTCTGGCCGGTCGGCAGGAAAAATCTGCTCTGCAGGTCCAACTTCAAACGGGCATAACTTCTTCATATGAACTTCTTTTCAGGTCATTCTTGTGTCAAAATTGAAGCCCCGGAAGTAAGATTTCCAATGCCGCAAACCTTGCATTAAAATTCCAATTGTGCAGAAAGTTATGCTTGTTTTGGTGAAGGTTGCTCAGTTTCGGTCCAACCGGAATGATGCCCAACTTCAACGAATCATATCTCCGTCATCCGGACTCGGGTTTTAGAGATTCTTGTATGAAAAATGAAGCCCCGGAAGTCTTCTTTCTAATGGTGGTAGCCTCATAACTTAAATCCAAGTGTATAGACAAATAAGCTTGATTTAGCGAGGACTGCTCGTCCATCTCTTAGCTATTCTTGCCTATCTTCTTCTCCAACTTGGTTTCTCCCCTCTTCTCCTCTTTTTTTCAATTTCAAACATCTAAGCAAGGTGTTTTGAAAGATTTTTCAGAGATTTCATCTCTCTTTCATTCATTTTCACTTTGTCCTTGCTTGGTTTACCGAAAAGCACAACGTTTAACAAAATGCGAGCTTTGGAACATCGTAGAAACTTTATTTCAAAAATGTTTTGAAAGAGAGGGTTTTAAGGTCTAAAAACCATTTCAAATAGCTTTGGTTCAAAATGGGGTGTGAAGTTGAGATTCGCCTCTCTCCTTGCCGAAGAAACTGGACCTTTGCCCTGCACACCTTTCTCCACCAAGTAAACCATCAGTAGCGCCCAAGTCTTAAGGGCGGTCAAAAATGGAGTGTCTACACTAGTGCTTTGCAATTAAGAAAAAAAAATAAAAAATAAAACTCTTGTCGAGTCTTGACTTGTAAAAGAGATGTAGTCTTGAAATTCATGTTTTGAAATTTGGCCCTGTGTTGATAAATTTGCCAGAAATCGAGTATTAATCTTGATTGTTGTTTTGTTGATCTTGTGGATGATTGGGAAATGTTGTTTGAATATTGCTGCTTCACGTTAGCTTGAGAGAAACCGGCCCGGGGAGACAACACCTTGATTGTTTGTCACGACCCAAACCCACCCCTATGGGTTTAGCACCGTAACCGGCCAGTAATCCGAGATTACCGAAGGCCTGCTTAACAGTAATACAGTAAAACAGAGTACAGGGGCTTGGCGGAAGCCAATACGGTACATAAACAATGCCCAATGAGCTGTGACTGTCTGTATGCAAAAGGCTTTCCATACATATTACATTTCGGTACAGAAGCAGTATATACACACATGTACAATCATTCAGAAGACAGGGACCTAATCCCTATTAACAGTACAGTACTATCAGTCTATACAGTATTACAAAAACAGTACGGAGACAGACGGGGAAATAAAAACACCCCTAAGCCATAGCTTGGCAGGCTCGGAACCTCGCAGTGAGGCACAGTGGTTGGCTTGACAAAACTGGAGTTTACCCCGACGCCTCTAGCTTTGATCCGGTGCCTGAACACCTACATATATATATGAGCAGTGAGCTAAAGCCCAGTACAGTAATGAAAATAGTTCATTAAATCAGTATTTCAGTCTTTCAGTCAATCAGTTATATGTGGTACATCCATTAGCATAACAGTACAGTAAGCAGTAGGTCTTAAAGACCGAACAGTAATGATGGCCATCAATCAGTAAACAGTAGTGGTTCCACGAGGGAACCGACAGAGATCTCTGTAACAGTAACAGTAAACAGTAGGTGCTACGGATGCCACAGTACAGTTCAGAATACAGGACATACATTCATTCAGTAAACAATATCAGTTCAGTAAACAGTTCAGTTCAGTATTCAGAAGATAATCATTTTGAACATATCTTTACACAATTGTTACTCACAGAGTTCTGGGCTACAATGAACTAGAGCGTCTCCTCGAAATGCCAACCCTAAACAGTACAGAACGAACACACGCTAAGCTACACAGTTGGGAAGGATAATAATAATTTAATCCCTAAATGCCTCGGTGTGTTCTACATCTATATCCTCATTAAGATGTCTTAAACTAGGCCTAAGAATGCCTAGGATGGGATGAGGATGCAAAGACGTATTCAGAAAACATTTTCAGAATTTTCAGAAAAACAGAGTCCCGCTCGAGCACAGATTTCCCAACTCGAACGGACATGCAATAAAGGGCCCCGCTCGAGCGTAAACTTTACCGCTCGAGCGGACCAAAAAGTACTGGATACCCAAAAATCACGCTCGATTGGGCGCTCGATAGCCGCTCGAGCGCAAGACACAAGGTCCCGCTCGAGCGCCAAAAACCCCGCTCGAGCGGACTGTAATGCAGTGCAAAGTACTGGATGCTCGAATTCCCCGCTCGAGCGCCGATTTCCCCGCTCGAGCGGGAGTGCAAAATCTGGAAAACCCAGATTGCACCTCCAAGCCAAAAATCAAGTTTAAATACACTAAATTCGATCCCCTTGGGCCACATTTCTGGAAAACACAAGTAAACTCATAAAACAACATGTTACTAAGGTCAATTTGATAAATCAAAGCCCAAGAGTGTTTAATTAAATCCATTTTCAAACCCAATTTCATGAACATGCTACAAACATGACATGCATGGATTTAAACCATTTCAAAACTTCAAAACATGCTCTAATGAGCTCAAATCTTTCAAATTCAAGATGAAATCATGGACTCAACATAATTATGAGCATGCATGTAACATTTAGCCATGAAAACAACTTAAAATTCAACAATCCAAACATGCATGCATGAATTAAGCTATAATTCCACACTATTGTACCAAATCATGCCTTAGATCACTAAAGACCCATGATTCATGCAAGAATAAATTCAAATGCACAATAAGGAAGGTTGATGATCTACCTTAGGTCTCCAATGTAAGGTACACAAGCTCAAAATGTGATCTATACTTCAATTCTCCAAGATACCAAGCAATTTACAAGAACACTTCAACTCTCCTTTTCTCTCTCTCTCTCTATGGCCGGTTGTGCTCTCAAAATGAGCTGAGGAAAAGATTTGATTTCAAGTGTACAAGGCTCAAATGTGTATACATACATGGCCCACTAACAATGGCAATTCCGTAAATAAGGCAACTTGTTTCATTTAGCTTATTTTATTCTAACTTAATCATACCAAATCGCATTTCAGATAATTACACCATAAAATCACATAAATTCTAATAATCATGGAACATTAATCAATTTTGGGTTCGGCCGCCGATAAGGCCTTCAATTAACAGTCTAAACAAAACAAACTGAACAGATAATTAAACAGTCAAACAGATAAAATGCAATTCAAACAGATACAGGCAATCAATTCAGTTTCAGATTTCAGTCAGTCAGTTCAGTAATTCAGTCAGTTCAATTACTTTCCATATTCGATCTCAGTTTAGCAGTAATCGGTAATCAATCAGTCATTAATCGGTAAACAGTATGAGGGTTGTTACAGTCTCCCCTCCTTATAAAGAGTTTAGTCCTCTAAACTCGAGTTACCTTCATTCTGGAAGAAAACAGGGTTCAGTGGAAACAGTTTAGGATATCTTTTAGCCATGTCATCTTCCCTTTCCCAAGTGGCATACACGCCACCATGGTTTTGCCAGTCAACTTTCACTAACGGGATCTTTTTGTTTCTCAGTCTCTTGATCCGTCTGTTTACAATCTGTATAGGCCGTTCCTCGTAAGTGTAGTCATCACTCAACACTACCCGAGTAGGCTCAATCACATGGAAAGGATCCCGGAGATAATCTCTCAACATTGAAATGTGGAAGATGTTGTGCATATGCTCCATTTCAGGAGGAAGCGCAACTTGATACGCCACCGGATTGATTTTCTCCATAATCTCGTACGGTCCGACATACCTTGGCGCTAACTTGCCTTTGACTCCAAAACGAGTCTGGCCTTTCATCGGTGTCACTTTCACAAAAACGTAATCACCCACTTCATACTCTCTATCCCGTTTTCTGACATCTGCATAACTTTTCTGTCTGCTTTGTGCAGTTTTCAGTCTCTGTTGGATCAGTTTCACCTTCTCAGTCGTTTCATATACAATCTCGGGCCCAAGCAAAGGCCCATCTCCAACTTCTGCCCAGCAAATCGGAGATCTACATTTTCTGCCATACAATGCCTCAAAAGGCGCCATACCAATACTTGAATGAAAGCTGTTATTGTAGGCAAATTCAGCCAACGGCAAATGACTTTCCCAGTTTCCCTGAAAATCAAGGACACACATTCTCAGTAAATCCTCCAGAGTCTGGATGGTCCTTTCTGACTGTCCATCTGTCTGACGATGATAGGCACTACTTAGCCTCAATTCGGTACCCAATGCAGTCTGTAGGCTTTGCCAAAACCTCGATGTAAACTTCGAATCCCTGTCAGAAACAATGGATACAGGCACTCCATGCAGTCTAACAATTTCATCAATATAGAGTATAGCCAATTTATCCGCATTATAAATTGTCTTAACAGGTAAGAAGTGAGCAGATTTAGTCAGTCTATCAACAATAACCCAAATCGAGTCCATACCTTTACTGGAGCGAGGCAATCCCACAATAAAATCCATGGTAATATGTTCCCATTTCCACTCCGGTATCGGTAAAGGCTACAATAAGCCTGCGGGTCGTTGATGTTCAGCTTTGACTTGTTGGCAATGAAGACGTTTTGATACAAAATCAGCAATTTCTTTCTTCATTCTCGGCCACCAGAAATTCAGTTTCAAATCTTGATACATTTTCGTGTTCCCTGGATGGATGGAAAATTTTGAGTTGTGGCCCTCTTGCAGAACTCTTCTTTTCAGTTCAGTATTATTCGGTACACACAGTCTTTCTTGAAATTTCAATACATTGTTTTCAAATTTGAACCCCGGTTTCGGTTTAGATTCCCTCTCCTCGGTGATCTTTTTCAAGAAGTCATCCTGTTGCTGTTTCTCTTTAATTTCTTCGATCAATGCCGGTTGAGCAGAAATAGCAGCTATTGTTCCACCTTGTTCTCTTAAAACAACTTCAATTTCAGATTTTTCAAGGTCACAAAGCAACTCTTTCTGTCCAGTGAGCAAACAAGCTAAATTTGCAATCGACTTCCGGCTCAATGCATCGGCAACGGTATTGGCTTTTCCCGGGTGGTACAGAATCTGTAGGTCATTGTCTTTAATCAGTTCTAGCCATCTCCGCTGTCTCATGTTCAATTCTTTCTGTGTGAAGAAATATTTCAAACTTTTGTGGTCGGTATAAACTTCGCACGTTGCCCTGTACAGATAGTGACGCCAAATTTTCAGTGCAAACACTACTGCTACAAGTTTCAGATCATGGGTCGGGTAGTTCTTTTCATGCGGTCTCAGTTGTCGGGAAGCATAGGCAATTACTCTCCCATTTTGCATTAAAACACACCCCAAACCCTTATGAGAAGCATCACTAAATATAGTATAACCATTCGTACCTGAAGGTAAGGTAAGAACCGGTGCAGTCACCAATCGAGTTTTCAACTCTTGGAACGCTGATTCCCTTTGGTCAGTCCAGTCAAACGATATCCCATTCTGTGTTAGTTGAGTTAATGGTAAGGCAATTTTGGAGAAGTCTTTGACAAATCTTCTGTAATATCCAGCCAATCCCAAAAAGCTTCGGACTTCTATCACATTTGTTGGTCTAGGCCAATTCACTACCGCTTCAATTTTCTGCGGATCAACAGAAATTTCATATTTGCTAACAACATGCCCCAAAAACATAACATGATCAAGCCAAAACTCACATTTAGACAGTTTAGCATACAGTTTCTGTTCTCTTAGGGTCTGCAGGGCAAGTCTCAGATGTTCATGTTCTTCTATACTTTTGGAGTAAATCAATATGTCATCAATGAATACCACAATAAAGTCATCAAGGTACGGTTTAAAGATTCTATTCATGAGATCCATAAATGCTGCAGGTGCATTGGTAACTCCAAAAGGCATAACTAAAAATTCGTAATGTCCATACCTCGTTCTAAAAGTAGTTTTATCAATGTCTTCTGGTTTAACTTTCAGTTGATGGTACCCCGATCTGAGATCAATCTTGGAAAACACTTGAGTACCCTGTAACTGATCAAATAAATCATCAATACGCGGCAATGGATATTTATTTTTCAGAGTTACCTTGTTCAATTCACGGTAATCAATACACAGTCTCAGTGAGCCGTCTTTCTTCTTTACAAATAAAACAGGTGCGCCTCACGGTGAAGTACTAGGTCTAATGAACTTCTTGTCTAACAGTTCTTGCAGTTGCACCTTCAGTTCTTTCAATTTAGTTGGAGCCATTCGGTAAGGAGCTTTCGATACAGGCTGTGTACCCGGAATCACATCAACGGTGAACTCAATCTCCCTGTCAATCAAATCCCCTGGCAGATCATCTGGAAATACATCTGGGAATTCTCTGACTATAGGAATACAGTTCACATCAGTTTTAATATTATCACTAGTAGATACAGTCAGTACAGAACACAGATATCCTTTACACCCCTTCCTAATCAATTTAACGGCTTTCACAGAAGAAATCAAATACGGATGAGGTACTACTCCAACCCCACGACCTCAGGGCCCTCAGAACCCGTACTAATGAGAGTAAGGGCCATCCCTCAGAAGTCCGAACAGAAGCAAGGTTGTCCCTTAGGAGTTTGAATAGTAGCACACACCCTACTTTGGAAAAAAGATCCTTTCTGATAGGCCACCGAGTCTCGAGGGCTGTTCTTCGAAAGTTTGAGTGGGAGGACACACTCTATTTTAGCAAGAAAGATCCTTGAGGCTCACACTGATGGAAGCGAGGTCTGTTCTTCGAAAGTCTGAGTGGGAGCACACACTCTACTTCAACAAGAAAGATCCTCGAAGCTCACACTGATGGAAATAAGATTTGCTCTTCGAAAGTCTGAGTGGGAGCACACACTCTACTTCAACAAGAGAGATCCTCGAAGTTCGCATTGATGGAAACGAGGTTTGTTCCTTGGAAGTCCAAATGGAAGCAAGGGTTGTCCCTCGGAAGTCCGGGTGGAAGCACACTCTTTTCTTTGGCAAAAAAGATCCCTTGAAGCTCGTACTGATGGAAGCAAGGTCTATTAGTCGGAAGTTCAAGTGGGAGCACACACTCTACTTCAGTAAGAAAGACCCTCGAAGCTTGCATTGATAGAAGCAAAGGCTGCTCTTCGGAGGTTCAAATAGGAGTACACTCTACTTCGGCAATCAATAGAAGCAAAGGTTGTCCTTCAAAAGTTCGAGTAGAAGTATTTATACTTCGACAAGAAAGATCCTTCAAGCTCGCACTGATGGAAGTAAGGGCTATTCTTCAGAAGTTCGAGTGGGAACACATACTCTGCATCAACAAGAAAGACCATCGAAGCTTGCACTAATGGAAGTAAGGGTTGTTCTTCGGAAGTCCGAGTGGGAGCACACACTACTTCAGCAAGAAAGATCCCTTCAGGTTGGTAACCGAGTTTACTATTCCTCTTTCTTCTTTAAAGGGCAACAAAAATTGAAAACTGTTTCAAGTAACATAACACAATGAAGATACATAATATAGAGAAAATAATTTCTAATGGAGATACACAATATGGAGGAAATAACTTTCTTCATAACATAAGAAAGAAAGATAGAAAATTCTTGGACAATGTAGTAAATACAAATTGTAAATGTCATGGATAGACTTCTTCTATGGAACATTGACATTTGCCCCTAGAGTCGTAGGGTCCTTCAGAAAACTTTCACCAGTTGCTCGGGTTGTGGCCGTCATATGCCATCATAGCTACGTCTTCTAAGATATCTTGGGGCCTCTGTTCTTTGAACTCTAGCTCATCTGCTTCGACTTTCTTTCTAAAGATCTTCTTAAGCGTCCGGCACTTCTCTGTCGGATATTTCAATGTATGATGATAGACGCAAAATTCGGGGCTCTCGTGGTCCTTCTTTGATGGCATTTCTTCGACATAAGGCAATTTTAGCTCTCCGTCGGCCACCCATTCCTTAACTAGAGCTTTTACTTCCTCGATTCTACATGGATAAGAAACATTCTCCTTTTCACCATTATATTGTTTCCTCTTCTAGGCTCTATAACCCCCTTCTTGTGACTTTCGGGTATCTGGGGCAGAGCAGCAACAATAGGTCCACGAGACGATTTGAAGCTAGTCTTGTTACTGGCCTTAAATCTGGACTCCTGAGCCTGAGGAGTGCTAATGTTCCAAGCTGCTTCTATTAGTGCCGAGAAGGTGGGTAGCTTGTGATTAACTAGAAACATTTTGTACTTGCTCCATGCCCCTTCTAGACAGATTTGAACCGGATAACTCTCCTCCACTGCTTCATGGCAATCCACAGCCTTGTCCTGAAACCTTTTGACATAGTCAAGGATGTCTTCACTTTCTCGTTGCTTTTCTTTACACAATGTAAGTGTGGTCACCTTCTCCGCCACTTGAAAGAACTTGGAGTGGAATTTGTTAACCATTTTCTCCCAACTTCGGACAGAATTTGGGGCCAAATTAATATACCAACTATATGCTCGGTCAGTGAGGGACTTAGAGAATTCTCTCAGCCGGAGGACGTGGTTTGAACCATGAATACCCAGAGTCTCGATGAACTGCACAACATGTTCTCGAGCATTTCCTTGTTTGCAATCAAATTTGATGAACTTCGGCACTATATACCCCTCAAGGTATGGATAACTTAGCATCTCAATAGGGTAAGGCGGCTTGACATCCGGATCAGGCAAAAATGGTAAAGTCCTCTTGCCCTGTTCGAGATCGAACATGGCTTGCACATCGGCGAGAGTGAGAAACTGTTGAGGGAGAGAGTTTGATGGTGGTATTCCCGGAACTCAGCTTATGGACCCGAAGACTGAGCTAGGGGCGACTTGGCCATTCTGATGTTGCGAATTCATCATTAGTGAGGACATTTGACGATACTGGCCATCAGCACCTATGGACAAGCCAGTTGGTGATGGGACATTGAATTGAGGCCTGTAAAGTCCACCGCACGGCGCAGCTATACCGAGTTGGGCTTGCAAATTTGTTGTCGGCACCAAAGGAGGCCCGCTTGGTACTTGAGCAACATTTACTGGTGGTGTAACAAGATTAGGTACGGGCAGAGCTCCTTTTTGGGCCATTATGCCCCTTATATTTTCTTGGACACCAACAGTCGCTGGAGAGCCATTCATTACACTAGAACCTCCCCTAGTCAACATTGGATCTTGGCTTGGCATGCCATGGAGCCTGGGCATGGGCAAACTGCTGCCGCCTACTATGGTTTGAGCATGTGTTACTGCGGCTGTGTTGTCATAAGCCACAAGCTGACTGGGGCCTACTTCTCCTTGGATTTGATTTTGCACTCTTACGGGGATAACTCCACTGCCAGTTTGATTTTCGTTTGGCGCCGGTGCAAAATTAGAATTCATCACCAACATGGTGTGAGTGAGATTCTGAAGAGTAGTAAGAATCTCCTGCTGAGTATTTTGAAGTCCTTGAATGGCTTCAAGCAAAAATGGTTGATCTGGAGCCATGGTCTTGTCATCACCACCATTAGAGGATCCTTGTTGGTGAACTTCATCTTCTCCCGCCATCCTTGTTGGAGTTGTGTGGGTTCCAGATCTCGTTGAGACCATTAACCAATCCGCCTCCCCAGTAGAGTCGCCAAATGTATGAGAGGGTTCAAGAACGCTGTTGGAAAATTCGAAGATCTTCGAAGATCCTTGAAGAAAAATTCAAATGCTCTAGAAGATGATGAGAGGCTTAGATTCTTCAATAGTCTCAACTAAGAACACAAAAGTAAAGAGATGATAGAGATAAGAGATTGGGTGAAAAAGATGGCAAAGTAGCTAGAGAGAGAATAATGGCAACGCTCTCCCATGGATCTCTCACTTTCACTCTCAAGGTTGATAATGGAGAAGGGAAATTAGTTCTTTCCTAAGAGTTTTCTCTCCAAAATCCATCCCTTGTAAAGCTATGGGTGGGTGCTATTTATAGACACCTCATGATGTAGGATGGAGCCCATGTGTAAGGCACATGGGGAATATTCTCTCTAACCACCTTGTCCAAGGAGGTGACCTCTCCGAGGATAAGGAAAATCCTCGAAGAGGAGATCAACCTCTCGGCGAACCCTTCTTCTTAGCCATACCTAACCAATGATCCCCAATCATCCCAAAGGGCCGAGGTACTCCTAAAGGACCCTATGTCGCTAAATATTGCCGAGTCTCATGGACTCCCCGGGGTCGTGCCACCTCGACCCGGGTATAGGCTAGTTTAACCGAAGAGTGAATTTATCTCCACTCACCGTCCTCGGGATCGGGTCCTTTGTTCGAACTCCATTACGCCCATGGTTTTGGTGCGTAGATCCCGGAAAGCTCCGAGCCCGTAAGTGTTCTGGGACTCATTGACGGAGCGACTTCTAGATTGCGTTTGAATCTGTTCGAAGCTCGAGTGCCTCGGATCTCTAGGCTTGCTCAATACCCTTTCGAGTTCGGGCCCAAGTAAGTTTCTAAGTTCGTGGATCCGAACCCTTCAAGGCTTGGAGCAATTCGGCCCGTTTGATGGCAATTAATCTGGGCCCACCAATCTTGGAATTGTGATAAATTTGGGCCCACCAACCTTGGGCTATTGGGCCTAATTAATTTAGTGGGCTCAAATTAGCTCATCTTACATACTTTAAGAAATATATGATATAAGAGTATTTTCAACGTTGTATCTTTTTTTATTAAATTTAAATAAAAAATTAAATAGAAATTTCATTTGATATCATGGTTCTAACGGAGGATTTTGAACTTTTATCAAAACACCGGACGGACGATTAAAAGAATGTTCGATCGATCAACCAGTCAGTGCAATTTTTTTCACAAACTTTTGAAAGGAGGTGGTCATTCGGTGGGACAACCAGCCAAACATCCGACCAATCGTCCGGTGGTGAACATGACTTGTAGCTTCAACGGGTATAAACAGTGATTTGATGAAAGGTACATTCATCCTCAATTTGATTAATAATTTGAGAAATCTTAGATTTGATGAAACGTAGTGTTGGATTGGAGTAGCAAAAGGTGAATTTTTTTTTATCAAATTTAAATTTGATGAAATATTTAGTTTTGGATTGGAGACGGTCTAACGTATTAAAAAATAAAATATTAATGTATAACGTGTGAGAGGGAGATTTATATTTGGACCTCAGTCAAGGTCTTTCCTTGGACAAAACGAGGCCACATGCTTAACCAGGGTTTGAGTAGGGTCAGATGTTGGATACCTACTAGACCGAGGTCTTAGCCCGGTCAAGTTGGGGACAAGCTTGTGGTACTAGCCCGGTCTGAAGATGTGCATTTCACTAAGTTGGACGGAATTTGTCCTCAGAATACTAGGTTCGACTGAATAAGAGCTCGTTGTGAACTGAAAAGCTCGGTTGAGCCCACACTCAGGTTTGCCCGACGAGACTGGGCAACTAGCATCGTCCCGAGGGAAGGTTATGGCGTCGTGCTAAGCATAGCTTGGTAAGAAGTGCTACGTGGCATGATTGGATTGTAGGAAGGAGATTCCGCCTTTCATACATGTCAATATCGTTATGCGATTTTGTCATTTGGTGTTTGGTAGTATTTACGCCTACACGTGGAAGAAGGTAAGAGGGGAACATATCCATGCGTCAGGAGGAAGACAGACAGAGAGGAGCACGCATAAACTATATAAACGGTGCTACGCCTCTATGCACAGCCCTGGAACTTCTAATTATTAGAGTCACCTACCCTTTTTGTCTCTTTTCTCTCTCTCTCTCTCTTTTTCTCCTTCTCTCTAAGTGTGTTAACCTGATCGTCGGAGGGATTTTCCGACTACACGCCGTCGGGTAGCTCACCGTCTTTGTGTTCTCAGGTTACTCGGAAAGAAATGAAGCTTGGACACGAAGTACACGGAAAGTGACAAACATTTGCCCCCCATACAATGTGAGTTCAAAATATTTAAAATGAAAGACAAAAGGCATGAAAATTATATATATTTATCAATGTTTTTGTATTTTACTTTTAGCTTGTTTAACAAATTAAATTACATATATATAAGTTATTTATTTAATTTTTGAGTAAATTACACCTCCGTCCTTGAAGTTTATGATTAATTCAAATATCTCCCTCGTATTTGAAAAATTAAACCAACGCCTTTGTTAGAACGTGTCTTTTAACAATGTTAACATACAATGTAAAAGTATCAAATTACCCTCAACAATTATTGCCAAATTATCTTATTGTCCTAAATCCGTGATTCATCATCACCAACTCCTAAAATATAACTCTAATCCTTTCCCACTCCCCCCACTGTATGGCACCACCAATCAGTCCCATTTCCCCCTCAACACTAGTTTTATACAACCAATGCTATACCTCCATGAGACCACCATCTCACGTTCGCCTCCGTGTGACTTACATCCTCCACATCCACGCCACCACAATCTCACGCCTATTTCCACACTCGGTTCCGAATTCACCTTTGGTTGTCAAACTCAAATCAGGTTGCCAATCTCACTCATGAATTTTCAGGTATGAATATTGGCCATTTTCCGAATCCTAGGTCGTGAATCTCAAGTCGATCGACCACCACTCTATCTTAACCGAAAAAGTTATCTCTCTGTGTCGTTTCTCTTCACAGATGGTGGTGTTCCGAAATCGCGGTGCTGATGATTTGTTAGAGTGGGCGATCACCAGTTGTTTGATGAAAGTTCAAACAGAGACCCTAGTTGTTATTGAGTTTTCACACCAAACGTCAAGCTCTCTTTCAACCTCGCCATCTTTTGCTTCCGCTTCTATGACCACGTTGACTTCATCAATCCTTCCACCGTGCTTGGGTCGCTTGAATCTCCTTAACAACAGTGTATATTATGTGTTAATTGGTGGGTTGTGTAAAGAGAATAAAGTAGAAGATGCAAGTAAGACAATTTCTAACGCTTCATCAAACTTGGCATCAGATTTGAATTTTGGTGAAAAAGTCACTTTTTGGTGCTCCAATGGTTTTAGCAAACAAGTATCAAAATGAGAATTCAGCAAATAATTCATCAAAGTGAGAATAGGTTGCTGCTTTCACCAATGCACTGTGCATAGCCGTTAAAGTAGAAATTTGTCAAAATTTTACACATGGTGGTCGACCACCTGGTTGACCACCTAGTCGACCACCCGGTTGACCAACCGGTCGACCAGCTCATGCAAATGGTTCAAAAATTGGTAGGTTCAAACAGTTCAAAAAGGTAAAAATAAATAAATAAATAAATAAATAAAAATTGCCTTACCGGTCGATCAACCGGTTGACCCACGGGATGATTCTTCTTTTTGATGCATCGTTGGAGCAACTGATATCAGATTGAAAAAATGAGCCATTTTTTACTCAAATTTGGTGAAAAAAATACTGAACCGTTGGAGATGCTCTAAGGTGTTTGATGAAATGATTGAGAGAGTGCTGGTAGTTTTTTGTAGATTGAATGGTGGTGATTGGGTGTACTTGGAGTGAAGTGGGTGATGGTAGCAGTAAGGGTGGCACAGTGGAAAGTTAAAAGGTAGCTGTGATGGCGGTGGGAGGTGTGTGATGCTGTGATGATGGTTGATCATGTTAGCTTGTTTCAATCATTTTGGGGCAACTGAAAATGGAGAGCCGGTAAATTTTATTGGGTTAGTGGTGTGAGTGGCCAAAAAAGCTGCCATGGGGTCTTTAAGGTGGGCAGTGGTGTTATAGTAGTTACAGTGGTTGATGGTGGGCATATAATGCCAGTTAAAATGATGAAAATGGTGCATTATGGTTTTAGGATTATGAAAATGGGGATTTGGCATAGCAAGGATAAATATGGCATTTTAAAGTAATTAAAGGGTGACATTGTGACACCCCAAATTTTTTTTTGAGACATCATAACAATAACTTGCTAGATAAAATTTTAACTACTAATTAGGAAATTTTTAATTCTTACATAGTCAAGGTCTAACAACAAAATAAAACTACAAGTTCACACACAACGTCACAACATAGTTAAATACTAATACAAGAGATAACAGGATTTTATTTTGATAAAATCTTGACTCTAAGTTAGCCCATGTTCGATATTAGCAACAGCTCCAATTTCAGCCTCACTCCCTTCTTCGACATAATCTGGCATGAAACGCCAGGGCAACAAAATATATGCCATGAGTTTTGCAACACAGTAAGAAAACATAACCAACCTACCATTCTTTTTGAGAAAAATAATGAGATTACAAACACGAGATAAAAATATAATCGTAAACATAAATTACAACCATTAAAATAATTCAAATAATTTTAATAACTTAAGTGACCTTTGAAATCTTGCCAAAGAGGTTTAACTTACGAACCACTAAGTCATGGCCACGGTTAATTTGGAATCCCCCCTGGTCAAATATTCAAGAACTACCAAAGATGACCACGCCCGGAGTTATATACCCAAGCCGTGGTCTGCCCCAAGGGAACGGTTTGCCAGGGGTACGTAACTTCCCTGCGTGCCACCCGCACATCCACCCTTATTCCAAAACCAAATACCGATAAGGGTTCAAATAATCCCCGTGCCATCTTAGGGTTTCGTGACACAATTTACTTAAAAATTATTAAAAACCAGGGCTCACCCTGAATACCCGGTATTAATCCTTTATCAGTGACTTTATATATATCGTTAATCATTTCGGTTAATTTATATATTAAATACAAATTATTCAAATCTCAATCACCAATAACGTTATACCAACTAAAGAAAAACTCCCAACATAAAACATTATGCATGTCACACAATAATAGTTCAATGTACAAAATTTAGTAGACAATTACTTAAAACCATGGTATGAACATAATAACTTGGATACAAGAAATAAACCATAAATACACACATGCACAAATTTTTGATTTACAAAATTAGACTAGCACAATATTAAAGTGATGATTTTATCCTGTCTAGAAAAATTTTCAGAATATATATCTTGCAAATAAAATTATAAATACATTACTTATACAACTCTAAAATTCATATCAATTTACAAAATACTCAATAAACATGTTATGGTCATTTTTCAGAAAGAATTTTCCAAAAATAAATTATAAAGAATTCTTAAAAATTCCAAGGGTGTTTATGACAAAGATTTGTCACATTTCCTTACATTAATTCCATGCTTAAATTTATAAATCAAACCCATAATCTAAAAATTTATCATGAAACTAGACTTCTCAAATTTCATCTTTTAGTTAGAAATTACTAGATTTGGCTTAGTATAGAATTTTAAATAAATTTTGAAATACATGGTAAAATCTGTCTTACAGTTTCAGATTTAGTTAAAAATTTGTATAAATTCTTAGCAAGCTCAAAAATTGTTGCCAAAATTCCTGGATGAACCAGATATCATTCTCAACAACTTTGTAGAAGAATTCACCTAGAAATTTTGGTATAAAATTGTCTAAAAATTCGGGCAAATATTATGGCAGATTCAAAACGGATTATTTTCAACACAGTTTCAGATTTAATTAAAAATTTGTATCAATTCGTAGAAAGCTCAAAAATTGTTGCCAAAATTCCTAAATGAACTAGATATCATTCTCAACAACTTTGTAGAAGAAATCATCTCGAAATTTTGAGTATAAAATTGTCTAAAAATTCGGACAAACATTATGGCAGATTCAAAACAGATTATTTTCAACACAGTTTCAGATTTAATTAAAAAATTTTATAAATTAGTAGAAAGCTCAAAAATTGTTGCCAAAATTCCTGGATGAACTAGATATCATTCTCAACAACTTTGTAGAAGAAATCATCTCGAAATTTTGAGTATAAAATTGTCTAAAAATTCGGGCAAACATTATGGCAGATTCAAAACATATTATTTTCAACACAGTTTCAGATTTAATTAAAAATTTGTATAAATTCGTAGAAAGCTCAAAAATTGTTGCCAAAATTCCTGGATGAACTAGATATCATTCTCAACAACTTTGTAGAAGAAATCATCTCGAAATTTTGAGTATAAAATTGTCTAAAAATTCGTACAACTTTCTGGCAGATTTAAAGGGTCAAATAGCATCTTCAATAATCTTTTAATTGCATAAACTATACATGCAAGTCCAAATTCCACAATATTATCATGATTTTCAGATTACCAATATTTAATATACCATCATAAAATTTTTATACAAGTATAAATAAAATCCTATCTACAAGTTTAGACAATTTATCATATGTATATAATCTAAAAATTTCAAATATATAATAAAAAAAAATGAGAGGATTGAGAGGGTTTTCTTACTTAATATTAGGATTCAAATGGGTGATGAAATGGTAGAAAAATTTTGCTTCCTTAACCTTCCCCTCTTCTTTTCCTTCTACTGAATCTCTCCTCACCCGTATATACTTATTTTGTTTGTATGTGAGAATAAACTTAGTCTATCTAGGGTATATATAGATAGATCTCTTTCTCTCTCTCTCTCTCTCTCTCTCTCTTTCTCATTATGTTATTCTCTGCCACAAATTTTACTCTACCCAAGAGTCATGATGTAGTGGAATTTACCAAGCCTACATGCAAGTTAGCATGTGGTATACCCTTGCCACCGAATCTGATTCTCTTTTTTTTTCTTTTTTTTTTTTCACTATTATATATTTTAGGTAGATTCTGAATAAAACTAATTATTTTTTTTTTCTTTTAAGAATAATTTAAATATGGGTTTTCACAGACATAAGCAAAATCTGTTAGTAGATTTAACGGTTAACTAATAGAGGGGTGTTTCTGTAATGCACTTACAAATTTCAAGGAAGGAGATGTAATTTCTTGAATCACGGAAGTGTTAAAACCTCAAGAGGTGTAGGTGTGATTTACCCTTAATTTTGGGGAGATTAGTTCTGATTAATTGGGTTTTGGCATGTGGAGTTGCACTCGTACTAGTAAATATACGTGTTATCTTGAGTAAATTTTGAAAGTAATAGTGATATCATACCGCAGTATCACTAGAGGTGACAAACGAAATAAATGAGACAAATAATTAACGGTTTAAGGTTAGTTTGATAGTTTAACAAATTTTAAAATTCATTCAAGCTTGATTTATTAAATTTTTGAACCAATCTTAAATGAGGTTTTATCGAGCCGAGCTCGAGTAGTTTGATATTTTAACATAATTATAGGCTCCTTGAATCGAGTTAAACAAGTAACTGACTGTTTAAACTTAGTTTAAAAAATTTAACAAGCTCTTAAGCTTGACTTATTTACTTAACAAATTGAATTCAAACAAGCTTTAACGAACTGAACACAAGTCGAACACAAGATGTTTGGTTCATTTATCACCCTTAAGGCCTTGTTTGGGAATAGTTTTTAGTGACTTATTGAGTCTTTTTTTTTTTGGCTAAAACATGAGATGAAAAAACACTAATTGCTTGGTTTGTGTTTTCTAAAAACACATTTCAGAAATTTCTACTTTCTTGTTTTTATTGATTTTTTTAATATTTTAAGTAATTTTTTTAAAAATTTTAGACACATCTAACATAAATACACTTAAAAAAGTATAATTTTTGTAAAAATAAAATAAAAAATAAAAAAACTTTAAAAATTTCACTAAATACCCAAAAAAAAAAAAAACGAAAATTCAGTATATATATTTGTTTGTATTTTTTAATTTTTTGAAATATTTTTTCACAAATATTTTACTTTTTAGATACATCTAAGTAAGGTGCATCTAAAAAAATAAAAAAAATACTCAATTTTTTAAAAAATATTTACTAAACACAAAAAAACACGAAAAACAAAAAAATCAGTTTTCAAAAAACTGAAACTAAACACCCTAAAAATATGTTTTTATGACTTTTTAATTTTTTACACAAAAAATGTGTAATAAGTAAAGTGAATGGAAAAAAAATATTTAACTTCTAAATATTTGTTGCATTTTGAATATTTTTAGTGACTTTAACTTTTAAATTATTTTAACTTGTTGTCAACCAGCCCTAAGAGCACTCTTTTAGACAGGGATTACGACAAAGAAAAAAGATTGGGAGCTCTAGAAAATTCTTATGGTGTGTGGGTTCTACAATGATATAATATTTGTGTCTTGTGTTTTTTTTTTCCATTGTAAAATTATTGGAGTTTTATTAGAGTTTCAAAATTAGAAAGACATATCATTTATGTTATAAAAAACTATTTTATTTATTTTTTGAGCTAGTGAAACAAGACTAGAGTTTATTTGAAAATTGATTATTTCAATTAAATTTTTTATTTAGAAATATATATATATATAAAAGTAAAGAAAACTATGTAATATCTTATAGTAATTTTTTTATTTTTTTTTGACTATATTAATTATTTTTCAAACAAGGCCTTATTTACTTGTGAGTTTTTGATTGGAGGTTAACTTTTATATTATTTTTGGGATTATATCTTCCCCTTTGGCAAACATGGTGTAATTTCATTGAAAAAATTTCAAATCAAGCGAGGCTTTCAAAATAATTGCATACTAATGAAAAACTTTATATTTTTAATAATTATAATTTGTAAACTTTATTATTAATATGTAATTTTTTGTTCTCACCAATGGGTTATTTTTCCAATTTCATCAATTTAATATCAAATTTAAGATATCTTAAAGTTTTCACCAAATTAAAAATGGTTGTGCCTTTCATCAATTACCGTTCATAATTATTGGAGATGCAAGGCATACATCATCATCGGATGATTGACCGGATGTCTGATCGATCGTCCTTTTGATTGACTATCTCCTTGCAAAAATTTATAAGAAAATTATAGTAACCAGACATCCCCAATCAGCTGTTAATTTAATAAAATTTCAAATTACTCTATTGAAATGTACCATATTAAATAAAATTTTTACTCTCAAACTTCTACTAATTTAATAAAAAAAAAAATTAGACATTAGAGATGCTCCTAACCATCAAAATAAGGGTTGGTTTGGGATGTTCTAAAAAAGTGTACTTTTTGACTTATTGACTTATATGGGTTGGGTTTGGGTTGGGTTTGATAGGATGTGTTAGAGAGATGATGTGATTTAAATAAGATAATGTGACTTAAATAAAATAGTGACTTTTAAATTTTTTGTATTATTTAAGTTATGTCAAACTTGGCCTAAGTACTCACCATGCTCTTAACCATCAAGATAAGTACTCACCACTTATTTTATTTCCTTTTCTTTTGTCCGCAAACCCTCCTTCCAAACGGAGTGTTAGCCTGCGAGCACAGGGGTTTCGGCATCTGAAATGCTTGAGGAAGGTTTTGAAGAACTTGAAAGTTGAAACACACAGAGTCTCTCTCTCTCCCCATCTGACTACCTCAGAGCTGCGTCAAGTGTACATTGAAAACTAGGGTTTTCTGTTCTTTTGGACAATGGAGGCTGTGGTGATTGATGCTGGGTCTAAACTCCTCAAAGCTGGTTTCGCAGTTCCAGATCAGGCTCCTTCCATGGTAACCGAAAACCCTTTACTAGATTCATCATTTTGTGTATTCTCCCCTCCCCCATTCTCTTTTCCCTCTGTTTGGTTGCCAAGAAACCTCAAGAAAATTGATGAATTTTTTTGTGGTTGCTTCTAAGCAATACAACCACAAAAAAATTGAGCTAACAGAGAAAGAAAAAAAGAGTTAAGAACTCCAGTTGAGTGAGTCTAATATATATATATATATATATATATATATATGTTTGTGAATTAGCTGAGTTTTCCATTATCTTTCCTATTGTTTGTTCGTTTGTTTTGTTGTTTGGATGACCTTCTACTTTCCATGGCACAACCAGGTCCTGTCTTTTGTAAAAGACCTTACTATTTGTATGTAAAAAGAAGAGTATTGCTAATAAAAAAAAAAGGAATATCGTTGGGGTTCTTCGAGGGTCCCTTTTACTCCTGCAATTTGTTGGTAAAATTATGCTTCCTCACTGTGTGTTTATTTCCAATATAAATAGAAAACCCCTCCTTGAAGCTGGGAGTAGGATAAACAAAGCTAAAGGGATAACAATCTAATCTCTTAAAAGATAGCAACCTAATCTCTAAGGAAAGGATTACAATCTGATCCTTATTATTCTGTTACTACTAACTAGAAATCATAAATTACAAATTGAAGGATAAGATTAGCTAGATAAGCCTAATCAGGTACGTAACATTCCTTCCCTCTCAGACCCAGCCTTGTTCTCGTGGATGAATTTTGGAAACTTTTTTCTCAACTTGTAATATAACTCCCAAGTGGCGTCTTCTTTATTTAACCCCTTCCATTGGACCAGCACTTTAGTTACAGCCTGATTGCCCTTCTTCAACATCCGTTGGTCTAAAATACATAATGGTTCAGTGCAAATAACCCCTTCATGATCAAATAGAGGTGATTGAGTTTGGATGGCCACCTTGCTGCCCAACTGTTTCTTTAGACAAGAAACATGAAATACCAGGTGGATGTGGGAATCATTTGGTAGCTCAAGCCTGTATGCCACATCGCCAATCTTCTCTAGCACCTTAAAAGGACCATAGAATTTAGAAGAAAGCTTTAATTTGGAGCGAAGGCTCACTGTTTGCTGCCGATAAGGTTGTAACTTTAGGAAAACCCGATCGCCGACTTCAAAAGCTCTTTTGGTCCTCCTGTGGTCGGTAGTAATTTTCATCTTGTGCTGGGCTTTTTGCAAATTCTCCTTCAGCGAGTGTAAAAAGGATTCCCGGCTTCATAATGCCTTCTCTACAACCTCAACTTTGGTAGTACCTTTAACATACGAAATCAATCGAGGAGGAGGAACCCCATATACAATCTCATATGGTGTCATGCTGGCGGAAGAATGCATATTGGTATTATACCAAAACTTAGCTAGAGCAATCCAATTGGCCCATTCCTTCGGTTGCAAACTGCAGAAAATTCGAAGATATTGCTCAAAACATTTGTTCACTATCTCCATTTGGCCATCAGATTGTGGATGGTAGGCGGAACTCATGTTTAGGATTGTTCCCTGCAACTTAAAGTATTCTTGCCAGAAGTTAGAAAGAAAAATTGGATCTCTGCCACTTACAATGGATGTAGGCATTCCATGAAGTTTGAAGACGTGCTCCAAGAAAAGATTTGCTACTGTACTAGCTTTGTGAGGGTGGAAAAGAGCAATAAAGTGAGAGTACTTTGAGAGTCGATCTACTACCACCATGATGACATTTTGCCCTTGAGATTTGGATAATCCATCAATAAAATCCATGGATATGGCTGTCCATATTTGAGAGGGAATCTCTAACAGTTGAAGAAGACCTGTAGGATGGACATTTTCAACTTTGTTCCTTTGGCATGGATCACACTCCTTGATGTAATTCTTAATATCTTTTTTTCATCCAGAGCTAGTACAAATCTGTCTTCACTCTTAGATAGGTTTTGTGGAAACCAACATGTCTTCCCATTGGACTATCATGGAGTTGTGCAAGAACTCGACTTCGAAAGGAGGATTGAGGAGAAAGGTAGAAGTGCCCTTTGTAGAACAGAATGCCTCTTTCTTTAATAAACTTGGTAGCATCCACCTTCCCTTCCTGGAGTTGGGAAACTATGTGCTGGACATGAGCATCAATAGCATGCTCTCTTTGTAATTCTTCTGCCCACGTTGCAGTAGGGAAAGAGGTAGCAAATGTCTCTCCGTCTTTCCGAGATAAAGCATCTGCCACAGTATTGAGTAGCCCACCTTTTGTTCTAATAGGAACTTGAGGCTTTGTTGATCAGTTTTAACCACAAATCTGCAACCAAACAAATATGACCTCCATTTCCGTATCGCAAGCACTAGAGCCAACAATTCTTTTTCATAGGATGAAAGAAATAGAGCCGTTCCTTTGAGTTCCTTACTGAAGTAAGCCAGCGGTCTACTTTCTTGGTTGAGTATTGCTCCAACTCCGCTGCCTGAAGCATCACACTCGACATAAAATATTTTATTGAAATTGGGTAGAGCTAAGACTGGTGGACGGGTCATGGCTTCTTTGAGTTGTGTGAAGGCTATTAGGCTAATACAGATTCCTTAGTCCCTGCAAATTAGTTTTTCTTCGGCATTTCAGTCATAGGGCGTGCAATTTTTCCATGGTCACGAATGAACTGACGATAATAACTAGTGAGGCCTAAAAACCCCCGCAAGCCTTTAATGTTGTTCGGTCTTGGCCACTCCAACATGCATCGGATTTTTTCGGGATCAGCTTCAACTCCTTTTTTTGAGATGACATGGCCTAAATATTCAACTATAGTGCAACCAAATGCACACTTGCTCTCCTTGGCATAAAAACGATTAGTACGAAGAACATCTAAGACAAGTATAAGGTTAATCAAGTGATCATCCCATGCAAGGTTTTAAAAAGCGGCCGCAACCGTTACGTAACGGTTTTGGTGGTTACCGCCACCCGTTACGGCCGCTTTTGCAGTGTGATTGAGATTCACAGGTGTGTCGGCCGTAGCGGCTGCCGTAGCGGTCGTAACGGTGCCGTAACAGCCGTAACGGCCTGTTACACACTGTTACGTAACGGTTCCGAACTGTTTCTTTCAAAAAAACACACAAAAAAAAAAAAAAAATTGAAAATGGGGGAAGAGGGGTAGAGAGGAGGGAAAATAAAGAGAGAAAATGAAGGAGCAAGAGATAGAGAGAGAGAAGAGGGAAGATGAAGAACATGTTATTGATTTGTTGAAGCTGTAAGACCTATGCTATTCTATTCAGCTGCTATCACTCAACCATTTTGTTTGTGTGTGTCTATCTATATATTGTTTGAAAATAATAATAAGTGTGATCATTATCTATTTGGCTTGGATAAAATATGTATATATATATATTTAGGTTCTTATTTATTCTCTTACTTATGTCATTATTTATCTTATATATAATAGTTAGTGATTGATTTTTTGTATAATATAAAGTCATTAATTATTAAAATAAAATATAAAAAACTCAATTTATAATGATTTAAAAATATGAAATATATTGAATCATACTTAAAAATTTAAAAAAATTGATAAATATTTATTTTAAACCCAATAAATATGATCATGGAAAAAAAATATGCGTATCGGTAAGTTTTTTTCAAATTGTGTGAAAAATAAAAAAATTCACAGTTCCGGTTACCGCAACCGTTACGCTACGGCCTTTACACCCCGCAACTGCAACCGCGCCACCGCCACCGTTACGGCGACCGCAACCGCTTTTCAAAACTTTGATCCCATGATAAATTGTAAACTAATATGTCATCAAAAAAGACAAGTACGAACATTCTAAGGAATGGTCGAAAAGCTTCATTCATGACACCTTGAAATGTAGAAGGTGCATTCGTAAGCACAAATTTGCGACCAAACAAATATGATCTCCATTTCCGTATCGCAAGCTACTTCACTTAGGCCTATCTTGTTCTAACCTTCCTACTATCAAGGACATTACAACAACAAAGAACCTAGCTATTGGGCTACCATCCAAGAACAAGAACTACTAGTAGCTGGAGGGGCAGGATAGGCTAAGAAGGCAGTCAAGGACATCAAGAAATAGAGCCGTTCCTTTGAGTCCCTTATTGAAGTAAGCCAACGGTCTACTCTCCTAGGTGAGTACTGCTCCAACTCCGGTGCTTGAAGCATCACACTCGACATAAAATATTTTATTGAAATTGGGTAGAGCTAAGACTGGTGGACGGGTCATGGCTTCTTTGAGTTGTGTGGAGGCTAATACGGATTCCTCAGTCCATGCAAAAGAGTTTTTCTTTAGCATTTTAGTCATAGGGCGTGCAATTTTCCCATAGTCACGAATGAACCGACGATAATAACCAGTAAGGCCTAAAAACCCCCGCAAGCCTTTAATGTTGTTTGGTCTTGGCCACTCTAACATGCATTTGATTTTTTCGGGATCGGCTTCAACTCCTTTTTTTGAGATGACATGGCCTAAATATTCAACGATAGTGCAACCAAATGCACACTTGCTCTCCTTGGCATAAAAACGATTAGTACGAAGAACATCTAAGACAAGTTTAAGGTTAATCAAGTGATCATCCCATGATAAATTGTAAACTAATATGTCATCAAAAAAGACAAGTACGAACATTCTAAGGAATGGCCGAAAAACTTCATTCATGAGACCTTGAAATGTAGAAGGTGCATTTGTAAGCCCAAACGGCATGACCAAAAATTCAAAATGACCTTCATGAGTACGGAAAGCAATTTTGGGAACATTCTCTGGCTTGACTCGAACCTGGTAATACCCAGATCGAAGGTCTAACTTGGAGAAGAATCGAGTCCCATGGAGCTCGTCGAGCAACTCCTCAATGGCTGGAATAGGAAAGCGATCTTTTATAGTTTGTTGATTGAGGGCGTGATAGTCAACACATAATCTCCAAGACCCATCGCTTTTTCGAACAAGGAGGACTGGCGAGGCAAAAGGACTTTGACTAGGTTGGATGACCCCTGACTGTAAAAGTTTAGCAACCAACTTTTCAATTTCTGTTTTCTGTACATGAGGATACCTGTATGGGCGTATGTTCACTGGTTGTGCATCTGGCTTAAGAGGAATTTGGTGATCTTGCACCCGGGAGGGGGGGCAAGACCCTTAAGTTCACCAAATACATCAGCACTGATAGCAATGTAAAAGACCTTACTAATTATATGTAAAAAGAAGAGTATTGCTAATAAAAAAAAAAGGAATATCGTTGGGGTTCTTCGAGGGTCCCCTTTCCTCCTGCAATTTGTTGGTAAAATTATGCTTGCTCACTGTGTGTTTATTTCCAATATAAATAGAAAACACCTCTGTGAATCTGGGAGTAGGATAAACAAAGCTAAAGGGATAACAATCTAATCTCTTAAAGAGATAGCAACCTAATCTCTAAGGAAAGGATTACTACCTGATCCTTATTATTCTGTTACTACTAACTAGAAATCATAAATTACAAATTGAATGATAAGATTAGCTAGATAAGCCTAATCAGGTATGTAACATCTTTCAACCCATTAGCACAAATGCGAAATTGTTCAAAATTGTGGCTCAACTTAGCTGACAACACAGAAAGTCAGTTAGCTATGAATTTCTCTCAATTTCGTGCAATTAATCTATTTTGACGCACAAACTCAGTTGAATATATTGCAGCTTGATTATGACATCACAGTTTATTTTGCCAGATTAGTTAAGAAAATTTTTACTGTATTTTGAGGATCTTCCCCTCTCCCCCGACTAATATTACTATCAAAATGGGTATGGTTTATCTATATTTATGAATTGGGGTTTGTGTTGATGGTGCCATATGGCTGGGAGTTATATGTGTTTTTAGTATTTTTGAGCATAGTTATAAAAAAATGGTACCATGCCAAGTAGTGTGTTTCCTACTTAAAGCTGTGCAGCAAATTTTTTTTGTTTTTTTAGAAGTAAGAGAATAAATATAAAGATCAAGGGGCATACCCCAGGCTAAATAGCAAGGGTGGAGGCCATCTAGGAGAGATGGGAGCCAGCCATCCAAGAGCAAGCATGTAAGCTCAGCAATAGGGTCAACTACAAGAGTTAAAGCTGAAAAAAAAAAAAAAATTCAATTTGGCCTTGGCATTTACAAAAATAGAGGCTGGTAGTTTGCTCTCACGTTGAATCCACATATTTGACTGGGTACAGGGAATACCTTGGCAGAGGCAAGATAACATGTGACCTTTTAGCTAACCCAAATAACTACAAAATAAGACTCTAATAAGACTAAAAACTTGATTTCACCCTATAGAGGACTTCTGATGCTCTTTATACTTCATGTGCATTTGGGTCATGCTCCCTCTGCATTTTGAATGTATTATTTTTGTAGACTGATGTGATTACCTGGTGTATGTATATTCTTTTCCTTCAAATCTATTTTATATGATGATGAATATCTGTAGTTGGGGTGGCCATTTAACTTGTTTAAACTATGTGGCAGATAATTCCTACCCAAATGAAACAAATGCCTGAAGATGGATCATTGGCTGACATTTTACAATCTGAGGACACTGTTGATCCAGTTGTACGAGGGTTTATCAGAGATTGGGACGCCATAGAAGATCTATTGCACCATACTCTGTATACTGGACTAGGATGGGAAATAGGCAATGAGGGGCAAATTTTATTCACAGATCCACTTTCAACTCCCAAGGTTGTGGAAAACTCTCTCCATTTTATTTTAGTGAAACTAGTGAGTCACATTGCATCATGCGTGCATTCATAATGAAATGTGGGCCGGATGAAATGATAAATGTTGAAAGCTATGCAATTGAATACAATTTTATTTTGTATCACCAGATGAAATGATACTAAGAACCATTTCTTGAACAGGCTGTTAGAGAGCAGCTGGTGCAATTGATGTTTGAAACTTTTAACATCTCGGGCTTTTATGCATCAGAGCAAGCAGTATTATCACTTTATGCTGTAGGGCGTATCTCAGGCTGCACTGTTGATATTGGTCATGGGAAGATAGGTATGCAGATGTTGTGTAGTGAACTAGTATTATTGCCTTTTAGTTCATTAAGTTTGACATGTTAGTGAACATTTCTGTATGTTCAATCAATCTCGTTGATGGTGACATTTTACTCTGCTATTTCCTAGTTATCCATTTTTCATTTCTTGAATGTGATGCTAAGCATACATAGGTTTGTCTGAGAAGATTGACTTTGGATTTGGTTTGGTTTTGTGGCTAGGATGTCATGGTTATTTATTTCAAATACCTTTTTGCAAGTATGCAAATACCTCAAAACTACTTGAATTTTACATCCCAACTATGTACCATAGTTAATGATCTGTCCCAGGCTAAGCTAGAAATAGCCTACAAGCACTGGTCATTTAATGTGAATGAGATTTGAATACATTCCTGAGCTTGCTTCACTCTTTATGGATAAACTTGAATGTGCTTTTTATGGGTCTTAAATTACCCCAATCAATTTATGACCATCTCGGTTTGTTTGCATCTCTAATGGTTGAAAAGATTTATTTGGTATGAAATTGAGTTATTTAACATGTTTAACAAAATTCATTTTCTTCATTACCATTTTCTTTCTCTTTTGGACGTACAACTGTTTGCAGCTTCACTGAACTGATAGTATGTACTATGTGATCCTGTTGGGCACTTTACCAGATATTGCGCCAGTAATTGAAGGTGCAGTTCAGCACATTGCTTCGAGAAGATTTGAAATTGGTGGCATTGACTTGACAAAGTTGCTTGCTCAGGAGCTTGGTAAATCCAATCCACTGGTGAAGCTCAATACCTCAGATGTTGAGAAAATAAAAGAGCTGTACTCATGTTGTGCTGAAGATGATGTTGCTTATAAGAAGACTCAACAGTCATGTCATGAAGAGCAGCATACTCTACCCGATGGACAGGTGTATATGAAATTTGCAATATATTTTCTCTTAGGATACAAGCAAACTAAAGGGGGAATTACAAAAGATATCAAGGACATGATGAAATCCGAGAAACCTTAGAATTTTTGTGAACCTAAAAATCAATCTCAACTCATCAAAATTAAATAAGTTAAATGGGATAATTCATCAAACTGTGCATGTTTCTGCACATATATCAATGTGTGTATGAGAGAGAGGGAGGGAGGATGTGGAATCGTAGATAGAAACAATGACAATGACAATGACAAGTGCTCTTGAATGATCTATTCCTTGATATATTCGGACCTTAGTTGTAGGAATTGTGCAACTAGGTGGCGATTCTTACTCAGAATCGCGATTCTGTGTTTCCTAGGAAGAAACGTGTAAGAATTGTGTTTCTGTGGAGAGAAACGCGATTCAGTCCAAGATCTGATCGTAAAGGGGAGAGAGAGACAGAGAGAAACCTGGTCTCGCGACTTCGACTTTCGCTCTAGGCCTAGCCCTAGCCCTAGCCCTAGCCTTCGACGTCGACCTTTGCTCTAGCCCTAGCCTTCGCCTTCGTCTTCTCTGTCTTCATCTGTGTCGATCGCCTTCGTCTTCTCTTCGCCTTCACCTTCGCCTTCGTCGTCTGCTTCTCCTCCTCCTTCTTCTTCTTCTCTGTCTCTCTGTCTCTGATTTGTGTATCTCTCCCCCCTCCCGTTTATAACATATAATAAATAATATAAATAAATATAATAAATAATATAATTTGTTATATAATAATAAATCTAATTAAATTATATATAATAAAAAAATATTTAATAAAATCTATAAAATAAATCATTCAATTTTTATTTTTTATTTATTTTAAAAATGAATGTTTATTTGTTATTTATTTTTAAATTTTTTATGTTGTGTTTAATTAATTAGATATTATATAAAATAAAAAAATAATATAAATATTTTATAATAATTGAAAAAATTTAATACAAGTATATAATTATAATATTTCAACATATGATTTTTTGTATAGATATATTTTAAAATTTATAACATATTTTTTCATTATCATTAGAGAAAAAAAAAAAAAATAATCTTACAATATATTTTTATATATTATATTATTTAATATATATACAAATGCTCCCTACCAACGATTCTTGGAATGACTACGATTCCTTGCTCCCGCCCCCGCTCCCGCTCCCGCTTCCGCTTCGTGCAACTGAGATTCGGACACAGATCTGCACATAAGTTTAATGCTATCCTATATAGTGGGTCGGTTTGTGAGTCATGGCAGTTGCATGTATTTATATTCTCAAGAAAGGTCTACCTGTAGTTTGTGCGTGCTATCCTTAACTTACATGTGCATAGTTCTTTTTCAAAGAGCCCCTTGAGATTCATGATATTTTTTTTCCTTTATAATTTTGTTTTTTGTAACTTCTGGTGAGTTTAGATTTCCAAATGCAAAACTTTGTCATTCTGTTTTCAGGTGATCACCATTGGAAGAGAAAGGTATACTGTTGGCGAGGCTCTATTCCAGCCATCTATTTTGGGTTTAGAGGCCCATGGAATAGTTGAACAACTTGTTCGTAGTATCTCAACCGTGTCATCTGAGAATCACCGTCAACTGCTGGAAAACACTGTACTTTGTGGTGGCACTGTTTCTATGACTGGTGAGTTTTATTTTCTGTGTTTACTAGAGCCGAGATACACTAACATTGCTCTGCCTGTGTGTATAGGAAAAAACTAAGCATTTTGTATAGGCAGCTGACCAGGTAGTTAGTAAACATGATACATTTTAGAAGCATTCTTGGAAGTCATCAATCAATCAAAAAATGTTAGGCCCATTTGTCTTTGCCGCAAAAAAGTTGTTCACCTTGTCAACAGCAACTTATATGCTACCTATCTTAGGGTTGGAATGCACAAATGACGAGTGTGCTTTGTTGATTGCATACCTGATTGGGAATGTACTGTGGCTGGCTGCTGACACCATCTTATATGTTGCCGCTTGCAGGTTTTGAAGATAGGTTCCAGAAAGAAGCAAGCCTTTGCTCATCAGCTATTCGCCCTTCTCTAGTAAAGGTTTTTAATTTCATCATCTCATTGTTTGCCTTTACAACTCCTTTCACAAGACTAGATATTTGTATGTTCTCCAATCTAACGAGTCTCCGTTCTAGATGGTTGTAAACTTTGTTGTCCAGTAGATTTTTCATGTTCCTATACGCTGTAGTACCAAAACGATATGCACTGGGAAACTTGAAAGCAATGCTGCCTGAGTTTGATTGTGTGACGGATTAAGATTAAGGGAAATTAATAGGTTTAAGGTGTAAAACAAAAGTTGCAGGATTAGTAGAAAGGGCAAGGTATTGGTGATTTGGGGTGATAACCTAAAGAAAACTTAAGATTGACGGTATTTGACTATCATCACAAACCAGATAATCTAAAATTGTCAAAAATCAATCATATTAAATCGAAATGACCACTGCTATTGCCCATGTCTAACAAGTTTCAAAATGAAGCAACTTCAAAGAGCAATGCAGCCTATCTAGGAGGCTAAGCAATCACTGGAACTTCTTGCCTCGCAGCTTTTGGATTTATATGATCAGTTCTGTCATTCGCTTCATCACTGCTAATAAAGTGTCTTTTGTTTTAATCCCTTGTTTTATTACATACAGGCTCCAGAATATATGCCAGAGAACTTGACAGCGTATTCAGCATGGGTGGGAGGCGCCATACTTGCGAAAGTTGTGTTCCCTCAAAATCAGCATATGACTAAGGCGGATTACGATGAAACTGGACCTTCCATCGTGCACCGGAAATGTTTTTGAAAATTCAATTGGTAGTTCTTGAATTCTAATTTAGCTTCACAATTGATCGTGATCATCAGCCTCTTGACATGAAAAAAAGAAGAAATGGCTGATTGACTTGTGTTATAAAAATGTACATCAGCACACAAATCCAATTTAGTGGTTTAAAAAGATTGATTCTTAGAGATTATTTCCCTACACCCCATCTACGGTTCTTGTTTGCTTAGTCAATTTTTTTTCATGATTAGTCTAGTTGTTATTGTGCCTTCATGAAATGTTTCTTTTGTGTAACAAAGTCTTAGTTGGTTTGTAGTCATGGAGGTTTAGGACATGAGTTTTTGATAAGGGAATTCGATGAATTATCATGTGAATTAGGTTTTAGCTGTTCTTTTAAGGCTGTGTTTGTATTTTTGAATGAGGGTTCTATGCAGACTCACCTATTTGTAACCTGGAATTTCTGACTGTTGCATCGACTCTGAATCAGTTATGCTCTGTTACATTGCTGTCGTGAGCCAAGCCTGAGTTCCTCTTGTAAGGATTTAAGCCCTGCTTGGTGTTGTGATGCGCATAGCTTAGAAGATGTTTGTGGTAGTTGAAGTTTTAACTATAGAGTTGAGTTGAACCAAATAACACATTGTTCAAGTTTGTTTTAAAAGTTGAACAAGTTTAAAAAATGTATGCAAACTTGATTTATTTATCTTTTGAGTTGATTTTAAATAATGAGTTTTAATTCAATTGATCATAAATCGAGTTTAAGTTATTTGATTTTTAATATAATTAAATAGTAGATATAAATTTATCGAGACAAATTCAAAATCAAGCTATTCTCAGTTGTACATTTTGTTTTTGGTTTTTTGTTTTCATGAAAATTCATAAATCTTAATTTAAAAGGCCAAGGATGCTCATAACCATTGATGTATATATGCATCTGAAACATGATCATTTAAGATCTCTTTGATAATCTCCAAGTTGTTTTTTGACTTAAAAAAATAAAAGAACAAATAGTCAGTTTGCTTGGTTAACTAAGTAACCTCTTTATAAAAATATATATATATATATATATATTTCTTGAAAATCTCTGCAGATTTGTGTAAAGATTATTTTACTTTCAATACTTTCAGAAATTTCCACAACACTATTTAAAGGTAATATGGTAATTTTTTTCACAACACTATAAAGGTAATATGGTAATTTTTATATTTTTCATCAAAAAGCAAAAGTTAAAAAAGGTCTATAAAACTTTCCCCGCAACCAAAAGAAGAAAAATAAAATTGAACCATTATCAAACGCATCTATTTTTTTTTAGATTCTAAAAAAGTGTATATATATATAATAAATAAAAAAATTGTCAAACCCCAATTTTTTTTTTGTAAGTGCTTAATTCTGCAAATAAAGACCGGAGGCCATGATCAAGTGATTTACGTTGAAGTAAAAGAATTTACAGTTTAAACACTTTATTGCATACTGATGGCGTTCTTCAGTAATGGCAGATGTAAATAAGCCATGGATAATAAAATGTTGCTGGTTGATATATATACATATATATATATATATATATGAAAAATTACCAAAAAAATAAAAATAAAAAATTCAAAATTTGAATCTTGTAATAAAATAAATTTTGATTTTTTTAATTTATCAATTTAAACTCTAATCTTTTGATATGTTTTCAATAGAAACTATGTACCTATTTTTGTTAAGTAAAAATATCGAAAAAAATATATTGTAGTCATTAATTCAATAAAAATAAGTATTTTAGATATTTTTCATAGACCTATATTAAGTTTAATAACAAAAATATACTTTTTCAACAACTTTAGTTAACAATAATAAGTAAATGGGTTAATTAAAAACAAATCAAAATATTCGAATTTAAAATGACAATGTTGCTTTTTTTGGCTTTTCGAAGGGTAATTTTGTAAATGCGAGCGTGCCAGCAAGGATCAATCAGTCCTTACAGAAATTATAATTGCCAACCAATTATCAGACGATTGTGTTTTAGTTCTTTCAGCCTCAATGAAGAGGACTTTTACTGGTGGCTTGACTTAGGAGAATTTAAGAGAAATAACAGTTAATATGAAGAACAATCGAAGTATTTCATTAAAATGAACACTTACAATAGTTCAAACTCAGCCTCGAAGAGGTTTACAGCAACAGTCTACTTGAATCTACTTGAAACTACTCCTATGAATCGAAGTGCAGTGCTGGTATTAAAGTGCAGGTATTTAAAGTACAGGAAATGTAAGACTGGAAAGGAAAATATGAAATAAAGACTGGTTTGTATGATCTGAGTCTGGGGGTTTTTCTGAGGGCTTCCCTGCTATTTATACTTGTCAAAGATGACCTTCGAACTGCACTTCGAACCGTCGAACTGCTCCTCCATGATCGATGATCATGCTGCCTTAGAAGTAGCCCCACTACGCCATCTCTTGCAGTTGAGCTTCCCTCCTGTATTTGAATTTGAATATTGAGTAACTGTTGAAGCCACGTCACTTTGTATCTCTTTACTGATCTAGTGCTACTCAGATCATGTAAGTACCAATGTTCATTGCCACGTGTTCGATCAGGATCGAAGACTTGAATTATCTTCCCATAATACCCTTATTCTGCCACGTGTCAAACTATGATTTGGCTTTACAAAATATGTAGCCAACATTACCCCCCGCACTAATATACCCAATACTTGGAAATATTAGTGGATCAAAAGCTTTTCCCGCGCTTTTTGGAATGTGCATGGGATCTATCTTCAGGAAACACAACCGTCACCTATTTGATGATCATTCGCATTAACTCTCAATTTAACGAACATCCCAATACCTTCAGCATTCGAACGGACTATGGCTCAATCAACTTCGCACTCTACTGATCAAGCATACGAAGAGCCATTGAGTAATGCTATTTCCCCTCGAAAGAATCTCCACGCATTCATTAGCCACCTTTACCCACCCTTCTATATTCAGGTCATGGAGGCTTTTGCAGATTATCAACCTTTGGACTACGACCACATTGCCCTTAACCCTTCGATTTACAAATTTACAGATACAAGAAGTTCTTCCTCTAAACTCCCCTTGTACTTTGAACGAACTACACTCAAGCCTTTGCTTCAACAAGTTGCAAATATGGACTTAGGAAGTTCTTCTTCACAAACCTTTACTTGGGATGAAGCTACAACTTCCTCATCTTCTGGGGTTTCCGGATGGACAAACTGGTCAGCACCTGAGTCCTGGGACTTGAGGGAACGAATTAATCACCATTTTGTTGAGTTCACTGACCCATTAGATTTTCCTTCTTACGTTCGAAGCTCTGTGGTCTATCCTTATGTGCCTATTGACCTTCGTCGTAGTTTGGAGGAGAATCTGCTTGTGGCCTGGTACACATCCTCTATGCCCACAAGGACAATGCACACTGCCCGGCATCTGGAAGAATCACAAGGGTATACTCCTTCATTTTTGGCCAAGAAGGCAAAAATTTGCTCTTCTGACTGGCTCGACTATATTAATGCCTTTGTTCCTTCCGCTCCAGTGCCAAATCCTCCTTCTTCACCTTCTGGAATAGAAGCATCCACACCTTCTCCATCTTCTGAAGCAGAACCATCTACTCCTTCTCCATCTTCTGAAGCAGAACCATCTACTCCTTCTTCTCCTCCCACTCTTTCCTGGACAGAGAAATTAAGGCTTGCCCTTCCCATGGACAAAATTTTTCCACCTTACAAACCTCCATCATCTCCCACTCCAGCTGAGCGGAAACAAGCTCAACTTCTGCTTGCGGCTTTTTCTCACTTGCCCTTCAATGTTCTTGAGGATGACATCCCTCTCAAGAACTTTCGATGGGCCTGTGATATTCTGACTAGGGGCCATGTCCTCAATCCCATTGCCCAAGCAGAACTTCACATGTTCTTGGACCAACTTCCGCTACTCCTCCACTGGCATCAGAATTCCAAGGCCACCATCCAATCTTTGGATCAACTTTCATCTCTCCGAATTCATGCCCAGTACGAAGCAGAAAACTTCATCGAAGACTTCGATGACTTCAAAAATAAAGATTCTGCGTATTGGGATGATTTGGTCATAGATGAATTGGAACAAAATTTGAGGGAAGAGGCTTTCGAGACAAAGGCTGAGGAGCTCTATTATGAAGTGAGAGCACATCAACTTATGCAGCCAACATTAGAGGAGATAGAAGATATAATAAAGAAAGAACAAATATTCATTGATCATTGTTGGACAAAGTTCCATGATCTTGTTATTTATTCTATTCCTTATTTTTATGAGCTTGAATTTGTACCCAAATGAGGATACTCAATGTAATTGTCTTGGCTTTAACACAAACAGAGTCTCTTTGCATTTGACATTGTTTGCCTCTGTTTCCTTTTTGTCTTCAAAAGCCAACTTATAGCTTCGAATTGAACAATCTCACCTTTCGAATCTAGACTCAATTGTTCAATGAAACGCTGAAAAAACCAACATGTCTTTTTCCAACTTATGGAGTATAATTGACAATTCTGGCTGATATCATCTGGAATTAACGCTTTGAATTTTAACAACATTACTCCTCAAAAATAACTATAACCAATATATATGGTCATGGTTAATATAGCCAATAAATTTCAAATTGACTATTTTGCTTCGAAGAGTAATCCACACTGTTTTAGGTTCAAAAAGCAATTCCTTCTTGTATATATGGAAACCAACAATTGGTTTTAATGCTTCGAACAGTGCTCATCCTTAAAGGATCCAATAACCCTCAAACAGGTCTTTAAACCCTTTGAAGTGGACCAATATTCGAGCATTCTAGCAATTATGTAGTACGCTTCGAAGCCGACTTATGTATTTCGAAGCCGTTGTTATTTGATTTTTTGGCGCCAAAATCTCATTTCGAAGCCAAATATCTTGCTTCGAAGCTGGCGTCAATATCCGGAGTGTGCTTTTTCCCTCCAAAACTATCAATATTGGAAGAGGCTCCTCGTATTCGTACTTTTAGTACTTAACGACTTATGCAATATATTTCCGGACACAAAAGCTTTTCTTTAAAACCCTTTTGCTTCGTGTTTCTGAATCACTTGCTCTTTTAACATTCAAACCCTCATATCTTTCACTTCTCTTTACTTCCCCCTTTCCTTTTCGAACATCATACCATCCATGGCTTCTTCTTCACCAGAAGTTCCAATCATAGAACGCGTGAGCTCATCCGTAGCTTTGAAAAGGCTCATTGATGTGGAGTGCGAGAAGTACAAGGCTGGGGGAAAAAGCGCCATTGATGGGCGTGTCTTTATCCCTCGTCGTCATGAGCGACAAGACTATGTGCTCGGGCCAATCTTCAAGGAGATCCCTATTGAACTCCCAGCTCTGTACCCTCGCCTGGAAAACCAATGTCTCCTATATGAAGGTGGTCTTGATTGGAGGAGCTGGAGGATCAATCGCCCCCACCGATGTTGGCCCACGATGAGACCAGAGTGGCAAGAGTGGTATGATCGGGTCATCCCTGCGAGGACACTGGACCTTCAAGAGCTCTGCCTTCTCGACGCTCTTCGACTATCAAGGGTAACTATCACAGAGGACCCTTTCTTAATCCCTGCTGCTTTATGCTTTTGGAACCCTATCTTTAATTTCTTTCAATTTAAATGTGGGATGATGGCTCCTACTGTTCTTGATATTTGCCATTTACTAGGAGTATCCCCCATTGGTACCATTATTACACCCGATTTCCCCGATTCAACAGTCTCTTTCTCCCTCCCCTCTCTTAACTTATCTTACAGCGATTTTGTTAAAGCTGAAAATAAAAAGAGGGCCCAGTAACCGATAGGGAGTTCTTTTCCTTCTTGTTATACTGGCTTTGCAAATTCCTCTTCTGCACTTCTTCACAAAGAATTATGCCTGAATTTGCTCCACTTGCCAAAGCCTTTGTTTTGCAAAAAAGAGTAGCCTTAGCCCCATACATTCTTGGTCATGTATACAGAGTTTGTTCCCTTTTTTGTGAGAAGCCCTTAGATGCTAATCAAGGGGGGCCATTCTGGATCCTTCAGCTTTGGCTTTTTGCTTATTTCACTGAACTACAATCCAAATGCCTTAAATTTTCTGGGTTACATTCTCTTACCCATGGCATAAGACTAGCCAATGCTGCCCTCTATCCTTCTTCTTTTGCCTTTTATTTCTCTTTTTTTCATCAACTACCAGCCGAACTTCCTGCTCACCGCTTCCGTCCTTTCGAGACCAACATAGGTCCACCTTGGTTGAGTCACTTTTTGAGTGACAGGCTCTGTGCTTCGCCAATTCATAAAGACATATGGGCCTCCCTTCTGCTTCCTAGGGAGCTGTTTATTGGGACTACAAACCCCAGGGCTTATAAATGTATAGCTGAACCTTATTGTCCTGCTCAATTCGCTAGACAATTTGGTTTCACACAAGGGGTCCCAATACCTCTCTGCAGCAACACCAACCTGAGCCTTACCAGGAGAGATCTGAAAGTTAGGAAATCAAGGCTGGAGGAGGCAACCTTCAAATTCATGGATGACTTGGCTAATTTTGAATACACTCCTTTCATTCCTGCGGGAACTGCATTGAAGAGATACCAACAGTGGTGGGACAGTAATATGGAATTCTATTTAGCCATTGCACCTAAAAACCTATTGGAGGTATTAGATGTGTCCAAGCCCAAAGGAGCTGAGACTGTCCCTTCCTCTACTGTGCCTCCTACAGCTCAGTCCATCCCTGCTACCTCAACTCCTTCGAAAGCCACTCGGGCTGCTTCAAGAAAAGTATATACTTTCAACTTCTCTTTTTCCTTTTGAATCTCTTGTTTGTTTCCTTTATACTTATGTTCTTTGGTGCAGGGTCCCTGCAAGAAGAATCTCCTAAGAGAGCTGAGACTTCAGCTATTCTCAAAAAGGAACAGCAACAGAAACAAAAAAGGAAGCTGATCCTCCCTCTGAGGAATCTGAAACTTTGGGAGAAGAAGCAGTCGAACAAGAGCAAGAAGTGCCCTTACAAAGAACAAAGAGACAAAAGGTGGCTACCTCTTCTTCTGATACCTTCGAACATCCTTCTCTCGAGGCAGACATTATAGTATTGGAGAAAGAACTAACCTTAGAGAAATCTGAACCCCAGATTGAAGAGAAGGGGATTGAAAAGGAACCAGTAGTGTCCCCACCAAGGGGGAAGAGGAGAAAAAAGACTACTGTCTCTCCTTCTGACTTTGCTGAAGACTCTGATTCTGAAACAATCGCCCAAGCAATAGAAAGGAGGAGGAAGGTGACTGTTTCGACTGCTGTCTTGGTTGAGGATCCCATTCACGAATCTGTTGCCAAGATAGTAGAGCAGGAACATCCCAAGGCAATAATTGTTTTTGAAAGGGCCGAGAAGAAAAGGCAGCAACAGTTTTTGAGAGATGAAGCTGCTGCTGCTGATGCATTACAAAGAGAAGCTGCACGAAGACAACAAACTATCGAGCATCCTCCCCTTCGCAGTTCTCCCATCAGTGCCAATACCTCTGAAACAAGTAATTTCTTTCATATTTCTACTGTTTTCCCTTTGTCAGCCTTTGTATTGAAGTTTGACATTGCTTTGCATTTCTTCCTTTTGCAGCAACAATTATCTTCCCCAGGAGGCCTATTCCAATTTCAGTTGAAGTTGACCAATTGCAACATGTGAAGACCATCCAAATCATGCTTCCACTCCCCAAGCCTATATTCGACACACCTTCTTTGAGTCCAAGCATCCCTGCATCCCTTTTCCTTGGTTTAGAGCCATTTCTCCCTTCTTTGACTTTTGATCTGCCTCAGTTTACCTCTTCTTCGAACCTTGCTCTTCCTCCTCCCGTCTCAGAAATTCCAACTGCTGCTTCATTCCCAATGGCAGTTGACTCTTCCATAGAGGGTGCTGGTAGTTCCCCAATTCATGGTTCATCACCTGTGCCTACTTCCAGCCCCTCTTCTCTTGATTCCTTGGTGGCAAAGACCATAGAGGCTGCTAAAGATGCTCCACCTATTTCTCCTATCCCCATGCAGTCTCCTGTGTTTTCCACCACAGCACTCTCTATGCCCTTTATGTCTAGGGATGAGGTGGACATCTTCGAGGGAAGACTAGCTAGTCTATTTGACACATCCTCTACCTCCCCAACTTTCAGTGCTGAAGCTGAACCATTAACCTTGGCTGACTCCTTGCTGAAAATCTTTGAGAGCTCTTCTTCCACCAGTAGCAAGCCTTTTGCCCCTTCTATAGACTTAGACACTTGCTTGGAACTGCTGATCTCCTTTTCGAGGATCCCCTTCGAGGCTCTACAAAGGCCTATCATCAGAAATGGGTTTCTTCAGTGCTGTAAAATCGCGGAGCAGTTCGGCATGGATGTCTCAAGTCATCTATCCCAGGCTGCAGCTACTATTGATTTCTACATTAACATTTGTCATGCTGCCAATGCTGCGAATGAGAAATTGGCTAGGGATCAGAGTTTTGTCTCTCAAGTGCATACTGAAGTATCAGATCTCAAGGAACAACACTCCTCTGCCTCCCAGTTTCGAATTCAGTTGCTGGAGAAGAAAGCTCAACTTGAGGAGGAGCTAGCTGCAGTAAACCGAGCCTTGGTTCGAACTGACACTAAACTGCACATCACCAACCAAGAGCTGGCTGATCGAAAAGAGGACATGGCTGCAGCTATCCAACTGTTTCCAGCACTTAGCAGTAGGAAATCTATTGTACAAAAACAATTAAGACATTGTAATGATTTCTGGGCCAATTTGTGGCGCAATGTACTTGATTCTTTATAGAAGAACAAATTTTGTTTTATCTTCGAGCAGTCTTGTGTTTTTGTATGTTTATGTTACCCTTGTGTTTCCCAAATGGTTGGAAAATAAGGCTTCAAATATCTGCCATTGATCTTTTTGGGATGTACATACCCATTCAAATTTCTTAAATGGTAGGCCCCAAAAGGCAGAACTCTATGAATTTGATATGGTCCTTCCCAGTTAGGTGACCATTTGCCAAACTTATGGCTTTTAATTCCTATTGGGAGTATTGTCTTCCATACCAAATCACCTTCATCGAAGCCAATGTGTTTGACTCTCTTGTTGTAATTCTTAGCTGCTTTCTTCTTTTGGAAAAGGATGCTATTTAATGCCAATATTCTGGCTTCATCTATGCCCTCTAACTCCAAGCACATACTTTGATGGTATTGCTCAGGATCTAACTGATCTTGACATCTTACCCTCAAGGATTTAACATTAATTTCCACAGGTAGAACTGCATCATGCCCATATACTAAGGCATAAGGAGTAACTCCTGTGCTTGACCTTGGGGAAGTTCTGTTAAGCCCACAAAACATCCAACAGAAGGTTATGCCAATCCCTAGGATTATCCTCCACAACCTTTTGTATACCTTTTTCAAGGATTTATTGGATGATTCAGCTTGACCATTGGCTTGTGCATAATAGGGTGTGGAATTAACAAGGCTAATTCCAAATTCTGCTACAAAGGACTTCACCATTTTCCCATCGAACACAGTCCCATTATCTACAGTAATGGTTTGTGGGATGCCAAATCTATGGATCAAGTCTTTAATGAACCCAATGACCTCTGTTTGGTCTACAGCCTTATATGGTTTGGCTTCGACCCATTAGTGAAGTAGTCAGTGGCCACTAGAATGAAACAATGATGTTTCGAAGAAGGTGGGTGTATTTTTCCCATCATATCCATGGCCCACCCTCTGAATGGCCAAGGTTTCACTACTGCATGTAGGTCAGTTATGGGCACATGCCTTATTGTACCATGCTTTTGACATGCCTGGCAACCCTTTGCATATTCTATGCAGTCTTTAAGGATAGTTGGCCAATAATAGGAATGTCTTCGAAGCAACCATCTCATCTTTACACCAGGCTGATGAGCACCACAGATGCCTTCATGAACCTCAGCCATAGCTGTTAATGCTTCTTTTGGGCCTAAACATTCCAGCAATAAGCCATCTCCTCCCCTTTTGTAGAGAGCGTTGCCATATATCATATATTGCATAGACTGCAATTTGATTTTCCTGCTGGCCTTCGAAGATGGACCAGCCAAGTACTGCATTATTGGATGCCTCCAATCTTGTTCTTGTAAGTCATTATGATTAACTTCCAAGACCATATTCCTTTTATTCAAAGGTTGTATTAATCTTTGATATGTTGTCTGACTGATGTCCCTTTGGGTATTATCCCTTCTCTTGAAGTTCGAAGCTTTCTGAGCCACATCATTAGCTCTATTATTCAAGAATCTTGGAACATGGGTTACATTTGCTATTTGAAACTGAGAAAGCAGATGTAATGCAACAACATAATATGGTAGGATGCTTATGCTTTGACACTTGAAAATCCCTTTTACTTGGTTAACCACCAATTGAGAGTCCCCAAATATGTCAACTGCATGTACTTGTAACCCAATGAGGATTTCTAGCCCTACTATTAAGGCTTCATACTCAGCCTGATTATTGGAACAAGTGGCTTCATCCACTCTGAAACCATGTGTGGTTTCTACCCCTTGTGGAGACTTAATCACAATACCAATTCCAGTTAAACCATTGGCTTTCGATCCATCGAACCACATCTGCCATGGCTCAACACTAGCCATACCAAGCTCCATTATCTCTTGGCTCTCTGTTTGAGATGGATGGTCTGCCAGAAAATTGGCTAAAACTTGCCCTTTTACTGCCCTTTGAGGGACATATTCTAGATAAAATTTTGATAAGGCTAGTATTCACTTGCCAATTCTCCCCCTCAACATAGGTCTGGATAACATGTATTTAACTAAATCTGTGGTTGCAATTACCAAGACAGTTGTAGGTAAAAGATAATATCTTAATTTCATTGCAGCAAAAATACAAAGCAAGACACAGCTTTTCAACAGCTGAATATTTACATTCACAAGAATTTAAAAACCTACTAAGGTAATAAATAGCTTGCTCCTTGCCTTCTTCATTGTCTTGGGCCAAAAAAGCTCCCAATGAATCTTCTGCTGCAGCTATATACAACTTCAAGGGCTTGTTTCCCTTTGGTGGCATCAGCACTGGAGGGTTGGCCAAGTAGGCTTTAATACCTTCGAAAGCACTTTGATGCTCTGCTGTCCACACAAATTCTTCTTCATCTTTCAGCCTTAACAAGGAAGAAAATACTTTAGTTTTCCCTGCAGTGTTAGAAATAAACCTTCGAAGAAAGTTAACCTGCCCCAGGAACCTTTGTAATTCTTTCTTACTTGATGGAGGCCTAGCTTCAATGATGGCTTTAGCTTTATTCTGATCAATCTGTATTCCTTTCTTGTGCACTACATAACCCAAGAAGTTTCCAGATGATACACCAAAAGCACACTTAAGAGGATTAAGTTTCAACTTGAACTTCCTCATTCTTTCGAAAGCTGCTTCTAAATGAAACAAATGCTCCTCCATGGACTGGGATTTCACTACAATGTCATCAATGTAGCATTCTAGATACCCTCCAATGAGATCATGAAAGATAGTGTTCATAGCCCTCTGATATGTAGCCCCAGCATTCTTCAGACCAAATGGCATTTTAACCCATTCGAAGGTGCCAATATTCCCAGGACATCTGAATGCTGTCTTGTGGATATCTTCCTCTGCAATGCATATTTGGTTATAACCAGAGTGGCCATCCATCATCGATAAAACTTGATGTCCTGCTGAACTGTCTACCAGCAGATCCACTATAGGCATAGGGTACTCATCTTTAGGAGTTGCTAGGTTTAAGTTTCTGAAATCGATGCATACCCTCATTTTGCCATTCTTCTTAACTACAGGCACAATATTAGATAGCCATTCAACATACCTGGCTGTCCTAATAAAGTCTGCCTTGAGTAGTCTAAGAATTTCTTCCTTGACCTTCTGAATTACTTCTGGACTCATCCTTCTTGGTTTCTGCTTGTATGGCTTGAAATTGGGCTTCATAGGGAGCCTATGTTCCACCAAAGATCTATCCAATCCTGGTAGTTCATTATAAGACCATGCAAAGCAATCTTTGTATTTCTTTAAAACAACCAATAACTGGTCTCTGTCCAGAACATTCAAGCAAGTACTTATATAAGTGGGCTGCTGCACAGAACCCTCCCCTAAATTCACCTCTTCTAAGGGGTCTTGCGTCTGAGGACTTATCGAAGCTTCTTCTCTGGTTTCTTCAACCTTCGAAGCAAGCTGTTCGCCTTGTTTTGCTCCTAGGTTCTTTAATTCGACATCTCTGCCCTCTCCTCATAGACAAAATCTGTCCATAAGGCGTCTTCTTCCTGTATCTCCTGGACTTTTGTTTCAATGTCCAATGCACAGTATTTATCAAGGGTCAAACTTCTGACCTGTTGCTGTTCTTGTTTACAGCCAATTATCATGGCCTCTCTCTCTTGCCTCTGTACTTTCTGGACTATTGCTTTTACGTCCAATGATGAGAATTTAATCAAAGCCAAGGACTTGGCTTCTCGCTCTTCACTTTTTTGCCTATAACCAGGCATCATTGTCATCTTTCACGACAACCTCTTCATCAGCACTTTCTTGGACTAAGTGCTTCAGGTGTGTCACTTCCTCATCAGCCGTCACTTCGGCTGAGCCATCAGCTTTCCTCAGTATACTGAGTGGTGTTACTCCCTCAATATACAATTTGGCCTCTGCAAAGTCTGCACAGGCTATGAAAGGTTGAGGATCTGCATCAATCTCCTCTGTCTCTCCATTGCCCAGGGCCATCATGATCTTCTGATGCAAAGAGGAAGGCACACATTTGTTGGTGTGGATCCAATCTCTCCCAAGTAAGGCATTATATTTGGCATTGCTGTCGATGACGAAGAAAGCTGTCATACAATCCCTGGTCCCCACACTCAAATTAATAGGCAGAATCCCTTGAGCCATCTGCTTATCTCCAGCAAAGCCAGCAATGGTTGTGCTGGTTGGGATCAACCTGGGATTCTTCTTCCCTAGTTTCTTCAAAGAAGATTTCGGTAATAAGTTTACCGCTGCCCCATTGTCTATTAGGACTCGGTTTAGCTGTATCCCATCAAAGAAAGCCTTGATGTACAAAGGCTTGACATGTTGGGTCATGGAATTTGAGGGGTATTCAAAAGGATATGAGAGGTTGATGCTCACCTCTTCCTCGCTTTCACACTCAGTTTCCATTGGAGTAGCCATTTCAGGAGCATCCTGTACCATACTCACTTGTGACTCCTCGCTAGAGACAGGAATTGGATCCATGTCTTGGTCACTTGATCCTCATTTTCAGCTGGAATTCATGAGGTAGTATGTGTACCATGTTGACTGATACAGGGGGAAATGAGCCAAACTGGATGGCTGGCTGTACCTTCTTCCCTCTTGGCTACCTTGCTCAGTGTCTTCAGCAGCATCCTCCATGCTGCATTCTGGTATTTCATTGATAACTGATCCCTTCGAAGGATCCTTCTCAACTGGTTCTTCAGTCAAGAATGTTGTTCAGCCATGAAGGCTTCGAACATTCCTTCTGCCATTTCCTTCTCTTGGCTCATGCCAATCTCTTCTTCCGTTTCACTGTCACTTTCCATCAGAGCCTTCTCCAGCCCTGCCAAACTAGACTTCTCCCTGGCCCTTAATTCAGAATGAACTTGGGCCAATTGTTCTCTGCTACAAACCACTTTACTTTGTAAAGTCGGTTTTGGAGCATGGTCTGACTTCGAAGTTTTCTTTTCTTCTCTGTCTTGTCCTGTGAAGAACTCTCTCCACCTTCTTTCAGATCTTGCTGGTACTGGGTGTACCTACGCTGAATCTTCCTCCTTGTGATCTGGAGATAACTGGAACCATATTTGGTTCCTTTGTCTTTGGGTGTTTCAGCAATACCCAGTTGTTCGGAGCCACCAAAGGAGGTTTGACCATCCTTCCTGTGATTCCAACTTCTCTCCTGGCAACAATTCCCTAGGTTTGTTTTGCATTACAAACCAATCTGGAACTCCAGGCACCCAAGAGCTTACTGATTCAGATGTCGAATCACCCTTTTCCACCTTCGAAGCCATCTTCGAAACTGGCCGTGGAGGTAAGTGCTTGGTTTGATCGCATGCCTTGAGCTTGATTCTGGCCTTTGATGGAGGTGGCCATTTTCTGTTCTGTGTGAGGTTGGTCTGGGGGGCCAATCTCTGGCTTTAGTCCCATAACCTGAACTCCTCTCCAATCTTCTTTCGGAATGGCTACTCTCCATTCTGTAGTAGTTAGGTGGCCTGGATTCATGCAAGGGCCTCTTGCCTTTATCACGCATTCTGTCTACTGCAGGCTCAACCACTAAAGGTCGCTGCCTATCACTAGCCGGATACGGCCTTTTGTTGTAAGCATTGGTTGACTTAGGGCGTCTCTGAACATCCCTATAGTATTGCTTCCCATCAATTGGAAGCCCCTTCAACCATTTGTAGCTTAGTCTGCATCTGGGACACATCCTCTGCATTACAGCTGCTTCCAAGGAATCGTCATCCAGTACTTCTTCATCAGAGTTTTCCTTCTGATGTGAGAAACCTTGTCCAACAACTGGCGGGTTTCTAGTCTCCTTCTTGGCAGCTGTCTGGTTGGCAATATGCATTTGCACATTGACCTCTTCCAATTCCTGCAGAGATAGATTCTGAAAGTTTGGTACAACCACATTAGCCGCGCTTTCTCCAACTTCTGGAAACGGGTTACTGTCAATTCCCATGGCTTTCTCTGTTTTGGCTGGGAACTTCAGACTTCCTTTCCGGATTTGCTCTTGGATCCTGTCTCGAAAAACAATGCAGTTTTTAGTCGAGTGAGACCAAGAATTATGCCATTTACAGTATGCTTTTCCTTTAAGTTCATCAAGAGACGGCAGTTTTACCCCTTTTGGTAACTTAAGGAAATTGCTGCAAGCAAATGATCAAAAATGTCATCTGCTTTTGTTAAGTCGAAAGAGTACTTTCTGTGAAAGTCTTTCTTTTTAAATTGCTGGTCGATGGTTGTGTCCTTATGAATTAATGCTTCACAGATTACGGGTTCTTTGCCCACAATCTCTGCTGCATCGATTTCATAATTGGGATCTCTATAATAGTCTTATACGAAGCATTGTTTCGATCTTGTTCTTCTTCTAGTAATGCTTCATATCGAGACACCTTATAGGTTAGTTCGACCAAATCCCTGAATTCAGTTGAATCAAACTTCTTTCGAAGCCTGAACTCTAAACCGTTTTGAGCCAATCTTACAAATTCTGGCTCTGGAAGGATGACTCTACATTTATTTCGAGCCCTTTTAAATCTGGCAATGAACTGAGTAGCCTTTTCTTCAGGCCTTTGACTCAATCTTGCCAAGTCTGCCATGGACACTTCTGGCTCTGATTGGAAGAATTGGGCATGAAATGCCTCTTCCATTTGTTGCCAATTTTGAATGGAGCCAGGTGTAAGGTTGATATACCATACAAATGCTCCCCCAGTTAAAGAGTTTGGAAACAATCTCAGTTTTATGTAATCATGATTAGTGAATTCACCACATTGAGCAGCGAATCTGGCAATATGCTCTACTGTCGATTGATTTCCAGTTCCATAGAATAGGGTAAAGTCTGGTATTCTGAATCCTCTTGGGTATTCATGTACCCTATCTACCCACTCTGGGTATGGTTTTCTGTATACAGGAGTCTGGACCCCCCGAGCCATCGGTCCACACATCTCCCTAACAATATCAGCAATTTGGTCCCTAGGGACCATATTTTGGGCTTGCTGAGCCACTACTGGAGGGACAAACACAGGGTTTGGTGGACAAACTTGTGCCTGTGGTCCTCTTGGTCCAAAAAGTGGTATATTTGGGACTGGTTGCCCCTGTGGTGCAGGTTGCTGTTGAGGGATGGGTAACCCCTTTGAGCCTGTCCTGCGAAAGGACCTGTGAAAGGTGCTGGAACAGGTTTGTGTCCCTTCCATTTGTGGGAAAACCTTCCAACCCCCCGGGTATAAATTCGAATAAGGGGTTATTATACCCCCTAGTGCCAGGTATGGCTTCGAACATGGGATTTGACCATTCTTATGCCATTTCTTGTACTTGGCCAGATCCACCACTTGTGTGGCTTCACTGTTGAGTACTGAGGCATTTTGGCCTACTACAGGCCTTGAAATGGGTTCATACCAAGACTGAGGCGATGGTCTTTCATAGTTCTGAGTACTAGTCTGACCATTAAATTGTCCATTAACTTGCATAGGCTGTTTTTCTCTAGCCAATCTTTGCTGAGGGACATTTAAAATTTCCTCTGTGTGTCTTGTATTTGTTGGTTGGTGATTATTCATTCGATCCAAAAAGGATGTTGCCCACCTTTCCATTGTGTTCATTAATTGTTGTCCCATAGCATCTACCAAGCCATCCCATGGGTTTGTTGGCTGGGTAGATGGAACGGTGGATGGTCCAATTCCTTGGTTTCGTCCAATATTATGAACATATGGTTCTTGTCCAGAAGTACTGGTCTGTTCGACCAAAGGTTCTGATAGCATAGGAGTCTCCACAGGATGTGTTACCACATTCTCCTCTGGATTAGGTATCTCTACCTCTCCTTCTACGCCTTCTTCCAGGCGTTCATTTTCTCCTTGTCGTCTTCGTCTAGCCATTTTAACAAGTCCCACTGGGCGTGCCAAAAATATATGTTGGCTTTTTGGCTTTTCGAAGGGTAATTTTGTAAATGCGAGCGTGCCAGCAAGGATCAATCAGTCCTTACAGAAATTATAATTGCCAACCAATTATCAGACGATTGTGTTTTAGTTCTTTCAGCCTCAATGAAGAGGACTTTTACTGGTGGCTTGACTTAGGAGAATTTAAGAGAAATAACAGTTAATATGAAGAACAATCGAAGTATTTCATTAAAATGAACACTTACAATAGTTCAAACTCAGCCTCGAAGAGGTTTACAGCAACAGTCTACTTGAATCTACTTGAAACTACTCCTATGAATCGAAGTGCAGTGCTGGTATTAAAGTGCAGGTATTTAAAGACAGAAATGTAAACTGGAAAGGAAAAATGAAATAAAGACTGGTTTGTATGATCTGAGTCTGGGGGTTTTTTGAGGGCTTCCCTGCTATTTATACTTGTCAAAGATGACCTTCGAACTGCACTTCGAACCGTCGAACTGCTCCTCCATGATCGATGATCATGCTGCCTTAGAAGTAGCCCCACTACGCCATCTCTTGCAGTTGAGCTTCCCTCCTGTATTTGAATTTGAATATTGAGTAACTGTTGAGCCACGTCACTTTGTATCTCTTTACTGATCCAGTGCTACTCAGATCATGTAAGTACCAATGTTCATGCCACGTGTTCGATCAGGATCGAAGACTTGAATTATCTTCCCATAATACCCTTATTCTGCCACGTGTCAAACTATGATTTGGTTTTACAAAATATGTAGCCAACAATTACACTTAAAAATTGAATATAATTTTTTGAAATTAATATAACAATACTTAAAATAAAAATATAAAAAATTGATGTGGATACTAACATTTACTTAATGTTAGAGTATCTCCAACCTTTGTTTGCTATAATTTCATTGCTATTGCTGTAATTTGAATGAATAGTGCTATCTTGCCAAATTATAAGCAATGGTGCTCCAATGTTCATTTGTTATTTTGATAAAATCTCAACTAACTTTGTCTCCAAGTGTAGATGTTGTTTGGATATAAGTTTTTTTGAAGATTTTATTTTTGTTTATTTTTTGTTTTTTGTGACATTTTTTAAAACCTGTTTGTTAAAAAAATTATATATTTATATTATTCCAACTAGACAAAATTTAAAAAATGAAAAAATTTGGAAAAAGGAAAAAAAAAAAAAAAAACTAAATATATTCACCCCACCAAAAAATATATCACTACATATTTAATAAATTTTTTTAACTACACAAAAAAAATAAAACAACAATGAATTACCCACCACAATCATCCATTATTCACCCATCATTCATTCACCAACAACCAACCACCAACAAGCCATCCATTATTAACCCAGCATTTATTCACCAATAACTACCCATCCAACAACCATCCATTATATCAACTTGAGATATCTCACTTGGGTGAAGATTTTCGACTTGCTCTAAACACCTCTAAATTTGTTTAGCATTTCATGATTATACCCCATCGAGATTGAATAGACACTTGTGTTCTTAGCTGATCATTCTGAAGCAAGCAATAACTTTCGTAAATTCTCTCCAAAAAGTGAGCATATGATTGCAAATTGGCAACAATTGGGTCTTCCGAAATGTGACACCAAGATTTACAAATTTCCATATCTTCTTCAATGGTGAATGATTTTTCTCTCTTTGTTTTTGATGAATCTTCCATAGTGATTGGATAAAAAATAAAAATAAAATAATTTTAGAGGTTTGTTGTGATATCAAATTTAGAGAAGAGAGGGAAAAAAAAAATTAAATCCAAATGTTTGCTATGAAATAAAATTAACATAGAGGGTTTCAATTTATAGAAATTCAAAATATTACCATTTGGGAGAAATAGCCGTTTGAAGATAGCTGTTGTAAAAAATTAATGTTTTGTTTTTTTTTTTTTTTTTTTCTTTTTGTTTGTTTGTTTGTTTATTTTTTTTTTTTATTTTTTTTTTTAAACCAAACAAAGCACAATGGCTCTTTTTATATAGAAAGAGAGCATCTCCACTATCTACATATAAAACTTCAATGGTTGAAATGATTTCTCTAGAATCATCCAACCTCCCTTCGATTGAGATGCATTGTCTCCTCTCATTCTCACTCTGTCTTTCCTCTCCTCAAACCACTCTCTCTTCTCCTCTTCCATGATTGACACCTCTCTCTCTCTCTCTCTCTCTCTGTTTTCACTCTGTCTTCCCTCTCTCTCTGCTTTCACTCTTCTTCTCCCTCTTTCTGTCTTCCTTCTCCTCAAACGAGTCATTTCTCCTTCTTCATGGTCGAAACGACTCTCTCTCTCTCTCTCTCTCTCTACCTATGAAGCTGTTTTCACTCTCCTCTCACCCTCTCACTCTCCTCCATCATCCAAACGTCTCTCTCTGTCTGTGTCTTTGTCCCTGAGATCAAGTCTTCACCGATCTCTCTATTTTTCGATCCGTTTACTCTCTCTCTCTCTCTCTCCTCTTGCTCTGTCCTTAGTTCCAAGTTTTCACCTCCACACAATCGCCCCTATTTCCTCTCTCTCTCTCTCTAGTACGATCTCCATCTATATACATACTCATATATATATGTTTTGATTTTTTGTTTATTTTTCTAGTTTTTTATGTAGATCTGAGGTGATCACGATTTTTGAAACTCCATTCTCGCGATGGCTTGAAATTGGATCTTCAAAGAACTCAAGCATCTCTAGAAGGATCTTCAAATAACATAATCTGGTATGTTTGTTAAAAAAAATTTAATTATTATTTTGATTTTTGGTTTAATTTTTGTTCATCCATCTATTTTTGTTCATCCATTTATTTTATTTTGATCTTCAATTTGATTGAAGCATATTTTGGTTTGGTTTATTGTGATCATATCTATCTGATTTGGTTTGGTTTATTGTGATAATAATATCCATCTTATTTGGATCAACTGATTTGGTGATAAATGATTAAAAAAAATAAATAATTAAGAGAAACAAAATTTGGGTTTGTCAAATTTATTCTAAAATTTGTTAATTTGGCAACAAAATTGGAAATTGGGTTTGATTCTTATATTGGGTTTGATTCTGAATTTTTTTGGGTTCCCTACTGTTTCAATTCTGTTTTTATCAACTGAATTTGGTGCTAAAAATCTGTTGATATTTGCTGATCTGGCTAGTTTGGCAACTGCTATTCAACCTGTCAAATTTGAGAACAAATATAACTTCTGCTATCTTTGACAAGTAGAATAACAGACCATTAAAGACACTCTTTTTGTCATTCTTATCAAATTTTAGCTTTAACAATTACAAGGGATTCTCTTTTTTTGACTCATATGTTCATTCATCCATCTCTCTATATATACACACACTATCAACTTGTAAAGCATATGGGTGTGCCCAAAAACCTGCTCTTCCAAATCACTATCCACAACCCATTATATACTCGCCTCTCTGTCCTTACATCACCCAATTGTGTTCTATAGCCATGGAGAACTCGTCTTCTTCTTCTCCCCCTCCTCTACCTCATCATCAACTCCTCTCCACCCTCCTCATCTCCGCTGTCCCCCTCTTTCTTTTCATCAATTTTATCACCCGATCACGTCGAAAACTCCCATACCCGCCGGGCCCGAAAGGGTTTCCGGTGATCGGAAACATGTTGATGATGGATCAGCTGACTCACCGGGGACTAGCCCGACTCGCCGAGCAATACGGTGGACTATTCCACCTCAAAATGGGCGGCTTACACATGGTGGCGATTTCATCGCCGGAGATAGCCCGTGATGTCCTTCAAGCCCAAGACAGCGTGTTCTCGAACCGTCCGGCCACCATGGCTATCGCCTACCTGACCTATGACCGGGCCGACATGGCCTTCGCTCAATACGGTCCGTTTTGGCGCCAAATGCGAAAGATTTGTGTCATGAAGGTAATTGTTAAAAAAATATTTTGTAATAATACAATTTTTTTCAATCATGGTTTTAAATTGATGTATTGGTGTTGGTAAAAATTTAATTTAAGCTTAGTGGATGATGATTTGATCGAGAGATTTAAATTAATTTTTAAGTAAACACAAGTAAAAATCAAGTTTTGTGGTTGAGTTTCATACCTTAAATAGATTAAGGATTTCTCTTAAGATAATTAGGTAAAGAAAAAATAGAACAAAAAAGAATATGTATTAATTTGATTGAATTATTACTTGTCACTAGTTATAGGAATTTAAAAAAAAATAAAAAAATTGAATAAATACAGCAATTGACAAAAGAAAAGAAGTGGGAGGGTCTAGAGAAAACTCTCACTAATCTACTTACTCCTAATGATGCTAAGTTAAACTACTCATAAATAAATATCACGTTTTGTGAATGAGGTTTGAGATGTCTCTTTTTTCATTCTTCAAGTTCTCCTTTTATACTTGCTTAACCACCTCATGTTGTAACTATTAATTTATGATTTTTCTTGATTTTTGCTCCATTCAACCATGTCCTATTTTCATAGAAACTATTTGTAGATTTTGTGCTTTGACTTAGTCTTGGCTCTTTGATCTCAACAACTACTTTTGAAATGGTTACATTGACTAACTTTCTGATCCTCATTTAACATGTCATCATGCCACATTATGCTACGGTCTTAACATATCTATCATACTACGTTAGCATGTCTAATAATAACAACAAATGTGGCCAATGTTATTATTTAAAAATAATTTATGATTTTAATTGACACCATAATCAAATTTGATTATAATTAATAAGTCACAATTGGACAGAAAAAATAAAAAATTTATGAGTCGTAGTATTACTGTTTCATTATAAATTTCCTAACAGGTTTTCAGTCGGAAACGGGCTGAGTCATGGGCATCGGTACGCGAAGAGGTCGATTTACTGATCGGAAACATCGCGACCAAAGTAGGATCGCCGATTAATGTAGGCGAGGCAGTGTTTTGTTTGACGAAAAACATAATATATAGAGCGGCGTTTGGGACGATAACTGACGAAGGACAAGAAGAGTTTGTGAAAATTTTGCAGGAGTTTTCGAAACTGTTTGCAGCTTTCAACGTCGCCGATTTTTTCCCATCGATGGGTTGGATTCATGGGAAGGAGCTCAATAATCGGCTTGAGAAAGCTCGCAGATCGTTTGATGGGTTTATCGATAAGATTATTGATGAGCATGTTGAGAAGAAGAAGAAGAAGAAGAAGAAGAGAGATTGTGAGAATGATGATGATGGTGAAGTGGAGACTGATATGGTGGATGAGTTGATGGCTTTTTACAGTGAAGATGGTAGGAAAGGAGATGGGGATGAGTTGAAGATCACCAAGATAACATCAAAGCTCTTATTATGGTAAGTAATTCAAAACTAAATAAGTAGTCATTAAAAAATTGCATTGAAATCACATGCTTCTCACAAATGTTTGTATTTGTAGATGTAAATATTTTTGAGAGATTGGTGATTTTGATTATGAAATATTTTGGTGATTGTAGGAATGCTTAATTAAAAAAACCCATGAATGTATCTAATCATAGTTTTTGATTTTTCAAAAGAAGAAAAAAATCTATTACGTTCTTAAAATCTCATATTCCTAACAATTTCTCAATTATACAATTTTGTTTTGATATTTTCACTTCATTATAAATTGAGAGTATATTAAGGTCAAGTTTGGCAATCTAAAAATAATTATCTTTTTATTTTTTTATCTTTTTT
>JAPPVO010000029.1:146711682-146905833 GCA_030407325.1 Camellia japonica
GTTTGTCTGACGGAGATTGTCTAGTGTGAGTTCAAATATGAAATAAATTTAAGTCACAAATTGATGTTTTTGAGTAAATTCAAAATAAAATTTTCTAGAAATTGTAGTATTACTGCCTTCATTACTCTTGCTCACTTATTTATCCATACAAGTTGTTGAACATACATCTACATCAAATATATGGTTCTGTTTGAAAGAGTTTTGGAATTGTGATTCCAGTTTTTAATTTGCATATGGTATTTGGTTGTGATTTTCAAAAATTAATTCTACACTTATTTTTGAAAACTCGGTCAAAGGTGGAAAAATTTGGCTAATCGGTCGTCCCACTAGTTGTTCGGCCGGTTGACCGGAACAGTGCAATTTTTTTTGCAATTAACACATGTTCATTTTTATATATTCAACAAAAAATATTTTCTGAATTTTTAAAAAAAATTTATAAGCTTTAATAGGATTTTGAGTTGTGTATTTGATTATGAATTATAAATTTTGTATCAAATATCATATGTCATATCAAAAATTTTCCACTCAATTCAAAACTCTTTTAAAAAATTATTCACCAAACAAATTTTTCACACTCAAATCATAATTCTAAAACTCACAAACTCAAAATATATTTCTATTCTCAAATTATATTTAGAAAACTCTACCAAATGTAACCATATTTTTTGTTTTTGTTTTTACTATTTAAATATGAGCAGTTCTAGAGTTTATCCAGAAATTGTGATCAATTATCGAGATTAGTCGAGGTGCGCGTAAGCTGGCCCGGACACTCGATTATCAAAAAAATTGCCGAGATTATTCATGTGGTCCCACGTCAACAAGTTTGAACATACAGCATAAATCTAAAATAAAAACATCGGTCAGTTTTTTTATACTATTCTGGGATAGTAGACTTTATGTTTAAATATATTAATATATTATACTATTCTGGGATAGTAGACTTTATGTTTAAATATATGAATATATTTAGGTCAAGTTTGGCTATTTAAAATAAGTATACACTTTTTATCTTTTTATCTTTTTTTCATCATATCACCTCTCTATTTTTCTGTACATTTTTTCGTAAAAAGATAAAAAGTGCACTTATTTAGGTCATCCCAAACAACCCCTTAATAATTTTTTATAAATAAAAATAATAAATTGTAAGAAAGACTATGGTATATGTATTATATAATTAAGGAAAAAATAAAATAATTTTATATTTTTTGAGTTATAATTTAAAAAAATTATAATCAAATAACATATGAGATATAATTAAAAAATTTATAAATTATAATTAAAATAGCGGGACAATTAAAAATATATATATAATTGAAAGTGTATATAATATAAAGGTGTGTAGTAGAATTTCTCTAACTAGGAGTGGGCGCGGGTCGGTTGTGGCCACGGAACCTCCAATCCGCCATCTGTCCGCCAACTTGGCGGATTGGAGAAAATCAATCCGCATCCGTCCGCCAATCCGACGGATGTGGATTGAGCGGATTGGCGGTTTGGCGGATGGATGCGAATCGGTTTGGCGGTTTAAAATTTTATAAATTTTCAACATAATTCGACTTGTGTGTTTCTCAAAAAAAAAAAGAAAAAAAGAAAGAAAGAAAGTCTTACAGTTAATGACTTAAAAAAATATTTCAATCACTGCATGCCTCATCCAAAGAAAGAAAGTTTGAAACTTTAGAATATCACAATCACTGCATGCCTCATCCACATACTATAATCACTGCATGCCTCATCCACATAAAGTATTACAATCTGTGGCTCTTAAAATATAAAAACAATTCAAACCACCAAAGCCACGAACAGAGCAGTAGTAGAGATTGTATGTCTCTGTATTGTTACATTTATATTTGTTTTTGAAAACAAAAACCAACTAACATATATCATATTTTCTATTTATTATTTTTAGAGATAGATTTAAAAACTAAAAAATATAGATAAATAATACGTTTATTTTTTTCAATTTAAACAAGATATTTAAGTTAAAAACTTTTTTTCAACAGAATATTTAAAATTTTTTTTAATTGAAAACATAAACAGAATATTTAAACAAATTGAAAACACAAAGTCTTATAAATTACTAGGGGTGTTCGCGGTTTGGCGGTTCGGTTGCGGCCAAAGGAATCTCAAATCCGTCATCCGTCCGCCAGATTGGCGAATTGGAAAAAATTAATCCGCAACCGTCCGCTCGTCATCACGCATCCGTCCAAAATGCGACAGATCGATTCGGTTCGATCAATTTTAACGGATCGTTATATCCGCTGCTCACCCCTACTCTAAACTGTGGACTTGCCAAATAACAACAAATTATTCAAATAAAAATTTGATAAAATCACTGCCAAAATTTCCCAACAACTGCACAATCTTGACTGAAAAAAATGCTTGTCGCAACGGCACCCAAAAAACATGTTGTCCTCTGGCGTGTGTGAAACATCTCTTTAAAAAAATGTTGGATTCAGAGAACAAGTCTTCAATGGAAGTTTGTTACGTATATGCATTATGGGTGATGGGTCTTTACGCGTCCTCAAAGTGGCATCGACTAAGAATAACAACCCTTCTGTACTGGGTTCGTTGAATTTGAATCCTTTGTTCTTTCAATTTTCCATGTTTTTTTTAATATATATGTACTGAATATGCATATGAAAATCGTGGGTTGTTGATTAAAGTTTGAAATGATCTATTGCATTGAACCTTCGTTGATTTCAAAAAATTGAAAATTACAGTCCAAGCATGTTCCGGGACTTCTTGGTTTGATTTCTTTATTGACTAATTTCTGCGTGTTCAAGGGTTTATATGTATCCTAAATGCTGGGTTTTTTCCAAAATTGTTTTTTATTTGTATATATTTTAGTTCCTAAATAAATGCTGGGTTTCTTCCCAAAATTAGTTGTATTCTGGTATTGAAGAATGATTCTTGTATATGTCAGATTCACATTGTTTATTTATTGATGTTAGGTGTTTACTTAGATTGTGAGTCTCATCAAGATTACATTTCAAATAGTATAAAGTTCTTTGATCTTTTCATGTGAAGCACGCAGTCAATTTCATTGTAGTTTCTTCTTATTCTTGCGGGTGTTATCTGTTTTGTGTTCTATATTATATTTCTAGAATTCGTCATGGGTTGTGAAGTAGTTAGATAAATCATATCAGTTAGTAAATTTGAAACAGTTAAAATTGAAAGGGGTATTTTGACTTTTAAATAAAGGCAGTTACATAAAGGGTAATTTCAGAAAGTGAAAAGTTGTAAAAAGTGTTCACACCTAAGTTGAACACTTTATATAATAATACAGATATTTTTTCCTATTTGTCTGGGGAGACTTTGTGCACAGGTCAAATCGAATCGGACAATGCTAGACACTCAAAAAAAGTGTACAGAAAATTTTGGTTTAAATTTGAAATCTATGGATCAAATTCATTGCGGGTGATGCCCAGACCTATTCAAATTTGAATCACAACCATAAACTTCATTTTCTAGCCACTTTTCTATGGGTTTGTAGCTTTTCTGAATGGAATTTGTAGGGTGGTAGTAGACTATTGCTTATAATATATGCATTCTATTATATTATATCTAAGAAGTATGGACACAAGACACAATAATTCTAAAAAAAATTAAGACATAGACATGGTGGAAACATGGCAAATTTGAGATACGTGTGTGTATTTTATTTTATTTTTCTACTGTTTTTTTTCTCTCTTTATTCCCATATATTTTACTTGGACTCCAAATAAGCTTTCTAAAATTATTATTAAAAAAAATAAAAACCCCTCTACTACAGTGTCCTGAGGCATGTCCAAAAATAGGACATGCGTGTCCTACAAAAAATTAATAATTAAAAAAATTGACATGCCACGTGGTACATTGGACATGTGGACACGCTTGTCCCGCCGCGTTAGACACACGGTACCCATCTTGGAGTGTTGGTGCCTCTTAGAATTGTATTTACTTGTTGTCTCTGGGTTTGAATTCAATTTCATTGAATTTTCATCATCTGCAGGTTCGGGGTGATCATGTCTTACCAAGTTTAGTATTCTTTCTAATTTCAGAGGTCAAAATACATGTTCAGTTAACATTGTTTTTGTGTGGACAGACTTTTTGTGCATGGGTCAAATTGAATTAGTTTGGTAGACAATTACTTGAAATTCCATTTTAGAAGCGAAGTCATTTTCATTGTATTTTCATCTACTGCAGCTTGGGTTGATTTGATATCTGTTCAAAGTTTGTATTATTTTTCAAGAGCTCATTTAGCTTATTTCCTATTTCTTTCATTAGAATTTTTGCATGGGTCAAATGCAATTAGTTGGGTAGACTCTTACTTACAGTTCATGAATTAATTACTTGTTCCTGCTCTTGTATTTTTGTGTTGGCATTTCTGGCATAGAAAGGGTTGGTGAGTTTGAATTTTCTTGGAAATGCTTGTTTTGGTTCTTGGACATATTTGGTTTAAATCTCACCACTTTTTTTCACAATTTAGATGATAATATTTGATAAGGATTATGTGACCTTATCAGAAGGTACTAGGAAGTTTGATAAGATTTATGTAGTTTCGAAGAAACTATGCAAGCAAGTCTATGTTTGGTCTGCTGATTGTTGGAGGGTCATGAGGACATTTTATTCTTTGTTTGTGCTTTTTATGTTCGATATAAAACCTGAACCAAGAAAAGTTTTGCTGACTTGTCAAAGGGAATAGATAACACCTCTGTAGTTCATTGAGCAATCAATACCTTGATTTGTAATATCTCTTCTTAATGTGTGGCCTAGTGTTCTCAAGCTGCCTTGCTGCACAATGATTTGATTGCATTGAATCTTTTTTTATAAATACAGTTGCATATGATGTTAAACTAAAAATAAAATAAAATATTAGGAAAAACTCTGTAATTTTCAGCACTGATCTGTCTTACCTCATTCTTGAATAGAAAATTGATTTACCTAGTAGGTCTAGAAAAATGAAATGAATTGTTTCAAGGCCAACCCTAATTGATTTTTTTTTTTTAAAGAATGAAATTCACTTTTTTGATCCATTTACACCTACCAATTCGACATGGATTCAAGTTGTTTTATCGAATCATGGATTCGAGGATTTCAAATATTACAAGCAGGGTTCGTTTTTCCTTTTGGTCCTTTTAAAGTACATATAATATGAAGGACTTCAAAGGTGGTATCAACATATGTATTAGTCCTGAAAAAGGTAGTATCTAGGAAAGAACCTCATTTAATTTTCCATGCATTGCAGAAGTCAAATAGGGTCACAGAGAGAAAAATGTGGAACAACCAAGAAATTAGGTAGATTTGTGGAAAATGGACTTGTTATGTTTTAATTTAACATGTAGGGGTGCATGAACGCATTGGTCTAGCAGACAACTATTATCTAGAATTAAAACCCTGAAAATTGACAGATGGTGTGAACCGATGGATTTCACACGTGTTTTGATCCAAGGACCAACTAATGCCGAAAGTAGAGCATACTTCACTTCTTTTGACATTTTAGATGGATCCAAGTTGAGGATGACACATGCTTCTTAGTGATACACTGTGAAATGAGACTATATATTTGTCGGCATAGAGAGCATTATTATTACTACTCATCTCACATCAAAAAAAGAACCTTAGGAGGAGTGTCATTGGAGCAAGAAATTTAACCAAAAGATGTTCAAGGTTTCAACTTGCAGTTTTATGCCTTATCCGAATTTCTTGCAACCTAGGGCTAGGTAAATGATTTGAGTCTATGAAATTTTAAGCAGTTTTTAATGCTCTTTTGTGACAAAGTCTTGCACGCCATTGATTACGCATGCGTTGCACTTACGGTATTCTGTTCTTGTTTATTGATTGTTATGCAGCTTGAAAGGCCAAAAGGATGCAATCGGTTTGTAGACACCTTTCATTTTTCAAAGCTAGTTGTTGTTGTTGGTTGTTTTGTTTTGTTTTTGTTCTAGATTTATTAGCAATCACCAAAAATGCGTGCAGTCACTGATCGTTGTACGAAGGTAGCCCGCAATTTCAACATGGAAAGGTTGCGAAATAACTACTTGTTTCCTGAGGTTTGTGGCTTTTGACATCTATACTTGTATGTTTTGGTGTATTTTGGTGAATATTCTTCTTCTTTCACATTAGCTAGTTTGATGTTTTTGGGTTTCCCCCCTTCATGAAAACATTGTTTCCTTTCAATTTTTCTCCTTCCTCCATCGCGATCATTACTGGTTTAATTTGGTGAGGTTCAAAATTCGAAGTATGAATGTTGTACAAAGTTCATAATAATAAAAATTTAAATTGTTTTTGATTTTGAAGTGCATGATTTTCTTTCCTTTGTTTGTCCATCTGTTGGGTGTCCTAACATTCAACAATACAATTGTGTAGCTTGTTTATCAATAGTTAAAATGGTATTCTACATGTATACCTTTTGAGTTCTTTTCGGTGACCTCAAATATTCTATTGTTGTAACAATACTCATTACATTACAGATATCAGCACGTGAACTTGAACACATTAAGAAGTACCCCAATGCAGAAGTGATACGCCTCGGGATAGGTGACACCACGGAGCCAATACCAGATATAATAACTTCGGCCATGTCTGATGTAAGTTCCCCTAATCAATTTTGATTTGTTTGTATCTGTTGCACTTGAACGTTGGTTTTCTTAAGAGATGGAAACATATGACCTTTCTAACCTGCTTGAAATCTTTTAAACGAGACATGTCTGTGTTTGTCATCATGACTCTGTATGTGTCTATTGATTTTGATAGTTCTTCAAAATATGTTTGGATTATTTATGGGACCATTTAATTGCTCTTTTCATCTAGTTGATAGGAGATACGTAATTTGCAACATTCTAGTGCAAGTATTTTAGGCACTCTTGTATCAAATCCTTACGCTGATTAGATGAAAAAGAAAAAGGTTCACAATACGTGGATGCTCAAGATTGGACAGGTTTCAATTAAAGAAATTATTATCAAACAAAAATTGAGCATATTGTGTCTAAACCAATAATCTTTCCCTTCATCACGTATTCTATGGTTACGAAGATTGTTGTGTGACATGGGTACTGGTTGATATATGGACGAAAGCTGGAAGTGTTTTGTTTAGTGGGAAACAAGAATGAAACAAGAAAAGAGTAAAAGAAAGGAAGAAAGAAGAAAGAATGAATTGAAATATATATATGTGAAGAAGCAGAATTGCTTGATAATGGTTGCATTATTTATTTATATATTCCCTTAATTTGGCCAACCATATGGTACTTTTCAATTGGATGTCAGAGAAAATAGGTTGCTGTGCACTAGAAAAACAATTCTGATAATATTGTGTGTTGTAATAAGGCCTGATTTTGCCTATGTAACAAGAAATTCGAAGTACATCAGCCCAGAAATATGCAGAGTATAATTAAATTTAATGAAAAGCCCTTAGAATGTTATTGTTTAACTTGTTCTTACGGACATAATTTTCCAAAAGTAACCTAATACATATGCATAGGACAAAGACACAGGATAATTTAATCACTGCTATTTTGTCTTGCAGTGTGCACGTTCCCTTTCAACGCCTGATGGTTATAGAGGGTATGGAGCTGAGCAAGGAGACAAGGTAACGTGTTGTTTTTGTTGTTTCTTATGATCCAATCTCCATCCAGTGCCTTGCTTTCATTTTTTCAACCCATAACACCTTGTCAATTGTTGAGTTGAAATTCTTCTCTGTTTTTCATCATTACTTTCATTTTTTCACCCTATGACACTGACAATTGTGAAGTCGTAATTCTTTTACCTTTTTCATTTGTTTGTATGTTGAAGGAGTTAATATATAGTATATTCTCTGTCCAGGCATTACGGAAAGCAATTGCGCAAACATTCTATGGAGATCTAGCAGTAAGAGATACAGAGGTTTTCGTATCAGATGGTTCACAGTGTGATATTTCTCGCCTTCAGGTAATTAACCATTCGAGGTCAAAACATGTTTGATTCTCTCTCTCTCTCATGATAGTTACTGAATTAGGTAATATGGTCTCTATCTTAAACTAGTACACAACTGGATATAACATGGCATTTGATAAAGTTCAGTTTACAACAGAAGTAACACTGATGGTTTCTGTATTTCTGTTTCACAGCTGCTTCTGGGTTCCAACGTGACAATTGCTCTACAGGATCCATCATTTCCGGTGATATTACGTGCTTAAATATTTTTCATTTTTCTCCTTTTGACATTCTTGCATTTACATGTTAGCAGTTAATTAATGATAATAGAACCATTCTGAATATTGGTGTACAATTGTTAGCAATGGCCTTAATCACTCAATACTATATGCTCTCTTCTAGTTGTGTTGGTTGACCTTTCTTGCTATCTCTCTGTTCGGAGCAAAAAAGAAACTGACGTTTGTTCTAGGAAGTTGGTACAAGCATTAATCATCAAATGATATTTCTAATAACAGCCAGTTATCTAACCCCACCAGCAGTATAACTTAAATTGTTGAATTATTCAACTCACAGCCTTTTGTGAATATATCCAACTCGTGCTTTTATTTTTGAAATAGTGCATATCACTGCTTTAGTAACAACAGAATTTTGATGAAGATGTGCTTTGGAACAGGCTTACATAGATTCAAGTGTCATAATTGGTCAGGCTGGTGATTTCCAATATAAAACTGGGAAGTATCGGAACATTGAGTACATGAAATGTGGGCCTAAGAATAATTTCTTTCCTGATTTGTCAAACACTTCTAGAACAGACATCATTTTCTTCTGCTCTCCGAATAATCCAACTGGCCACGCTGCATCAAGGGAGCAATTAGAGCAACTCGTGGAATTTGCCAGGGAAAATGGATCAATCATTGTATACGACTCTGCTTATGCTGCTTACATCACAGATAAAAGTCCTCGATCAATATATGAAATTCCTGGAGCCAGAGAAGTAAGCACTTCCACGGATCATTTTTTTAAAAGATACTCTTTATTTCCTGTTTCGTTAGATATTTATGTTTGACATTGTTTTGGTGGTTCAGTGTAAAATCAGCTGAATACTTTTTCTCATTTTTCCCTGTCCTGTTTTTCGTCTGATGATATGATTTTCTCATTCAAGGGGTAGAATAGAATTTTGTCAAACAATCTCATATCCAAAGAGTAAATTATACGAGGAACTTCTGAACTTTGTACCTTTTTCAATTAAGTTCCTAAATAAAATTTTCATTCAAATAAGCCCTCTAATTTTCCAAATTGGTCCAATTTAATCATTTTGTTACATTCTATCCACTTTTGACAGTTAAGTATATTGTACAGGATAAACCTGTAGAATAGATCGATAAAATTAACCCTAAAATCCTTTTTCCTAGTATAAAAACAAAACCTTTATCAACCTCAAAAACCTATACTTGTGAAAAAGGTGTTGGTTCTATGTTGTTTTTTTTTTTTTTTGGTTGGGAAAATGAATTTCTGATTAATTTTACCAATTTAATCTTCAGACAGGTTCATATAATGTATTGAATGGCAAGAAGTAGGCAGAATGCAAGGGAAGGGTTAGATTGAACCAAATTAGAAAGTTAGAAGGCTTTAATTGAGTGAAAATTTAGTTTAAGGGCTAATTGAAAAAGGATGCAAAGTTCAAGGGCTTTTGGTATAATTTACTTAGCTCCAAAGTGTCAAGCATGCCTCTTAACCCTATTTGAGTTATGTACTATTTGAGTCTGTTTATATATAACCCATTCTTGTTTTGGTTTATTATCTGTAAATGTGTTTACTGTAATGGCTAACAAATATTATAGCTCATCATTTTGCTTCAGAGCCAATGACACATCATAATATTGTCATCTAACTTGGCTTCGAGTACTTTATAGGTTGCAATTGAAGTTTCATCCTTCTCCAAAAGTGCTGGATTCACTGGTGTCCGTCTTGGTTGGACTGTGGTACCCGAGGAGCTCTTGTTTTCAAGTGGGTTTCCTGTCGTAAATGATTTCAATCGCATCATATGCACCTGCTTTAACGGCGCTTCCATCATAGCTCAGGCTGGTGGGTTAGCATGTCTCTCCCCGGAGGGTTACAAGGTAAGTTTTTCGTAGCTGTGATCATGTTTCTTATTTGGCTTTCATATTTGTCATTTTGTGCATCTACAATCTAAAAACCTAAAATGAGCCAACTTTGAGGTTGTCTTGAAAGGACCAAACTGATTTCAGTCTCGTGTGAACCATCCAAGAAATCAAGATCATGAAGCCAGTACCACCAATATTGCAGCCGTAGAACTCTACAATTACACTGACTTGTTTAACACTATACTTCGATTATGTTGTTCTAAAAGGAAAGTCAGCTCTAACAGTTCTGTTGGGCTTTTTTTTGCCTTTAGCGAACTTTTTTTGAAACTTTCATGGCCATCTAGTCTAGATACACCTTAAAATAAGCCAAATTTTGTCGAATCTTTGTTTCATGTCGTTCCAAAAAAAAAAAAAAATCAACAAAGACAAAAGTAAGTCTAAAAACAACGCAACCTATTAGTTGCAGCCAAAAGAAAAAGCTGCTGCTAGCAATAAACTTCTTAGAATTTTGAGACTAAAAAGTCATCTGGTAAGCCACTTCCAAACGCAGGCTTTTGCTTTTCGGTATTCTTGATTTATTCTCCTCCTAAACCTCCTCTTTCAGGCAATGCTCTCTGTGGTAGACTACTACAAGGAGAATGCTCAAATACTGCTCGACACTTTCGCTTCTTTAGGCTTAAAGGCATATGGTGGTGTAAATGCACCATATGTTTGGGTTCATTTTCCAGGTTCAAGATCTTGGGATGTTTTCAGTGAGATTCTCGAAAAGACACACATAATTACAGTTCCGGGAAGTGGGTTTGGTCCAGGAGGCGAAGAGTTTATTAGGGTTACAACTTTTGGACGCAGAGAAACCATCCTGGAAGCCTCAACAAGGCTAAAGAGCCGTTTTCCATAGACAAATGTTTCATCTTTCTTTTAATCTCTCACATCTATGTTAAAATAAAGCAAATTGAGGTTCATAGACTGACCCCAATTTTGATGTTTGTGTTTGTAAAATTTCATTTAGCTATAATAAAAGTAAGCTAAATAATTTCAGGCATATACAGTTCTGTGAATCTCAGGAAAATTTAGACTTTGTTGTTGAATGGGACTCTCATGGCCCCAAGTTCTCATAGGCCTTTGTGTTGTGTTCCCTATACTCCTGCTGACATCCCAAAGCGAGAAAGATGCATTTTCCCCCCTCCCCCGCCCTAGGATTTGTAACATGTAACGTGACGGTCATTGTGATTAGATTGATTGATTGATCAACCTCACCAATCTGGATTTTTTTAATATCAGAAGAGCGATATGACGCATGCTCTACATTAGTGGCATTGAAATTCTCATAAATTTAAGTCATGGAATTTGGGTTAGCAATCATGCAGTAGCTGTTGGAATGAAACATAGGCATCATCAAGGATGCTATATTTTTTCAGGTTGGTGAATGTCAATGTGAAGGCATCTCATCAGTTGTGGGTTATGAATACATCACTAAAGTTACTATGCAAGGTCATGTTTAGTTTGATTTTCAGAAACTTGTTGCAGATTTTATTTTTTATTTTTTAAATCTAAAAATTAATTTGGTAAAGGAAATAAGAAAAATCAAAAACACTTATTATTTTTATATAATTTTATCTTTTAGGAGCTCAAAAATAATTTTTAAAAATTTAAAATTATATTTTTGATATTTATTTTTATTAAACTTATTTTCATTTTTTCAAAAAAAATTCTCAATTTTTTTTTTTTTTTGTTCTGAAACACAAATCAGACAAAGTTTCTAAAGATCCCCACAAAAAATCTTTGTATTCAGACATTTATTTTTTTATTCTAATCTTAGCTTATCATAAAATACCAATTTTACTATCATTCCTACCCTTTCAAATCATAATCCTAATCCCTCCACACCCACTACTACCACCACCGGCCACCCTCCCACCCTTTCCCAGCTCCAGCCCATTTTTACTTCTGGCTGCCACCCCCAAACCATTCCCAAGCTTCCCTGCCATCCTCTCCACCTTCAGCCACACAACCCATTCCATCTCCATCATTAGCCACACACCTCGCAACCCCCCAATACCCCATCCAATCTCAACTCACTCACTTCCTTTCGAAATCCTAGCCATCACCCCCTCCCATCATTTTTGAAACCCTAGTCGGCGGCACATCTTACCATTTTTGAAACTCTAGAGCTGTGAAAGAAATACATTGGGGAAGAAAATGGGAGATCGCAGTGGTGAAGGGGTTGGGGAGAAAGGGATCATAGTGGTGAAAGGATTGCAGAAAAGGGGGTCACAGTCGTGCAGGGGATGGAGGAGGAAGGTTGCAGTAGGAGACAGAGACGGGGGGTAGTGGGGTTGCGGAGTTGGGGGTGATGGTGGGATGGCTTGGGGAACATAGGAAGGGGCTAAGGGCTGGTGGCAAGAGTTAGGGAGGGGTGGGCAGAGTGGCTAGAGCCGATGGTGGTGGGGTAGGAGTTAATTTGGTATTAACAATTTAAATGTCCAAAGAATTTTTACAATTAGTTGGTCGGGTCCAAAGAAATAGGGAACATGGGGGTGCAAAGAATTTTTGTGGGATCATTTAGAAGTTTCCATTACTTGTGAGGACTGGGTATCACCTACAGGTTGAGATCATTCAACTGGCTCAAGCTCACACAAAGAGGTCAGTTGTCTAGATTAACTGAATGCAAAATGCAAATAAAATCTAGAAAAGCAGCAAACACAAGACAAATCATTTTACTATAATAAAAGTTGATGAAAACATGCTCAAACATATTTAATTTGAGTTTACACAATTCCATAAGTGTACTTAACATGCAGCTGATCTCTACAACAATGCCGGAAAATGATTGGCAGATTGATCCTTCACAAGAAAAGTAGGGATATGCCATACATACCACATAACATGACCGCCCTTGTCAAATGATGTATCAATTGAAGGGTCCAAATGTACAGTTTTAAAGTCGAGAAAGATAAAGTGATATTTAATAATAGTTGAGGGATTAAAGTGTAATTACCCCATAATATAATTCTAGATATCAAGGGTTAGGCAATTGACAAGTTCCCCAGAACCAGCACTCCTAGTGGCAATGACCTTCCATTCATTTGACTCAGAACCTACCAAGTTAGAGTCATCATCATCCTCATCATCATCATCTAGAGAGGTTGATGAAGTTGAAGCCAAAGAAGAACTCAAATGATCTTGTCTTTCAGCCTGCATGACAGCAATGTTGTGATTTGCGTCTTTCGTGATCACATGAAGCTTCCCAAGAAAACCAGCAAGCAGATAAGGCAACTCAGCATCAGCAAAATTGCGGATACGGACATCTCCTGCAACCACTTTCCAAGAATCATCTTCATGATTATAAACTTTAATCATAGCACTATTCAAAAAACTCGAAGGATCCAAAGCGTACAAGTCATCATTGACGATGACACTCAATTTGGTTCCTGCTTGCCTTGCAGGCCACCCCTCTCCCATGCCAACCGGCATTTCAACCCACGAATTTGTTTCCGGATCATAAACCTCCCCTCCAACATCAACGAAAAAAGGCCAACAATATAAACTCTGAGGCACGTATAGTTTCCCTCTATATGATGTCATTCCAGTCGCTATAGGTTTAAGCAAATTGGCCAAAAAAGCAGTTGGTAGCACCTGAGTTTGTGAAAATGGCATGCTTGGGACTTGGGACCATAGGCCAGTACAAGGATCGAACACTTCAGCTGTCTGAAGAGGGGTTAGTCCTCTGCGGCCCCTAGTAACCCCTCCAACAACATAAAGCTTTTTGTTTAACACGCCTGTCTTACAATAGGCTCGACCTATAGACATGGGGCTCATTTCAGCCCAGTTGTTCAGAATTGGATGATAACGCCATACACAACTCAAGGTCAATGCTTTAGAAAATCCTCCTAGCACATATATGCAGCCATTGACAGCCCCAACAGCACAACCACAAAAGGGCATCCGATCCAATGATTCCTTCCTCCCAAGCCAGCCCCTTATGGCATCTGCAGCTCTGAAGCTCGATCCCACCATCTTGCACATCCGAAGGCCATATAGGCCCCTTCTAGATCCTTCTTCTCCAGCGAAATTGGGCATCGGTGGCAGCCTCTGCCATTTTCCGGACTGTGGGTCTAAAGCATGCCACATCAGCTTATCATTTTCAACCTTTGTCAAAACATAGAGCCACTCTTCCGTTGTTCCAAGTTCTTTTCTGACTTCATAAAGCTCGGTACTCAAAATAGCTGCTTTCCAACTCCTTGAGACTAGTTTTACACTCAAGTAGCAACTTCTAGGAAGTCTGGCAAGAATCTGTATTGATATCTCATCAGGAAGGCTCGGAATTAGCCGTGGGTTCTCATCGTAAAAGCTTGAAGATATCCTCTGCCTTTTGGAGGTTTCGCCCTGTGGAACATCATAGAGCTCACTATTTCTAGCCCTAGAACTCAATATAGTCCCCATCGGAATCTGTCTTGCCACTTCCAATCGAGACTAGAAACAATAGCGTGCAGCCTCGGAAGTCAACCCTTCTTGTTTAGGACTAGGTTCATGTGTCGTAAGATCATCGCATTTCTATTTGAAATCGCCAACAATAAAGCTGAGCTCACAACAGCACGGAAGGGGTGTGAGAATGGAAGGTCATGGGTATCAAATATCAATCCCTTAATTAAATTGCATTTGAAATAATATAAGTCTATAACAGTTAAAATTGCAATATCTCCCCTCTGGCAGAGTGATATGGTTATATAAACACAATTCATATACAAAGCCTTCGACAAAGAACATTACCACTGATTTGTAGTTTCAACAGATACTGAATAACTAAAACTATCAAGCCCCATTTTTGGTTTTCTAAAGTAAAACTAAAATTTCAAATTTAGAACACAGTCTAATTAATAAGACATTAATATATATATATAGCAGCAAAATCCCAGTAAATCAAAATGCAAGGTGCTTGGAATTTTTTACAAACCAGAACTATTTTGAATTTGATCAACAAAAAGAAAAGTGCCTTGTGTTAAGTAATAGTATTAGTAAACAAAACAAATGTAAAGGGAGGATAGACACCTGTTTGTGCTAAGCTCCAACATTTGAAAGCCAATGATATGATTGGTATGAAATAGCAAATTGTTAACTGTACCTTTTGATACTGTATAAAAAAGAAAAGAGTTGCCCTGTTTTAAAATTTTCAAGAGATTGACTATAAATTCATTGGTAAATTATTAGAATACCCAAGTTGGAGCAAAACAATTGAGGATTAATTATAAATTAAATAATGCTACATGTCACTATGCTCCATTTGGCTGGTGAGAAAGTTTATTTATAAAGATGACAACATCGAATCTCAGATTTACCCTTGTTTGCAACCGGATTAAACAAAAAATAAAAATAAAAAATTACTCGTACAGCTTCACAAAACCACAAGGCGAGGTTCAGATTGAATTTTCATTTCTTAAGATCACACACAGTGAAATATAAGATCAGAAATCATTCACTTCCTTTAGTTAACAACCAAACATGGAAGTTAACAAGTGAATTGAGATTTCAGATGCTTTTAAATAGAAAGGAAACCAAAATACCCATTTCTCATATCTCAACCACAAGTGCTTTTGACTTTTTTTTCCCCATATAAGCAACACTAGTTTTGAATTTTATCAACACTAAAGAACAGCAAACCATTATGTAACACAACCAAATAGCAAAACGTTCAGCTGGCAGAAAAAATAATTTCCTAATAGAAATGAAAAAAATTCAACAATATAACAACAAAAAATTCCCAAAACACACGGCTAATTCTCACATTTTCTCGAGAAAAGTCTTCCAAAGAAAAGTTATAACAAGATGAGAACTCAGCAGGTGACATCAGTCAAGAAATCAAAGAATTGGAATAATTTACACCCAATTTTTTTTTATTACAAAAGACATAAATTTCACAGGCAAGCAAATCCCATTAACATGAACACAGTACGTAAATTCAAATAAAATTCATTGGATACACACAGACCCGCCTATACATACATTCACGAATTCAATTGTGTAAAGGTATTACCTTTCTGAGAGGAAAGAATTAGAAATAGGAATTGAAATTAGGGTTTGCGAGCACAGACTCAGAGAATTCGTATATTTGGGTACTTTCTCAGCCACCGAGCCACAGACCTTTCCACTTCAAGGCTTCCAGCATTTTGGGACTCTTATGTATTTTTGTTAATTATTATTTAAAAAATAAAAAAGGTAAAGTAAGAGAAATAATTATAAAAATATGAAGAATATCGTGAAATATTTGGATCATAAGAGATATGATTAGAATTGAAGAGCATTTCTTATATAAAAGACCTCGTGCACTATGATGTCATTGAACATGTCACATGCATTGATTGATTTGCTTATAAAAATAAAGGTGATGATAGGAATATCAAATTTGTTATTAAATAAATAACGAGTCTTGCTATTAGCGATTCACAAATTATTTTGAATTTTGAATTTTGAATTTTTTTTATTACAATAATAGTCTCAAATAAAATTATTAGACAAGACATCATTAATTTTAGAATACTCTATCTCACAATTAAACCTACACACCCATTACATTATGAATTAGGATTTATGAGAGCACCCACCTCCATCACCACCTATCTATCTTCTCCAAATCCCACCTTCAAAATCTATCCACCCTCAAAATCTTAAAAACCCTTTAACGGTAATATTCCGACTATAACGGTGACAACCATTTGATTACATACACTGCTCTGAAAATGGCAATGAGTGGAAGTTTTTCTGGCAACCACAACTCCATAAGACGAAAGGAATATATCAATAAAAACTTAGAGGAGGTTTATAGCTTTGGTATTGTTCTTAGCTTAGAGGAGATTGGCATTGTAAGGATAAGTTTCTTTAAAAAAAATAATAAAAATAATAGAATATGTTGTATTTTTTTGAGACTGAACTCCCGAACATATGACCGAATTTCATAAACACAGGCCCGAACATTGTTTATTTGTTCGAAAACAGGTAACTGAACATTATTCATAGGTTTGGACCTGTTTTACCAATCACGTTTTGAAATTTAATTTGTATTGTTATTTGTTTTGAGATGATGATGAGTTAACAGTTAAAATTCTTAACACTCGCAGAAATTTTATTTTTTCAAGTTTGGAAATACAGGCCCGAACATTATTTATTTGTTCAGGAACACATTTCTGAACATAACTTATTTATTCGGGAATGCAGGTCCGAACATGAAAGGAACTCGCCATTTTTAGGTGCACTACAACTTTGTTTTGTTTATGGCTCTCCCTCAATTCTCACCACACACACACATACCTACACTGCCATAGTCCTAAGACAGAGATAGAGAGAATAACGGAAGGATATGTTATGATAGAAATAGGAGCACATCAAAAGGCTATACTATATTAAACAAGAGCAATTGATCAACAAGTCAGCATATTAGACGGCCCAAACGAGATTAAAAACAAAAAATAAAGATCTGTCTTTCTCTCTCTGTAGTAGTTAGCCAAAAGGCTATACAATGTTGTTGCTTATATGAACATAGACAGTATTATTCTTCTTCTTCGTCTTCTTCTTAGTGGGTTTTGTTAGGATTTTTTGGAAAGGAGTTTATTTTGGGGTGTGGGGGGTGTTCATTCAATGGATGGAATGTTTAAGGATAATTTTGGTATTATTTGGGGAGAGAAAAGAAATATTAAGGCAGCGTTTGGTAACGTTTACGTTTTTTGTTTATGTTTACAAAAATTTTATAAACTGATTTTGTTTATTTTTAGAAAAATATAAATTACAAACGCTTTTGGTTTGAACAAAATGTTTAAAAAATTTTAAAAGCATAAACTAAAAAATATGTTTGTTCAGACCTAAAATATTTATATTTATTTTATTATTTATGAAAATGGGATCACACACGTTATAATTGAAAAAAATTAGTTAGGAAAAATATTTGAAAAAAAAATTATTTGGAAAAAAATAATTGAAAAAAAAATTATTTGGAAAAAAATTAATTGAAAAAAATAATTATTTAAAAAAAATTATTTGAAAAAAAATTATTTTTAAAAAATAATTGAAAATAAATTAATTTAAAAAAAATCTGAAAACTGAAACGTAAACTCATTTTTTGAGTTTACGTTTTTTTTTCAAATTTATAAACTGAGACAACCATTTATAAACTAAAAAAAATTATCAAACAAGTTTTTATGACAGTTTTTAAAATTTTTGTAAATATAAACTGAAAATTAAAAACGGAATGGTTACCAAACAGGCCTTAAGGGTTTTAAATTTATAAGTGGGGTACAAAGAAATAGGGGGTCTAAAATAATTCTTGGATGCTAATAGTACTACTCATAAATGATCAAATATCTCACATGAATGTGGGGTCTACAATTATGTAGGCCTCACACCTATGTAAGATATTTAATCATTTATTTGGTAGAAAATTTGGGGTCATAGCATTTTTCTGAAAATAAACCTATATGCATTGTGATAACATTGATCGGAAGAAAAAGATGAGAAAGGATATTATTGTGTGGTACAAAGGTATTTCCTACTACGTTGTTATTATTGGTTCTATTATTATATGTATGCAGTGTTGATGAGCAGCAAAGTTTTATATCAAAGAACAAAAAATAATTATAGAGTTTTGAACAAAAATAATTATAGAGTTTTGAAAATTAAATACTTTTTTGGTAGAATAATTATTTGATGGTATTAGAATATTACTTCATATCATTTATTACTTGCACTTGTTAAGTGGTCTTTCAAAATCCTAAAAAAAAACACTTAAGGGTTGGTTTGGCTTATCCTATATAAGTCAGAAAGCTAAAAAATTACTCCAAAATTCAAAAAGATGTCACTATTTACCAAAAAAAAAAATTAAAAAATCATTTTTTTTTCAAAAAAAGGACACACCGAATTGATTGGGTGTGCAGCCGCTGTGTGCGGCAATGGCTCCAAAAGAAATGATTGGGTGTGATTTTTACACACACCGTTGTTCGTCCCATGGGAGCCATCACGGGTCCCGTTTTGATAATTTGAACCGTTTCAATGTGTAGAAATCGTCGAGTACTATATGTCTGCAAAAAATCACATTGATCGGATATCGATAACTACATGATCAAATCAGTTATGTACAACAAATGAATGGTGTTATAATTAATGATTGAAAAATAAATAAATCTGATCAGATAGCTATCGATATCCGATTAACGTGATTTTTAATAGATATATAGTGTTCGACGAGTTACACACATTAAACGGTTCAGATTATTAAAATGGGACCCGTGATGACCCCACGGGCCAAACAAAACCGTCCAGTGCTTTATACAAAAATTAGCCAATAATTTCCAACTCAAATTCACTCAGCCGGTTGTACAGCCAGTTGTACGGCTGGGGCCCACTCCTCTCTAATCATCTCTTACACACTTTTTTTATACAATTTTTTAATACACATTTTTCTATAAAAAGTCAAAAAGTTAACCTAAACCTCCATATTTTTTTTTTTGGTCTTTTTTAGTCCAAAAAAATAAAAAGTGTACTTTTTTAGGACACCCCAAAAATCTCACAATTTTAACTAATAAAAATCAAGATAGAATATCATATAAATTTGTCCAGGATTACCACATAATTTTTTCTTTTTTCCCTTCTCATGGTATATTTGTCCCAAAATCACAACATTCCTTTTTGCCCCTCTCTTTTACCTCCTATCTCATCTTCACTAGTTGTCGACCACCCTACTTATGCTGTGTTTGGTTGAGAGATTTAGAAAGAGATTTGAAAAGAAAAATAAAAAAGATGTGTGAAATTAGATGAAATGAAAGTATATTTTATTCACATTTTACCTATCATTTTCATTTTCCTTTTCAAATTCCTTCTCAAAACTCCCAACCAAATACATTAAGGGTAAGGAAGGGAAATGAGGAGCAAAAAGAAACAAGGAAAAAGAAAAAAGTTGAGGGGCAAAATAAAAAAAAAAATTATATGTTTTGCAATTATCATAAACTTTCCAGCTCTATTAATTGTATTTTATTTTTCACCTATTTGCAATTGTTTTTATACTTTTTTTTTTTGTTTGCAATTTATTCTAAAAAATAGGGGGAAAAAATCCAAAGATTTGATCCTTACAACAAGTTAAATTCTAATTTTTTTAAATATTTTTTTTCAAATTAAAAATTGATCTCAACCCTTTATGGTTTTAATTGAGATGAGTTTATGAGTGGTAGGGTTTAAAAAAAATTAAAAATATAATAAAAATTAGGGCTGAAGTTGTTAGAATGGTCAAACTAGGGAGTCTTTTTGTAATTTTCCAAAAAGATCAAATGATTTTTATTTTTATTTTTATTGATATAGTTGCCTTTCATTTTCAAATGGAAAATGATTATAAAAAAAAAAAGACTTTTGTTGGACCAAGTCGCAAGATAAATTAACTTTATGTGGGACTTATGATTTTTGATGTTTTGATTTAACAAACACGCCCACAAATAGCTTCGTTTTGGGATTACTTACAAAAGTTTAAAAGTTTAAAATTATATAAAAAAAAAAAGAAATCAAAAAGTCCATATTATTTGGGAGAAGCTTGTGGAGGAAGCCTAGAGAGCAAAATTATTATTTTGCCCTTTGAATTCAATTATCCAAAAGTTAAAAAAGTTAAGAGTCAAAAAGTTAATAAGGGTAGAATGGTCATTTGATTTTATTACAATATTTTATTATACATCTTTTGGTAAAAAATCAAAAAGTTATCCCAAACATTAACAAGGGTAGGATGGTTATTTTAATTTTATTACACATCTTTTCGTAAAAAGTCAAAAAATTATCCTAAACATACATATTTTTTCTCTACTTTTTTAACCAAAAAATTAAAAAGTACACTTATATAACACATCCCAAACAATAATAAAAAAACATATAATTATGAGAATGGTATTTATTGCATTGAATCAATTTTGTTATATACATCATTAAAAACATTGTATTCCTAATTTCTATTACAAAATGTCTACTATTAGTCATTTATTTTCTATTGCTTAAAAAAATAAAATATAAAAATATTTAAATATAATATTTTGATCAGTTCAGTCTGTATCAGGGTAAAAAACTTTAAATTTAAAACAAACTTTATATTATAAAAAACATTCAATCGATTTACATAGTCGATTCAATTCTATCAATATATATATTTTTTTTTACATCCCTAACAACATAAATAAATAATGCATGTGGTTTCGGGTATGGGGTTTGGGGTGATTTTATTTACATCATATTTTGTCTCATTGCATTCTCATTTTTATTTATTTTTATTACAATTTTGTTCTTATCTAAAATTACCAAAAATTAATCAAAACTGTAAAACATTTAAGCCCCGTTTGTTTCAAGATATGGAGAAGGGATTGAGATTGAGATGGAAATGGGACCCACTAATGTTGTATTTGTTTTGGGAGATAGAAAAGGAATTGGGATGGAGGTCCGGATTAGGTTAGGCCTTGGAAGGGGGATTGGGATGGAGAAGGTAGAGGTGATATTAGAAAAATAGTCCGCCGGACTATTTTTTTTTTTTTTTTTTTTTACATGTTGGGTTTTTTTTTTTTGAACATTAATGTTTAATTTTTTGTATTTTTTGTTAAGTAAAAATTATTATTTTATTTGTTTTATTTTTTTCTATTATTTATTTATTTTTTACTTTTTACATGTTAGGCATTTTTTTTTTGAACATTAATGTTTAATGTTTTTGTATTTTTTTATTTGTTTTATTATTTTATATTTATTTTATATAAAAATAATTTAACAATCCCTACACTAACAACTATCATCAAAACAAACACAATTTTACTTAATCCCCTCATTATCAATCTCCTCACTAACATTCTTCTCACTATGAATCCCCTCCATTGTACTTCTAAAAACAAACGGGGCCTTAAACTCTAATTTCTCAACCTATCCATCCTTTCACCACCATTTCTATCTGCTACTACTGTTGTTGCCCAACTATATCGCCAGTGCCACTTACTGGTGTTTGGAATGTCATTAAAAAAAAATCACTTTTTTTTTTTGGTCTTTAGTGATTTTTTTTTTTTAAATTATGTCAAATTTTTTTTTTATAAAATTTTTTTTAGTCCATTGTGCAACAAATATAAAAAGTAAATTTTTTTCTGAAAAATTCTACAAAAAAAATTGGAAAAACCAAAATAAGCCGAAAAGGTTCACTATTTTTTTACTTGTTTTTGTCTTTTCTAGACTTTTTATTAAAAAAATTAAAATTGTCGATTCGTCTTGTTAAGCTGAATCTAAAAACCCAAAACCTTTTGAATTTGAAAAAAAAAAATCACTAAAGACTAAAATAAGCGTGCGCCAGAGCGCACACCAAAAAAAAAAAAAATGAAATAACTAAATCCCAGGCATCCACTAATCTATTCTCTCTCTCTATCTCTTGCGCTTGGAGTGGCGAGGTTTTGTGGTAGAATCAGGGGTCACAACAATCTGGGGAGTTGAGGAAGAAAATCATGATGAAAAAAGGCGATTGAAAAGAAAGTCACAGTGGAAGGAAAAGGGGTTAAAGAGGGAATTGCAATAGGGTAGTGGGTCGTAATAGTTACAGGTGATAGTTATGAAGGGAATGGACACAGGTTGCGGTGATGAAGAGAGAGGCTAGAAAAAGAGGTTGTAGTAAAGGAGAGACTGGAGATTGGTAGTCGAAGATAGCAGCACTAGTTATCGAAGGTGGTGGTTGATTGGGTGGGATGTAAAGATAAGAATATCTTTAGTATTATGGTAAGTGTAAAAACATAAATTTTAAATTTTTGTATGTTGTATAGTGATAATAATGGTGATGGTAGGATGACAACATGGTTGCTAAATGGCAACATTGATTTCTAAGCTGGGATTTTATTTTTTTATTTTTTATTTTTGGTTCAAAATAAATTTGTATTTGGTAAAAAAATTAATATTAATTTTTTGTTTTTATCCTATCAAATATCAAATACTCTTAATTAGTCATTGTAAATAAAATTTTCAAAATTGTTAAAAAGATAATAAATTAAAATATATAAATGATTTTTTGAAACATCGCAAATAATAAAAATAACAAATAAATTAGGGTAAATTACACTGACATCCCTTGAGGCTTTTATTTAATACAGATCTTCCTTCACATTTGAAAAATTACACTAACACCCTTGTCAGATTAAAATGACATATTTTCCCTTTAGCCTTTGTACATATAAAATAATATAGATATTTTACTCATGTCATTTCAAGAGAAATAATAATCGTCTTCTTTAGTTTAACTCACACAAAAAATTGAGTTTTTTTTTTATTTTTCATATTTTTATAGAATTTTTTTAATATTTGAAGTATTTTTTTTTAGATACACCTAATTTAGATACACTTAAGAAGTATAATATTTTGTGATTTTTTTTTTAAATTCACCAAAAAAAAAAAATACAAAAAATTCAATACATTATCTTATTTTATTGAATTCAATGATTTTTTTAAAAAAAATCTTGTACAAATTTTATACTTTTTAAATATATCTAGATTAAATTGATCTAATCTATATGTAATGGTGAAAATAAAAATATATAAAAAAATTTATACAAAAAAATCATAAAAAAGGCAAGATGGTTATTTAGAAAATTTTAGGACATGACATTAGCAATCCATGAGGCAATTCGTAATGAGATTATAAATCTCAGGGAGGAGAATGCAATTTTTCAAATATGAAAGGAGAATTTGTATTAAATAGAAACTTTAGGGTGTGTTAGTGTAATTTACCTAATAATTTAAAATTAAGAGAAAGAAATGCGAAAAAATGATTTTTTGAATTTTTTTTTGTGGTCAAAACGAAATAATTGTAATAAATTTCATAAGAAATAATGAATTAGATATTAATTAAAATAATCAATAAATTATAAACGGCAAACTTTACTTTACTCCATGTGGTTTGGGCCAAGTGCAGATTATCCCCCTGACATTTGAAAATCACCACATAACCCCCTGTGATTATTGGATTGAAGTGCACAGTTACAATTTTTGTCAAAACTGACCAAAAGTGTAATTCACGCGCATCTGTTGAGAGTTTTATTATGGGAAATTCTATTTCCATACACTTACCTACCTCTGTGCACACACTTAATGATTTATTTTTTTATTACAATTTTGTCCTAAAATAAAATTACTAAAGTGTCATTATCTTCTCCACCAAAACCCTAATTTCTTCGTCTCCTCTGTGCACACACTTTGATCGTTGTTGAATGGATTCACCATTGTTGACATTGGTCTTTCTTGGTTTGGGGATTTTCCTAGGTAATTTCTCTCCAATCATGCAGTCTCAAGAAAATCTGAATCTTGGATCAGAATCTCCACCAACTCCTTAGTCGCCACCGACATCTCCTCCTCCGTCATTGTCCCCTCCTCCATAGCCACTTGGATCTTCCCTTCCTCCTCCGTCCTCTAGATCATCACCTCCACCACCGCTGACTCCGCCGCTACCACCTCCACCTTCTCCTAATCGCTAGCTACCGCCGAGAACACCCTCTTGCGCGACTGCGAAGTCACTGCCTTAAGATAACGATAGGAAAAAAGAATCACAGAGCGAAAGCGGCCATAGAAAAACAAGCCCAGCTTCTAAAGAAAACCTCAATTTGGGGAAGAAAATTGGCTTGATGTTTGTGGGTATTATGGGTATAATGCAAGTTGGTGTGGTGGCATTGTTACTGATTAAGAGACGACAACTGTTGAAGAACAATGGTAGACACTAAAAAACATGGCAGTTGATTTGATTTATAACAATCTACAATTTTCTCATTGATTCACGGAGCTTGTTATTATATAGTGAGAGATGAGGTAGGGTTTTATTGAATTGCGATTCTGTAGCGAGTGGCTATCAACTATAGATTATGAATTCAATGTGGCATTGACAGAGTATATGTGGATTACACAAATGAAGGATTGATCAGAGCATTGTTTCAATTGGGGATGTCGATCGCTGTTGTAAATGGGTAATTCTTGATTTGCATTCTTTTTCAGACCAAAGCAGGGGAGAAGAAATAACCCTTACAATGGGATGTTGGTTTAGGGTTTCAATGTCAAAGAGAGGGATATTTTTGGCAAAAAAGGTTGTGCATTGAATAAAATCACAAAATTCAAAATTAGTTGGTATGTGTATTGAGAGAGGATGTGGAATGAGATGTTTTGGTGTGTGGAAATAGAATTACCTAGTTATTATGTATATGAGATTTTGTTTAGATCAAAACACCCTAATAAGTCTCTAAAACTACAACCTACCATTCCTCTCTCTCTTTCTCTCATCTTCTTGTGTTCCTCCTTATTTTCTCTCTCTATAAGTTTTTTTGTTTCTCTCACACAAGATCTCTACTTGTACGTTGGTATACTTTGATCCTTCCTACTACCATCCGTTGAGTTGCTCTAAAGAAAGGAAATTTAAGCTTACATTGAATGATTAATTTAGATTAATATGACAACAGCACACAGGGACTACATTGTTGTTGTTCTCTTCACGTTCTGAACTTCCCACAAAAACTTATGGATTGGATCTATATGTGTATTTCTACTCCTTCCTACTTGCAAAAAAAGATGAGATACATAGATAGATACATACATAGATTACATTACCATCTCTCTCTCCCTCTCTCTTTTTATATATATGTATATATATGTTTGTATATATCCATTTCTCTCTGTATATACATGTTCATTTTGAAGTTAATCTTAGATCTGGATGTTCGAATGATGATGTTGATGAATCCAATTCCAGAAATATATATATATGATATATATGTATATAAATGTATATGATTTCAAAAAAATAAATATATAATGATATATATGTATATAAATGTATATATTTACGATTTTCCCTCTATGATTCTTCCAAAAATTATGTCCCGTTTCTTGAAATTTTTAATTTAATAATGTGGAGGGATAAAAATATTGGCTCAAAAAACCAGATGTGTTAGCCCAAGGTCCAAAGGAATGTCCAACCCAGTAACTCAGATCAAAAAGGGCCCAAGTCCATTATAGGTCCGATGGAAGGGGAGACAGTGTCACGTGATTAGAGCCTGAATAAAATCGTCTTTTAGAATGAGATCTGCAAAATGCAAGAATGCCATTGGATTCATTCACAATCAACGATAAAGATCACAATCGTCAAAAATAGGTGCATAGACTTGGCCCATACAACGGAATGACCACTCGATAAACTTGATTGGAGGGATGAAGCAGTTGGTAGGTTGTCCCTAAGAAGTCTGATGTGATCTAAACCGCACATAACAAAGTAATCCAACGACAAAGGATCAAAGCAACCTGGTTACTTGTCCGACCAAAGTCTGGGAGCGACCATAACCTTTAGATGAAAATGCCAATCCAACGATCAAGGTTGGAGTAAATAACATTATAAAAGGAAGGGTAATGAAGAGCAAATGGTCAAAAAAGAAGAAGTATAAAATCTATCTCCATAAATAAATATAGAATGGCCGATCCTATGTCTAACTTGATCGTCGGAGGATCCTCTCGATCATAAATGGTCGGGAGAGATCGCTGACCAATTGGTTTATCTTTACAAAGTAAAGGAAGGACTATCTCTTCTCATATTTCTTTCGGAGAATCCTCCACCTTCCACAAATAACAAATGACAAATTTTATTAATAAATGGTTAAGCTAATTAATAATTTTTTAATAATATCATAAATTTATTTCAATTAATAATTTAATTAATTTTATCATTTTGAGAGAGAACAATTAGAAATTTTATTTTTTTAAATAAATTTTTTTTTTGAAAATGGAATATTTATAATTTTTTAAATCATAAAAAACAATTCAGTGTTTTGGTTTGAGTTTTCTGGATTAAATTTTTTGAAAACTGACTTTTTTGGTTTCGTGTTTTTTTGTTTTTAGTGAATATTTTTTAAATTTTAAACGTTTTTTTTGTTTTTACTTTTTTAGATACACCTTAGTTAGATGTATCTAAAAAGTAAAAAATTTGTGAAAAAATATTTTAAAAAATTAATAAATACATAAAAGTACAAAACATGTACTGAATTCTTGTATTTTTTTTTTTTGTATTTTTGGTATTTGGTGAATTTTTAAAAGATTTTTTTTACAATTTTTTTTACTTTTTAGGTGTATTTATGTTAGGTGTGTCTAAAAAGTAAAAAAATTGCTTAAAATATTAAAAAAATTCAGTAAAAACAAAAAAATACGAAAAATAAGAAAGTAGAATTTTCTGAAAAGTTTTTTTTGAAAAGTGGAAACAAACAAATAAATTCGTATTTCAAATAAGGGGAATTTTTTTCAGCTCCCTAATAATACTAATTTAGAGCATAAAGGACACCCAAAAAAATAGTGATGCATCAGGTCCCTGGACAACTTGGCGCGCGTTTTTAATTATTTTTGTGGACCAAAACACCCTTGCCGAAATCAACATAGAAACGAAACTATTCCGACGTCTCAGTTCCATTCCAACCATCCAGTATCTTCGCGAACAGCAGAACAGTAGAATTAGGGTTTCAACATCATCTTCACCATCGACATTAGAGCTTCGTTCTGTTCTGCAAAAGTCATTCCCATTCATTCCTCACAAATTTCTCTGACCTTCGTTAGAGCTTCGTTTTCATTGCTTATCGTCATCTCAGTCCATCTTCGTCACATCGCATCTTCATCTCAGGCCATATCAGCTCGTCATTCAAGTTTCATCCTAACTCTAGTAAGTTTTTCTGCAATACAACTAGATTTTCTCTGGAAACAAAGTTAATAGCATTTTATATTAACCTTCCATAAATTAGGGTTTCAATTTTGTAATAAAAAGCTACCTGAATTTGGAAACAGTTATTTCTGTGTGTTTTGAACTTATTCTTGAACATGTTTGTGTGATTTTATCTGTAAATTTCTCTGGCATTTGAATTTCTCTGATTTTTGCTTGATGTATGTTTCTTCTTTCAATTTTCTCTGGCATCTTTATTTTGAAAAAAGCAATTTTCTATGTTTTTATCTTATTCTTGAACATGTTTCTGTAATTTTGTCTATAAATTTCCCTGCTCTGTAAATTTCTCTGTAATATGTATTTTTAATTGGAATGTCTATCTTTCTCTGGAATGTCTATTACTCTCTTGCCTCTGTCTAAGTTTCTCTGGCGTTTATAATTTTCTCTGACCACAACACACCACTTTCCTCCCTTGTGTGTCTCTATCATGGTTAATTTTCTCTGGTTGTGTATGTAAATTTCTCTGGCATTTTAATATTATGAATTGAAATTTTCTCTGGAATGGAAATTTCCTCAAGAATGTGTATTTTTCTCTGGTATGTTTATTTTGTTCAATTCTTGGTTTCAATTTGGTGTAATTTTCAGTGGCATGTTTACATTACTTTGTTTATTTTATATTGCTAATTGTGGCATGGAAATTTTCTTTGGCTTGCCATATTTACTTTTCTCTGGTATGTTAACTTCTATATGTAATTTTAACAATAATTGAAAATTTCTCTCCCATGTTTATGATGCTTTGTTGATTTTCTCTGACATTTCATTTTTAATGTCCAATTTTCTCTGGCATGTCCAATTTTCTATAATTTTCCCTTATCCGTAATTTTCTCTCACATTTCCAATTTTCTCCCTAATCTGTAATTTTCTCTGACATGTCTAATTTTCTCTGGCATGTTCAATTTTCTCTGGGTTTTAATGTTGACATCTTTATGTTTTAATCATTGTCTAGAAATGGCAAAACGTAAAAGCAGCGAAACACCGGAAACACCAAGCAAAAAACAGAAACTCTCTCAGTCTTCTTATGGGCTAAGATCAAAAACCAGCAGCAAAACACTGGAAACACCAACCAAGACAGAACAACTCTCTCAGTCTTCTTATGATCTAAGATCAAAAACCAGCAGCAAAACACCACAAACTCCTCGCCAAATCACACAAGGTGATGAAGCAACTAGCATACAGATGAGTACCCCAACTTCAAAGGACTCAAGCTCAAGGGGGAAAAAACCTGTTAAACTCCACAGAAAGAGAGCTCACTACACCATTCAATTCCGATCCAACCTCTCATCTGTTGTCTCCTTTTTCAAACACTAAAATTCAATTCAAAACAACTTCTAGAGCTTCAAAAGACCCCTTTCTGGTATTTGATCCAAGCTCTAACCAGTGGAAGGATGGACCCAAAGAAAACTAGGAAATCCGATGATGATGTAGTTGCCATAATCAAATGTTACAATGAAAAAACAAAATCATTCACAGTTGGTAAGAAGAACCTGACCTTCACAACAAATGACATGACCTTGATTTTTGGTTTGGAAGGAGGTAAAGGAGCCATGTCATTAAGATACTCTAAAAAGCCAAAATCTGCATTCCTAAGGAGAAGATTCCAAAAGGACACAAGGCTCACTGGTCCTGTTCTTAAAAACGCCTTGGTCAAAGCAATGAAAGGCAAGCAACCAACAGACTTCAAAGATGTAGCAATCATTGCTACATTGTACTTGTGTCTCACCCTATTTTTTGCAACAAGTGGGAATTCAATAGGGTGGGTTTTTATACAGTATGTGGAACCTCTTGAATCAATGAAACAGTATGATTGGCCAGAAGCAATCACATCAACATTGATTGATTCTATCATGGCATTGCACAAAACTCCAGAAAAAGTTACGGGGTGTGTCATTGCATTGCTGGTAAGTATAATATCCATTCAAATTTGCAGTTATCATACTTACAAATTTGTGCATTTAGAAAATTTTATTTACTTTAATTTTCATCACAGTATTGGCTATGTGAACATGCAACTATCATTGACTCGGAACACAGTAACACAACTGACTTCCCAAGATGTGCGAAGTGGAACCTGCAAACCTTGACAAAACAGCTGCAGAAGACACCAGTCCACTCTCTTGCACCTCGACAGGTTAGATTCCCATTGCTCCTGAAATCTCAGTGAAATTCCAAAATTTCTCTGACCACTGCTTTGTTTCCCTCCTTGTGCATTGATTGATTAAGATCAATTTTCTCTGAACTATCAATTTATGTTTTCTTCTTTGGTACCAACTGGTTTATTTCTGCATTGTCATCAATTTTCTCTGCAATCCAAATTTCTCTGACCACAATTGTAACACATTAACTTATATGCCCTGATTGCTTTTCTCTAATATATGAATTATGTTGGTTGTTTCATAATTTTCTCTGGCCCATAAAATTGTTTCTCCTTGTGTGTAATTTTCTCTGGCCCATAACTTATTTGCCTTGCATCTTTGATAAACACTGTTTATTTCTGCCCTTCTAATGAATTTTCTCTGGAATCCAAATTTCTCTGACACAATTATAGTCAAACATTAACTTACATGCCTTGATTGATTTTCTCTGATATCTAAATTATGTTGCTCGTTTCATAATTTTCTCTGCCTCATAAAATTAACTCCTTGTCTGTAATTTTCTCTGGCCCATACAATTTTCTCTGAAGTTTGCCTCCTATTACAGATAGATAACAAGCAGCTAGTCAAAAACCCATCAGAGGAGTTCTGTCTTGGTAAAAAGACAAAGAAAGAATCAAAAAAAGCAATTGTCAAATTCAAGGAGGCATTACAAGATTCATCTGAAGGTCAAGCAATTGTCAAATTCAATGAAGAAGCAGAAGGCAACATAGAAGAATACGAAGCCAGCAATGGACAAGAAGCCCAAGCAAACAGTGGAGAAGAAGAAGCCAGAGAAGAAAGTGAAAGTAGTGGAGAAGAAGAAGCCAGAGAAGAAAGTGAAAACATAGAGACAGAAGACAAAGAACAGAATGAACAGAAAGAAGAAGACAGTGAAGAAGAAGATGAACAAGAAGATGAAGAAGAATATGAACAGCAAGAAAAAAACAAGGAAAGTGATGAAGAAGAACATAATAAGCCGGTCGACCAACAACGTGATAGCATTTCTGGCTCAACAATGCATCAGCCTCAAGAATTTGAGGAATCAAAGGATGCCCAAATTGCTGATCTACGTCAAAGACTGAAGGCACTTTCTCAAGCTAAACAAGAAGAAGACAGAAATTGGATGGAATTACTTGCTGAAAAGGATATTTCAATAAGAACCTTGACATCATTTAACTCAGAACTTCAAGAAAAAGAAAGCACAATCCAAATGAAACTAAGGATGTTGGAGGTTGAAAAAGAAGACAATATGAAAACAATTCAACAGTTGAGGAATTCAAATTCGGAGCTTGAAACAGAAAATGCTAAATTACATGAACAAGTTCAAGAACTGTCAGTCCAACTAGCAACACAACCATACAGAACACCAACACAACTTCAATCACAAGGTCAGTGAAAATCTTGAGCCACAAAAAGTTATGTCCTTGTGTCAGCATAACTCGGAGAAATTTCTATTTATTATAATTTTTTGTCATTGGTAATTTTCTCTAGAAGTTATATTTCTTAGTTTCTGCCGCTTATTTCTATTGATTTCTACTGCTCATTTCATTTTCTCTGTCTATTTTCTTATTTCATTTTTGGGGCTTATTTGATTTTCACTGTGTCTAGTTGGAATCCAAGTTGAACAACAACCAACAACCCAACAAGAAGAAATGGCACACAAAGAACAACCGAAACAAAAGACGAAAGTCTATGGTAACTGGAAAATATTGAATCACATAAATTTACATATTGAAATATCATCTGTTACTTCAGAGAAATTTCACTTTTACTAATATTTTCACTGTCTACAGTCAAAAAAGATCCGACGTCAATGATAAAAAATTTAAAGGCAAAAGAAAGGAAGGAAAAGCAGCACGATCCAGAATTTCAATATCCCAAAGTTGCGAAAGTGACTAGAGCTTCAAAACAAGCTGCAAAGCAAGCTGAGCAAAGCACGAAGGACAAAGAAGTGCTTGATGCTGATGCGTACATCTTGCCTCAACCTATAAACATCAGAAAATCTTGGGTCTTTCCACAAACTCTTCCGATTTCAAGATTGATAAAAGATCACGTAAAAGATATGTTGCAGCACATATCAAATGTGTCTGGACTTGAGTAAGTACAACAAACAAAATAGAAGATAACAAACAACAAATTACAAACTTATATTGCATTAACAACAATTAAATCCCTTCTTTCTCATCTTGTAGGGCTTTAATTTGGACAAGTGAGTTGAACCTCATTACCTTCGAAGACATTGGAAACCTAATAAAGCAAAAAGAAATTGCCAACAATGTAAGTCTTTCCCTTTCATCAAAATTTCTCTGCAATGTTCCATCAGCCTTTATAAACCAATATTACAATTACAAATCATATTTTTCAGGTCATTGATGGCTATGGAGAGATACTTTTGGCTGACCAAATGAGAGAAAGACAACAACCAACCTCATTTTTTTTCACATCCATGAGCTTAGTATGTTACTACTATTTTATTTGATTTTCTCTGGAATTTACTTACTACTTTCTCTTCTTAAGATACTTTTGGATTTTCTCTGAACAAAACCATTTTTGGATTTTCTCTGAACACAGAATTTCATCAAGATGACAGAAAATCAATCTTTTCGAGTGTCCTTATTTGACAAGCATATTGAAACAGCATGGAGGAACTACAGGTTCCTCCATTTCCCAATAAATACTGGAGGTAATGAGAAGTCCACAGCTGGAAATCACTGGACCTTGCTTGTCCTCGACAAACAAGACAGTTTATGGAGGTTCTACAACTCACTGAGGCCAAGAGGGATGATGCAGAAGACAAATATGTCAAAGATGCAAAACAATTGGTAACGAGTGCAAATTTTCTGATCCATCATAATCTTTATGTGATGATAATTTTCATACAATCCCATTGATTTGTCTGTAAATTTCTCTGTTATTTAAAAATTATTTTTTTGCAGCAAGAATATGTGGAGAATTTTTTGAAAGCTTGCCTTGAAAGAGACGCTCAATCACAACCCTCTTTCAAATTGATAAACTCACAAAACACAAGTTACGACTTTGAGTATGTCAACAATGCTCCACAACAAGAAAGTGATTCGTAAGTTTCATACATCTATAAATAAGATACTTGATTTGCATGTTTCTTAAAACTAACCATACCTATAATTTGTATGCAGTCTGGATTGTGGCCTCTTTGTCTGCTATATAATGAAACAATATAGCAAGCATGAACCTATCAGCTCCAAATTGTCCACACAAGAGATCAGGTTGATGAGGGCAGAACTCATAGAGAGATTTGTGACCGAAGTTGGCCGATCATGGACTGAACCAATTGAAATACCTCCAGAAGAACCAAAAATGTAATAGTGAAACTAGTGAAAGGAAGACAATGTACATAGCCAGACAGAGAAAATTGTCTCACATATATGTATATATCCATACAGTATTAACCACTCAGTTTTTTGTTGACACATTGAAGGAATAATGATGCTTGACTTATCCATATACATCCTTTCTTGACTAATGTAAATTTCATTTTTTTTTATTTCGACTAATGTAAATTTCATACCTATCGATGGTTAAATATATATATATTTTTTATTGTGATTGTCAACACAATCCACACAGAGAAAATTGTCTGCAGAAATTTCTCTGGTATGATATTACCAGAAATTCACAAAGAAATTTAACTTGTATCGTCCCAAGGGGATGCCTATATGATCATGTAATCTGTAATGCTTTCTGTTGGTACAAAACAATCATCAAACTCAACAAAACACAAAGCGCACAGTAATTTTATCTGCTACTGGAAAATTTCACTGGATGAATTTGAAATTTCAAAACACAATGCCCAGATAATTTTCTCTGATAGTGAAAAAATTTTCCGGATGAAATTGATGGATTCGAATGGTGACATAAAATGGAATCTCTGAGTTGTGAATTTCTCTGGGTTGGTGAGAAAAATTTCTGAGTTGAAGTCATTCTAGATAAATTCTTCTCTGGTCTAGAGAAATTCTAAACTCAGAGAAATTTCAAAAGAGTTTAATTTTGTTTCTTGGTTGTACTAACTGCAATAATTTTGATAAATTTGAAGCTTCAAAACACATTACACAGAATTTTCTCTGCCATAGAAAATTTCTCTGGATGAATTTGACAGGTTTACAAACCCACTGCCTATAGTATATATCAACAAACACAATGCACACTTTAACTGATATTGCAAAAATTTCTTTGAAAGAATTTGATTGATATTATTATATACACTGTCTAAAAAATACATTTCACAAAACAAAATACACAAACTAATCATCAAATGTATTATTCAATCAATAAAATGTACTATCCTCAACTATTTAACAAAGGTTCCTTGCATGTCCTCTTATTATGGTGACCAATACTCTTACACCGACTACACTTAATCACCCTTTTAAACTCTCCAGTAGAAGCAATTCTGTTCTTCTTTGGCCTCCCAGTTGGTCTCTTGCTCAAAGGAGGTAAAATCATAGCATCTTCAATGCTACACAGAGGTTTTTCAACAGTTGGAACTGGGCCAATCGAAAACGAGTACGCTTGACGATACATATTGTAGACACCCCATTTTGACCGGTCCTAAGACTTGGGCATTTTAGTTTGACTACCCTCTCCAAAAATAAATAAATAATAAAAAAAATCAAATTGACATTTTAATTCCAAACCTCACCTATTTTGGCCATCACTCGTATTTTTTTTGTTAATTTGTAGTGTTTTATAATGTGTGTGTACATATTAAATTAGGTGTGTGCATATCTTTTAAGTGTATTTTATAATTGATAACTATTTTTAAATCAAAAGAAAAAAAAATAAATAAATAAAAGAAAATTAAAAACAAAAAAAATATATATGATAAAAAATATGGAGGGTGGATTTTCGGTGGGCATCTTACAAAATAGAAAATAAAAAAAAAGAAGATAAAATGGGGCGGTGGCTTTTGTGAAGTGGGTTTGGCCATATTGTTTTAAAATAAAAAAAAAAGAGATTGTGGAGAAGGCACTGGAGGGTGTCGGTTTTGTTTTAAAAATAAAAAGAGGAGAACACTGCCCACTCAACACAGGGGAGATGAACACATGAGGAGCTGGCCCTCTCTCTCTCGAATAGAACATTGATACACAGAGAGGCACACATGAAGGATACAGAGCAGAAGGAGGAGTGAGGCACTAACTCTCTCTCTCTCTCGGCTTGGAGAGAGAGAGAGTACAACATACACTACAACACATATGCATGATAGCTTCACAGCACCACCTTTCATCTTCACACACTCCACACACCTACAAAACCCAGCTGCCATACACGACCACAGCTCACCACCACCGTGGCCAATCCATCTCCCATGCACGACACACCCAACTCTCTCTCCCTCACCTCTCTCTCTAACATCCCTCAACAAACCCACACCATGCATGCTTCACCACACCCACGGATACACACCACAACCGGCACACCCATAAACCCAGCCATGCACACACTCACCTCCCTCTCAGCCACCCATCCCACAACACTCAGCAAACCCACGGGGCTCTCTCTCTCTCTCTCTCTCTCTCTAACCCACCTATCTCTCTCACTCTAGAAACCACACCCACAAGACCCACACCTTTTCTCTCTCGGCTAACATACCCAGCACACACATGCATATCACCACCATCCATCCATGCATATCACCATACTAACCTCTCCCTCACTCGGCACCACTCTCTCTTCTCCCTCTCCCCGATCACATAGCTCCCATATCACCCACGGCCTGCACACACGCACGGCAGCAGCCCATCCACGGCCACACACCCAGCACACACTCGAACTCTCTCTCTACTCACACACCCATCACACACCACCTTGCATGACCCACGGCAACCCACGGCAGTAGCCCACCCAAACCCAGCATCCACAGACCAGCCACCCCACCACCGCTGCCACACACCCAAACCCACGGGTTGCTCTCCCTCACCTCTCTCTCTCTCTCTAGAGACCCACATGGCACTCACTCTCTCTCTCTTTATGTATATATATATATATTTTATATGTATAATATTGGTGTCATGCCATTTTTTTTGTATATATATTTATATGTATAATATGTGAGTCAAGGGTGTTATCTGCCATTTTCCTCAATTATACATAGGTTATGTGTATAAATTTGAATCATGGGTGTATATTTGAGTGGATATATTCCCACTGGAAATTTTTCGATTATAATATTTGAGTGAATATATCCCCACTTGAAGTTCCTGATCAATTTCAAATTTTGAGTGGCTTAAGTGGCAGGACCTCCATTGAAGATGACTTGACATGGGCTGAGGTGTGCAGGTCTAAGAGATTGAAGACATATGGATCTTTGTGCTAGCGATGAATTTTTTTATTTTATTTTATTTTTATTTTTGAGTGTGTTGTGAGGTTTTATTTTATTTTATTTTTCTCTCCTCTCTCCCTCATTCGAATCTGTAATATTTAAGGTGTTGTAATAATTCCCCCACCCCGCTTCTTTCTATCCCATTCTTTATCGCTTTCCCTAACTGTGTGTATGTATATATCTGACATGCCATGCATATCCATGCTTTACATCCATATTCCATGCATTAAGATTTGGCTAAATTTGCATCTTTGTGCTTCAATTGATTATCCCATGATTTTGTGCGCTACCTCGTGTTTTGCAATGTTTCACATGCCATATTCTAGAAGCCAAATCTTTAGTGCATCTCGTGAGTGAATTGCATTAGGATTCTGTATATAAGATCATGCATATTTTACTAACTTTTGTTTTGTAGTTGTTCGAGGGACGTCGGTAAATCTGTGAGTTTTTATGCTTTAGCATCCCATTTGTGTGTGATTTTCTTATTATGTTTAGCATCCTACCATGCGGCTATTTGCTTAAGTGATAAACTGTTTGAATGCCTGTGGATGAAGGCTTGTTGCTTGAATTGGAATAATTCAATAAATGTACCTTAAGCCCACTTTGTCAAGTGGCAAATTCAAACCCTTTTCAAAACAAACATGAAGTTGAATTGTTCCAATTTGAGCAAACTAGTCTATACTTGTATGCTTCACATAGTAAATTTTAGGATTTACTAAAATAATCAGAACATAAACATATAAAGTAAATAAAAGTCATATCATGGTTTAGTAGAGGCCGATCTTTTGATCGGGTGAGTGGGGGTGCTCATTATTGACCTTCCCCTCTCATACCTAAGGTTCCGAGCCAAGCATCCTTGGTTACGACGAACAGTGGCCTTTGGCACCGAGTCATGGGTTTCCTAATTTCCCAAAATATTAGGTGGCGACTCTGAGATCTGATGACGCAGTCCATTTTTGACAAAATTGCAATAAAATGGATTTTCAATAAAAGTTGCCAAATCTGGACTTCTCATCTATGTTTCACATTGCACTCGTGAAACTTGAGATCAAAGAGATCTCGGGAGTCCGAACTGTTTAACGCGCGCGGGTACCCTCCCGGGCATGTTACACATATCAGCATGAAAAAATGGTTTAACAAATGAATTCAAATTCCTTCCACTCTTAAAAATTGCAGCAACAGCATGTTGACATGGATACCCATTTATTTCCCATTTTCGACACGAACAAGTTCTCAACCCAAGATCAACTATAACCGAAGGAAAACAATGCACTTCAAAGACATTATCAGATGACAAACTCACATTCCATGTCCTCCCATCCAAAAAATACTTCTCCAATACACTATCCATACGAGGACATAGAACTTTATTCCATTTACTAGAGAGCAGCCTCCTATCAGACCTCATATTCATAATTTGCCACTATATCATGTCCACCAAATTTGTTATTGGCAAGTGCTGAGCTTCTCGTATCCATGAATTGAATGACTCAGCAACATTTGAATACATCTCACCATAACGTTTCCCCACAAAATATGCATCACTCCAATTTTCATATGGTAAACTTCTCAAGAAAGCAATCACAATGTCTCCTCCCTCACTTTTTAATTCATTTAACTTGAAATGAAATGATGCCTTTGTTGGCGCATATGCACATTCTGAAAACTTGGACACAATCGTTTCCCTAACCAAATTTGTGTTTCCACATGACAACTTATCCCTCAGATTTCTCTTTAGATGTTCAAGACAAAATCCATAAAAGCAGTTAGGGAAAAACCTAGCAATTCCCTCTACAATACCACAATGCCGATCTGATATGAAACTTATCACCCTTTTTGATCCCAATACTCCACATAAATGTTCAAGAAACCAACACCAATTGTCTTTATTTTCAGCATCAACAACAGCAAAAGCTACAGGGAAAAAACCTACAAAACAAATAGGAACAAGCATATCAGATATACACATGCAGAGAAAATTAAAACAATAAACAACCAGAGAAATTTGACACTGCGAACATCCAGAGAAAATTCACTTGGTGCCCAACTCCAGAGAAAATTCACACATTGGCAACATCTAGAGAAAATTGACTTAGTGACCAAAACATAGAGAGAATTGACTTAGTGACCAAAACAAATCCAGTGAAAATCCACACAGTGGCCAAAACCACAGAAAATTCAAAGTGTCAGAGAAAAATCACATTCACTCAATTCCTACATGTATAGAAAATTCACATAGTTAGATAAAATTCTATATATTTACAATTACCTTCATTCCCATCTTTCCCCATTGCAGCAAGCATAACTCCTTTGTATCGTCCTTTCAAAAATGTTCCATCAAGAAAAAGCAATGACCGACAATATTTGAAACCAGCAATGCATGCATGAAAAGCCACAAACACTCTTTTGAAACGCTTGTTATCTTCAAAATCTAACTCAAAACGACTACCTGGATTGTTTTCAATGTCTCATCAAAATACTACCGTAATTGATCAAATGACAAACAAGAATCCCCATATGTACTACATTTTGCTTTTTCAACACCCAACCAACCACAGTTATAACTGATTGAGACCCCATACTTGTCTTTCATTTCTTTCACAACATCCACTGGACGAGTTAAAGGTTTTGCACTTACCTCTTCAAGTATCAGCCCAGAAACTAAGCTGGAAGTCATCCTCAAATGTTTACTCGTACTGTAATAACCCTCGTTACTGATCACCGATTAATGACTGATTAATTACCGATTATGGGAAGTAAATGAACTGACTGACTCACTGAACTGACCGATTGAAATCTGAAACTGAATCGATTAACTGTATCTGTTTAATTGCCTGTATCTGTTTGAATTGTAATTCTATCTGTTTGACTGTATGATTATCTGTTCAATTTTTATGTTTAAACTGTTAATTGAAGGCCTTATCGACGGCCGAATCAGAAACTGATTAGTGATTTGTGATTATGGGAATTTATGTGATTTTATGATATAATTATCCGAAAACTGATTAGGTATGATTAAACTAGATTAAATTAAGCTAAATGAATAGAGTTGCCTTATTTACCAAACTAGCCCTTAGTGGGCCATTACACCAAACATATTTGAGCCTTAGCTTTGCATTCCAAAACATTTCCTCAGCCAAGATTGAGAGCTCCACCGTCCCTAGAGAGAGAGAAAAGGGAGAGAGTTGATTTTTATCACATTTTGCTTGATTGTATGTGGAAATTTAGAGGATTGAAGTACAGAATTTCATATTTAAGCTACTACAAGACTTAGGTAAGGATTTTACCTTCTTAATGTTGTGTTTAAGCTAATTCTTGCATGATTCATGCTTCATTGTAGAGTTAAGTCATGTTTTAAGTTCAAACATGTTGAATTGGAACTCAATTGTTGCATACATGTACTTATCTTACATTATTGAGGTTATTCTTCAAAGATTTTCACATGCATGTCCATGTTAATGTTAAGAACCATGATTTCACCTTGTTCTGAAAAGAATGAGCTCAATAGAGCATGTTTTGAAGCCTTAAATTGATTTAAAGTCTTGCATGTTGTGTTGAGTTTCATTCTTGAAAAATGGGTTTGGTTTGGAGTTGAATTAAACACCCTTGGGCTTTGATTTACCAAATTGATCTTTGAAATACATAAGGTTACATGTTTACAGGTGTTTTTCCAGGTTTTTAGCCCAAGAGGAACAAAAATTTGGCTTTTAAACTTGATTTTGAGCTTGGAACTCAAATCTGGAATTTCCAGAATTTGGGCCTACGCTCGAGCGAGGAAGTCCACGCTCGAGCGTACACTCTGTGATTTTGCCCTCCGCTCGAGCGAGAAAAGTTACGCTCGAGCGGGGAATGCGAGCATCCAGTACTTTGCATGTGTTCACAGTCCGCTCGAGCGAGGAAACTTACGCTCGAGCGAGGACTTGTGTCTTACGCTCGAGTGAGGGTCGAGCGTCCATCGGGCGTAAAATTGGAGCATCCAGCATTTTTACTGTAGCACACAGTCCGCTCGAGCGAAGGAATTGACGCTCGAGCGGAGCTCCTTTGTCTGCATGTCCGCTCGAGCGAAGAAAGCCTCGCTCGAGCGAGACCCCTATTTTTCAGCAAATTTTGTAAAGTGTTCAAAAGTGCATCTTTGCATCCTCTTTCCATCCTAGGTATTCCTAGGGCATATTTAAGGCATTTTAAAGGGGATATCGATGTAGAACCACACCGAGGCAAATTAGGGATTAAGTTATTATCTTTCCCAACTGTATAACTTAGTGTGTGTTCAATCTGTAAACTGTGTAGGGTTGGCTTTCTGAGGAGACGCTCTAATTCACTGTAGCCCAGGACTCTGTGAGTAACAATTGTATAAAGATATGTTCAAAATGATTACCTTTTGAATACTGAACTGAACTGCTTACTGGACTGATATTGATTACTGAATGAATGTATGTCCTTTATTTCTGAACTGTACTGTGGCATCCTTAGCACCTACTGTTTACTGTTACTGTTACAGAGATCTCTGTCGGTTTCCTCGTGGAACCACTACTGACTGATGGCCGTCATTACTGTTCGGTCTTTACGACCTACTGTTACTGTTATGCTAATGGATGTACCACATATGACTGTTTACTGTACTGAACAACTGATATACTGATTGAATTGAACTGTTTTCATTACTGTAAGGACATTCATTCTAAACCTCTTTACGCATTATGTTATTCACTGGGCTTTAGCTCACTGCTCATATATATATGTAGGTGTACAGGCACCGGACCAATGCTAGAGGCATCGGGGTAGATTCCCAGTTTTGTCAAGCCAACCAATGTGCCTCACTGCGAGGTTCCGAGCCTGCCAAGCTTAGGCTATGGGGTGTTTTAGTTTTCCCCCCCTCCTGCACTGTTTTGTTTACTGTATCGACTGTATAGACTGCACTGTACTGGTTAACTGGGACTTGATCCCTGTTCTGAATGCTTGTAAATGTTTTGCATACTGTTCTGTACCGTATATATATGTGAATGTATGAAAAATCTTTTTGGCATACAGACTGTCACAGCTCATTGGACATTGTTTATTTACTGTATTGGCTTCCGCCATGCCCCTGTACTCTGTTATACTGTCTTACTGTTAAGCAGGCCTTCAGTAATCTAGGATTACTGACCGGTTACGGTGCTAAACCCATAGGGGCAGGTTTGGGTCGTGACACGTACGAACCGCCACACCACACGTATGTTCATTGTTCAAAGTCCTTATGTAGAAGAACCCATTTGTTTTTTCAACAGAAGCATGTACACGCCACATACATCCCCTTGATTCCTTATATGCACATTCTGCCGTAACCCTCAGCTTGTCATTTTTAACATACGTAAACTGAAAACCAACCTCAATAGCATACTTGCATAAAAAAGTACGGAACTCAACCACACCACCCTCAAACTTTTGTCCAACACTCGTAATATTATTCCGTCAACGAGCCGACAATAACACCTTTTCTTGGTGAGAACAAAACTTAGAGAGTGAATTTCTTTCAATATCCACCAGCCTATCACACTCACCATCCACAACATCTACCCAATTAGACCCCACTTCATCCTCTTCATCAGAAGTACTACATCTAGTAACTGAAACATTAACTATATCAACACCGCGTGCACAAACAACCCTCAACATATTTAGAAAATCAATATTATTTCGAACCATACAATTCGGATGGCCCAAAATAGAATATGAAATACACATAGTCTCAGGTTTCAAATTCTCACATGTTTTACACAAAATGCCAACCAATTTCTCAAAATTCAATTCGCATGAAACATTAATGACAATAGTATCATTCCCATATTTGCACAACAACAACACTGCACTGTCTATTGAAACTGAAACAAAAAACAAGAAAAATAATTTGTTTAACATAGAAACACTTCACAAGAACAACATAAAAGTCCAGAGAAATTTCTAAAAATTATAATTTTCTCTGAACTTAAAATAAAAGTCCATAGACATTTACAAATTGATATTCACCTTCAAGATGATAAAAAACAAAATCATAGAAACTCAATGAATCACAGAGAAATTTACTGCTAACTATTAAACACAATCATAGAAAAAAATCACACAGAATATCTGTTATGAAATTATAGGCTTTTCCGTGATTTTCACCTCACTACAACCTAACAATTTTCTATGCATCATTCTGCAATATTATAAATTGAAAGTGAGTAACAAACTTACAATTTTCTCTGAACTACAAATACAAGTCCAGAGAGATTTATGAACTTACATTCACTTTCTCACATTCTATCTGCATTAGAAACTTCTAATAATATGTTCATATGCACTTATAATTTTCTCTGGACTACAAAAACAAAAGTGCAGAAAAATGAAATTTCTCTGGTTTGAAAAAACATAGAACAAAACTTATCATTGATTAGCATGTTGATTAAAAACAGAGCACGAAAAATGAACTCTAAACATCAAAATCACCTACACTGTCAACACTATTTGAAATTGATCAGAAAACAAAGAATGAAAAATTAATTCCAAAAATAAAAATCAACTTTATGAGGCTGGCCTCTCTCTAAACAAAAATTCAAAGCAAAAATCAAAATCCATGTGGAATCTAAATCGAAAACAAACCTGATTCAACTCCACTAAAAAACCTACGCGATCAACACACTGTCAACACTCTTTGAATTTGATTAAAAAACAAAGAATCAAAAATTAATTCAAAAAATAAAAATCAACTCTATCAAACTGGCCTCTCTTTAAACAAAAATTCAAAACAAAAATCAAAATGTATGTGGTATCTCAATCGAAAATAAACCTGATTCAACTCCACTGAAAATCTATGCGATCAACACACTGTAACACCACTGAAATCTCCGACGAAATCTCCAACGAAATCTACACGATCGTATCAATCTTTCTCGTCAACTCCACTGAAATCTCCGACGAAATCTCCACCATGAAATCTCCGACGAAAACTCCAACGAAATCTCCACTGCAAATTCGGTTTCCAAAATCTATCAATTAAGTCAACAATATAATATTCAAACAAATTTATGTTATAAAGGAAGGGTAATTTAGGTACTTTATAACCTAAAATAAATTTCAGGGATCTTAGCCATCAAAACATATTATTTTGGACCTCTCCTCCTATCAAAAGTAGATGAGGGACCTTAGCCAATTTTCTCTTTAAATAAATATCAAGAAGTGTATTTGTAATTTATTTAAAAATAAACTCATAAAAAATACTAATAACCATAATCCAAACACGCCATAGTCCCCTCTGTGCTCTATTTTCTGCACAGTTCTCCGAGAGAGAGAGAGAGAGAGAGAGAGAGGAAGATGAGGAAAAAGGCTCCAAGGCCTAGCAAAAGTCGACACTTGAAACAGCACAAGATCGGAAAACGGCGATGTAAACCCTAACTAAACCCTGACTTCATTTCAAATTTGATCATATATGTATCAATAACTTTCATACATGCACAAATGTTGATTTCTCTGTATTCTTCAGTGAAAATTAGGGCAAGAAAGCGAGCTAGAGAAGAAGGCTGGAGTCCACTGGTGAAGAAGTACTGGTTACAGAGGTACGACCTGTTCTCCAAGTACGATCAGGGTATAAAAATGGACGAAGAAGGATGGTTCTCGGTCACGCCCGAAGAGATTGCTGTCAGGCACGCCGAGAGGAGTGGCGACGGAGTCGTCATCGATTGCTTCGCTGGTGTCGGCGGCAATGCCATTCAATTCGCTAAAATGTAAGCTCTTCTGGGTATGTTTTCTTTTCCTTTTAATAACTTTAGGGGTTTGGAAATGAAAATGCTGAATTAAGTTGATAAAGATTCAATTTTTGTGTTTCCCATTGCAATTTTTCTTGTGCAAATGGACCTAAATCAGTCTTTTGAAAACAATGGCAAACTGGGTCCTTCATGGAGAAGTGATTGATCGTTAACTTTTGCTTAGACCTAATTTAGGTACTTGTTTTAGTTTGATATATATATATATATATATATATATTTATGTATATTGCTTATGAATTGGTTATAGGTCAGACCCATTTTTCTTTTTAATTGTCAAGAATTGGCTTATCTTGCTTATGAATAGTTTATAGATTTCATACCTATTTTTATTTTTAATTTTCTAAAGTTGATTATATATATCCTGAAGTTTGTAAGTTACCATACCTCTTTTTCTTTTTAATATTCAAGAATTGACCATATATATATATATATTCTGAAAGTGTTCGTTAATTTTGGAAATTACCATGTTGTTAATGATCTTTAAGATGATGAGATACCATTTTCCTTCTACAACCCAACTCACTCAATGAAGTTCCTCCGATTATTTGAGATTCGCTTTGTGACCCCATTTTCTATAAGCTCTGTTAGACCACACACTGACACTACTTGCCCGGATTTTTGCCCCCAGGATTCATATTCATATAATAGAGGATTTGGAAAGTTTTTACACTAGTTGTCCGCTACCTAACAACTACTCTTCTTTGACTGTGTTTCTAACTGACTAAAGATAAGACACTATGCACGCACAATTAGAATTTAAAAAGGACATTACCCACCATTTTTCTTTCAATTGTGAATTGCTGTGGTGCTGATTTTAGAACATATTTGAAATATGCCGAGTGCCTCAAAACCTTGCTATTTTTCATTCTCAGTTGACTTTACATGTTTAATAGTACCTTTTATGGTTTTATCTATTGCTTTCTATTGTTCTAGACTGCGGCTGTATTCTATCATCAATTCAATTCAAAATGCCATTTTGCAACTACTTATGGTTGCAAAGATTTTTATCTTCTCACATTGAATAATTCTTTTGGATTCTGTGATTGATTTAAGCTATAAAATTCAACACCTTTTGATTCTAGCCCAGTGGCTCTCATATTTGACAAACCTGAAAAAGCCCCACATATCGTATGCAGTCCTACACTACAAGTTTTACAAGACTGTGTATTGGATTTGACCCTCCTCATCTACAATGGAATGGCTTTTGACTCCCTATAAGCATTAGCTTTTTGTACTTGAATTGTCAATGGGGCTCTATTTGGTTCATTGGAATGAGATGGAATGGTGATTCCTTAGGCTTTCCTATGGAATGACCATTCCCTTAACATATTGAAAGATGATTCCATTTGTAATGCATTTGTCATTATATTTTTAGTCTAACCAAACATAAGAATGAACATTTTGATAGAATGATCATTCCATTCTACTTCATTCCAATCAACCAAACACTTCCTGGAAGTTTCAAACCATGTATCAATCTTGGCACTTCTAGTAAAATATCTAAAGGAAATTTCCATAATTGAGAATTGAATATGATATGATACTATGCACGTGGACTTGTTTAACCTTTACACATGATTAATATATCCATATGTGGAGAACAACCTATATCTGGTAGTAGGAATTTGCTTATTTGTTTTCGTTGTAATGGTAGGTGTTATCATGTTGTTGCTATTGACATTGATCCTCAAAAAGTCGAATTGGCGTTTAATAATGCAAAAATATATGGCGTGGAAGATTATATTGATTTTATAGTGGGAGACTTTTTTCAACTTGCACGTACTCTGAAGGTAACGCTTTTCCTCAATTACAATGCTGAAATTCTGTGTAACTACATGAGTTAGAGGCTGTTTTACGTGAATACTTTCCAGTTAATGTTAATATTTGATGGAATTAGTTTGAAGGCACTAGGCAATGCCATACATATCTCTGCTCCACAAAACCCCCCCCCACCCCCCCCCCCCACACACACAAAAAGAATAGAAAAAGAAAAAGAAAAGGAAATAAAAAAAATAAAAAGGATGAAATCAATGTCCCGCAGTCGATTTATGGCTGAAGTTTGCTATTGTTTGGGTCTTTTCCTTTAATATGATTGCTTAACAGTGCTAATTTGACAATTCTTGAACGCCAGTTTCTCAATAAGAAGCCGTCTCTTTTGGCTAGCTTGCGCACTTGTGAAAATCCTGACTTAACATTTTCTATTACTGTTATTTTCATTCTATTTATTTATTTTCTTAAATTTATCATTTGTTTTGTCAGGGGGATGTGGCATTTCTTTCACCACCATGGGGCGGTCCATCATATAAAACAATCGAGAATTTTACCCTTGATTTGTTGAAGCCAAAAGATGGGTATATGCAGCAACGTTTTTGTTTTAAATGAGTGTAGCAATCATTTGTTACTTACTGATCTATGCAGTGTTAGTGTTTTTTTTTATTTCTTTCTTTTTTTAATTTTCTTGTGCATTTGATGTCAACTGTTAGTATTGCTCACACATATTTTTGTTGTGGGCTAATTGCACTGTCTGTGTGTGCAGGTATTCATTGTTTCAAATTGCTCAAACAATAACACCTAACATCGTTATGTTCTTACCTCGGCATGTGGACTTGCACCAAGTGGAAGAACTTTCTTGGCTATCTTCTCCTCCCTTATGTGTGGAGGTATTATTGCTTCCACTAGACAATACATTTTGGAATGTTTGTGAGCCCTTGTCAGGAGTTCATCTTGACATGTTAAAAGCCTGTTTATATGTGCAGATAGAAGAAAGTTATGTGAAGAGCAATTTAAAGGGCATAACTGTGTACTTTGGTGGTGCTGCATTTGGGCAACTAGGGTTAGACTATTAACCTTTTTGAGCCGAAGCTTGATCTTGATTAACATTTATGATATCTTCATTGTATGCACTTTGTTGAGGCTGTTATATTTCGGAGTACTGTGTTGACATTGCTGTGATAAGTTGTGTAAATTATTTCATGTGCCTGGCTCCATATACTTATTTGGTTATTGAATTTGTGTCCAAAAAAAAAAAAAGGAAAAAGAAATAAAGTGAAAGAAGCCATTTATTTTGTGTGTGGTTAGGTTGAGAAAATGAAATAACCATGTCAAAAAAAAAAAAAAAGAAAGAGAAGAAAAACTTTTGTTGATTTGTTACTCATAAGAAAGTGTTGGTGATTTAATTTTTCTTTTGCTTCCTATCTCTTTAAAAATTCGAAAACCAAAAATGAAGATAAAAGGAAAATAAATTCAAGTTATTGTTGGGAATCTGAAATTTTGGTAGTTGACTAATTGTTTTTGTTTGGTAATGACTAATTGTTTTTTGTTTGGGTCATGCTAATGACATTCTCTATGAATTGTCAATAAGAGGAAGAAAATATCAAAAATTTAAAATCTCCGTGCAAAATTTATATAATTTTAAACAATTTTTATACTATTCAATATATTTTTTAAGGAAAATATCATAGTGATATTTGTAAAAAATAATTACTAATTAATGATAAATTTTATAAATATTAATAAATAAAATAATAAATTTTTTCATCAATTCATAATTATTTTTTCAAACTATTCCTGATTTGTAATTTCCTTTCACACATCTTCTAAGGTTATTGCCAGGCTAAAAGGCTGTCACTAGCAATTTCTTTTGTTTTTTTGGAAAGATATGGTGGAGTCTGACTAAATATATATATATATATTAAAGAATCAAAGAGTTCATAAGACTTCATCAAATATCAAAGAAGTCCAGTGTCATATTGATCTCTCAAACAAGTTCTCCTGAAAAAGGAAGAGAAAAAAAAAGGTTTTCCCAGTCAACACTAACCAAATGAGCATGAAAAACAATTGACAGTGAAATATTATTCATGCACAACCTAAATCAGCAAAGCCAGCATGTAGTGAAATGTCAAAATTCTTATTCATTTGCTCTGATGCTTTCACTCACAACAATCCTAGACAAAATCCAGATAAAACATATCTGATGGCTTAGTACCTGAAAATATTATTTAAAACTCAACCACAAAGAACAAAAGATGACATTCAGGTTTCAAGTGTCATGCTGCTTTTACCAGCCACCCCCTCTCATTCTGTCTTGCATCTCAGCTGCCTTCTCCTCTTTCAGCTTCTCCACAATTTTCAATATATTGGGATCGAAGAAACGGTCACGGACATACTTCCTCTCTTCAGCCTGTATCTCCTTGATAGCACTGGGGTATGGGTTTGGAGGGGGTTTCTTTCCTTGAAGACGTGCAATTTGCTTCAATCGAGCATATGCTTTCTTCTTGCCCTTTTTCTCTGCCCGATATTCCATCTGTAGCAAAATTAGCCATAAGACTGACAAAAATATGACAACAGACATATACATCAAGAATCTGAAAAGTGAAACGCATACATCAGCCACAGCCATAGCTTCCTCCTCACTCGCTCCCTGCTCCTTTAACTCGAGCACCCGCCAACCAAATACACGAGCAGGAACGGGTTCAAATCCACAAATCCTGTTGGATAAGAATATAAGTGAAATGACTAAACTTGAAGCTTCTAACCGAAAATTATGGTTTGGTTTTGCTAGAAGATCATGAAGCACCATGATTTCACCCAAAATCTCAAGTATATCATAAATCTCAGTGTCTCTAGAGCTTGAATTTCTGATATAATGCGATCATGTTACATGAATTTGTGAGAGATTAATCCACGCGATCAATCAGATCCATCTCAAAAACCGATGCATGTTTCATCAATTTTCAAAATGACTGACATGACCACCTTGAGTTCTAGGTGATACCATTTTTTACATAACATCATGGAGATAGAGAGAGGGTAATAATAAAAAGCAAAAGGGCAAATTACCAACACCCCCCTCGAGGTTTGACTAAAATACAGATTTCCCCCTGAGGTTTGGAAAATTACAAATTGCCCCCTGATATTTATATTTGCATAACAAATGAAGGGGCAATTTGTTATGCAAATATAAACCTCAGGAGGTAATTTGTTATGCAAATATAAACCTCATGAGGCAATTTGTTATGAAAATATAAACATCAGGGGACGGGATGTAATTTCTCAAATCTCAAGGGGGAATCCGTATTTTAGTCAAACCTCGAGGGGGGTGTTGGTAATTTGCCCAAAGCAAAATGAATAGACTTCAATAGAATCATGAAATAAAGGTAAATCGAGTCAATCTTCATATAGCAGAAGAGTTATTTGCTCCCAAAAGCAATGGAATGAAACTCACAAAGGTTCCGGTAAGACAAAACCTTCCTTGCTTTTCTCTTCATTGGGAATGTAATGCTAACTTTTATTTTTTTGCTTTCTCACACTATAATAGATATTCAATCTTCATAGTCAATTTCTACCATTTTTCGAAATCATTTACTTCTTATCAATGGGTAAAAAAGAAAGGTAACACACACCTAAAATTGAGCCTTTAAATCTGGTCCCATTAGAAGTAAACCAGCTGATTTATGATATGGTGAATTTCACGTTGGCTAATCTGACTTAAGGTCTAGATGAGGAATTCCCTAGTCTGACACACATATACTTGATATTGGAAAATAAAGATGTAGCAAATGAATGAACCCAACTTGAAATTACTCACTACTGTACAATCAACTGCATCATAAGCTTCCGTCCAAATAAAGCAGTAAATACACAGCGACTTCTCAAAACCAAAAGTTGCATTTATGCCAGCAAATATATATGTGCACGCAAAAAAAGGGACCCAAACAAAAGCGAAAGTCATCAAATTTGAAATGCATTTCAAGCTCAATCCATCTTACAAAACATTATCCAAATTTACAATAGGTTAGCAACAGAAATGGAATCAGTATCATCAATCAGTTTTTGAAACTCTTATATCCAAATCTATGTCAAAATCTTCAAATTTTTAACTGCCAGGTTTTTCCTCCCCACAAGCACCCCAATAGTACCATTTGAAAACGAATTAAATGTATGCAAGTTTTTTCACAAGCTTTGATCTAATAAAACAGAACAAACCATACTAACTGGAGAGAAATATAAAAGGGAAAAGCATTACTTGATAGCATCTTCATGTTTAGAATCTGGATGCTTCCGAAAGAATTTTTTGATGTAAACATCCTCAGGGAGACTGATCTGCTTAATCTTGCTATCAGCACGGGGAAATGTCACGGGTGGAGCCCTGGATGACACCATCAATTGCAACTATTAATTCATCAAAAATAAAATAAAATGCAACTATTAACCAAAGCTCTTGACATTATAACTTATAATCCAGAAATTTTTTATATCATTGGCCTAAGCAACACTGAAAAACAACTTTGCCCTCAGATATACCTTAAAATTCAGAAGCAAATATATAGCAAAACCAGAAATTCAGAGTATATATAGTCCAGAACCAAATAAATTTTTTGAGCTAATTACAGTACCATGATTAGACTGATTTCTTTATTGAATAATCCCTCTTAATTTCAAAGAAACTTCCAACACCACATGCGGAAATGAAATCTAAGGGCTCATTTGGTAACATATAGTTTTCTATTTTCAAATTTTTGAAAACAAGAAACATAAATACATTTGGGAACCCTTTTTGTTTTTTTTTTAAAAAATGGCAACAATTTTATGCAAAGTTTTCAAAATTTTATGCATCAATAAAAAGCTGTTTTTACTTATTTTCAAAATAAAATTTCATTCTCTCCTCCCTCCCCACCATCTCTGGCCACTCCCTCCGGCAACTAACCAAACATATTTTTAGTTCTTGTTTTTTGCCCCAAAATTTTTTCAAAAAAAAATAAAAATTCAGAGACCCAATAATCTAAATTAGAGTACATGATTAACATTTGACAATAAAAACAAATCTTTGGACCACCATGATTAAGAAATACGAGACTTAATACAATCAAACAATTAGGTCAGCCTACAATCTACATGTTTTCTTTAAATTAAACTCAAGAATTAGCAAATACATACACATACACATACAAATATATGCAAAATCTCTCTCTTCTCTCTTGTATATGTGATGGGTACTTACTGTTCCATTGCTTTGAGCCAAAGGGGTTCGGCCTTGGCCAAACCCTTGACGAGCTTTCTCGTTCTGGTAAGCAAATCGCCCTTCATGAACGACATGGCTCTTTGATTTCCCAAACGCAGAGCTTTTCAGCAATGGAATTCAATTCTTCTTCTTCTTCTTCTTCTTCTTCTTCACTGATTCACTGATTCAAGAGAGATCAGTTTTTCGCTTCACTTCCATGGATTTTTTTTGAAGAAAAAAAGGGCTTCCTTGGCTGTGGAAGCCCTTTTCAGAATACTTTGAGCAGTTTGGTTGAGTGATTTTGTAAACGGACTTTCAGTGGAAAGCCCAGCGCCTTTAAGCCCATTGCAAACAAGTCAGCAATTTTGGCTTTTCAAAATAACAACCCCTCCGTCTCAAAACATTAGTCATTTATTTTATTTTTTATTATTCTAAAATATTAGTTCTTTTTTAAAAATTAAGTACAAAAATAATATAATTTTTTTATTTTACCCTTCTTTTAAATTCATTAACAACATAAAAAGTATAATTATGACATTAATATTCCTAAAAAATGTACTATCCAAAGATAATTTTGGAAAATTAAAATTTTTAAAATACAATAATTATATTACTAAAAAAAATTAAATTACTCAAAAGGGACTATTATTTTAGGATGGAGGGAGTAGAAGCCTTAACCCGTTCCGTTTATTTTGGAGTATAATCATTTTTTAATTGAAAAAATTATTTATAACTATTTATATTTAGTTGACTGCTTCAAATAAAAAATTTATATTATTTATGCGGTGGATATAAAGTCAATAAAGAGTTATAATTTTTACGTTTGAAAAGATCAGTGTGCTGAAAGAGCCGAGTTGAAAGTGAACTACCTAAAAATCGATTTAATTTTTAATGGTAAGTTATTTTGGGGACTATGACGAAAAGTATTTTTTTAAAAAAATATTTTATTTATTTTTTATTTAATCAAATAATAAAAAATAAGAAAAATATTAATCGAGTGACAAAATTTTTAAATATCAATTAGCTTGTTTGTTTCCAATTTTCAGAAAATAGTTTTCAGAAAATTTTACTTTTTATTTTTCGTATTTTACCATTTTCAATAATTTTTTTAATATTTTAAGCACTTTTTTAAAAAAAAAATTTAGACACATAACATAAATACACTTCAAAAATATAATATTTGTAAAAAAAATCTTTAAAAAATACACTAAATACCAAATAATACCAAAAAAAATTTTAAAATTCAGTATATTTTTTATATTTTTGTGTATTTATTAATTTTTTAAAATATTTTTTCACAAATATTTTACTATTTAGATATATCTAAGTAAGATGCATCTAAAAAAGTAAAAAAATTATTTAAAATTTTAAAAATATTCACTAAAAATAAAAAATAAAAAACACGAAAAACAAAAAACTCAGTTTTTAAAAAATTGAATTCTGAAAACTGAAACCAAACACACTAAATATTATCCCTATACTAGTCTGAAAAAGCCCATAGTGCCCTTTATCTATATTTGTTTGGGCGGACATAACCTTAAAATTGGACTAATAATCTAACAAAATGTATAATTCAATATTTTGTTAAGAAAAGTAATAGTTTATCCGAACATAATAACCCCATATAGAAGTATACCAATGCAATCCACCAGACCAAATTCATTTTTTAACTGAAGTGAGATCACAACAATGCATTCGGTTTTTTTTTTTTTCTTTATAATTGGGTATCCGGACTAACTTATACGTACATCGACTAATTCGGGAGCTTTGAAATTAGCAACTGGGCAAACCGTCAATGGTCCCAAAATCTAGAATGTTTGACTTTAATGAAATTTAAACTTATAACCTTTTAAATGGTATGCCCTCTGATTACTTTCTCCTCCCACTTAGTCAAACCCCTTCTTATCTCCTTACGCACAAGTTATGGGTTCTCACTCACTCACACATACCTTTCACAGTTCAAGTTGGTGGGTGAACAAAATAAAAAAAATTCCCTTCATGATCATCAACCATTTAAACTTGATTAATCAAAAAAATTTGGGTCAACCCATCAAGATCAGCACCATTAATGGTAGATTATTGAATTGAATTGGGATAGATGGTGGATGTGGTACTTATCATTGGATTGTTGAGCATTAAAGGGTGGGTGAATGTGACTAGTGAAACATTCATTTATTATTGTGAAAAAAACACATGCATGCAAAGAAGAGAAGGGTTGAGGGGACTAGTTATAGTTAGAGAGCCATAGTACTACTGGCCCTATGGTGCAGAGAAAAAGCATGTGAGGGAATTAAAAAGGGTGGTAGCAGAGACCATAGTAAATAAAGTAGGTATACACGTAACTCAGGGGTGCGTAGCATTATGATTAAGGCTTGGGATTTATATCTCAAGGTTACAAATTTAATTTCCTTTTTTTTGGACAAATCTCCTAGACGAAACATAGTTGGTTAGGAGGTTGGATCTCAAGTTGTTTAATCAACACTTGGTGTGGGTTTAATGCTCCCCCGCTGTGGGAGGTCGAGGCAAATTCCCAGGTTATAGTCTCCTCGCTCGAAACGACTAACAAGACACCCTGGTGATCTCTGCAAAAGGAACTGCCTTGGACCTGCAGAAGGGTATGGAGGATTTTCCTGTAACAAAAAAAAAAGAAGAAGTAGGTATACGTAGTACTCAATCTTGGACCACTTTCTTTCTTCTTTTTTTGGGTGTGGACTCACACTGCAACTCATCCTTGGCACCAAAGGAAAATGAAAATGTTTTTACATCAAAATTTCACACAAAAATGTTGAGGGTTTCAAATTTTCACCAAATAAGATAAAATTTGTTTTTTTGGCCAAATCCAAGCACAATCTTGGTTATATGTGCAAGATGCAACGGGTGACGCACGCATGTTAACAATTTTTTTGTGAAATTAGAATTTTTTAAGCCCATTTGTTTAGAATTTGATTGGCTTATTTTGGTGATGACCAAGTATGCGCATGAGGGCCACTTTTGTATCTCATCACTACAACTCAAGCTCAAATTTTGTCTCTCCCAAAACAATTGATTTTCTCCTCTCTTTAGTGGACTATTTAAAACAATATTTTAAATCTACTCGTCTAGACAAAGCTTAAAATAAAAAGTTTGGACACAAAATTTATAAAAATTATTAAAGATAAAGAAACTATAAAAAAGAAAAAGAAAAAGTCAACTCAGAGTGAAAAAAATCCTTAATACAATAGTGTGACTTATAAAGTAAAGAATTTTATTTTTCTTTTATTAATGTGGGACAAAGGTTACACACAAAGTCTAAACAAAATATAATTCCCAAAACTTGGATTTTCATAAATATAGAAACATGGATGAAGAACACTCCCACAAAAATTGGTGAATTGGAACCTTTCATCTCTATCCACAGAGAGAGAGACAGGTGAAAGTCTGAAACATCAGTTACTACTAGCAGAGGAGCACTCTGTCTCTTTGTGCAGTAGTTTTGACAGGAATCTAACCTTTCATAAGCTCATTTAATGGCACTGCAACTTTAACTGAATTTCTTTCCTTCTTAGTTTATACCCCCCACCCCTTGCTTCTTTTTTGACCATCCTTCCTTCTCTCTCTCTCTCTCTCTCTCTCTAGACTTCATTTTCTTGCTCTCTTTCCTAACACATTCAAACCTGTGCCACAATTTTTGACTAGTGCTTAGAGAAAAGAATCTTCTGGTTCTAAATGGTACTGTTCCTTGTTTTTCAACTTCTACAATCATTTATGCTGAGTTTCATAATTATTTTTTTAGTTTTTATTTTATTTTTTATTTTTTGTTTTTTAGAATTAAAAAAAAAATGATGTATTATGATAATTGCGACCAAAAAAAAAAAAATTTGTTAATGAAAAAGTTGATTTATTTAGTTCAAGACAAACATGTTTGTTGTTTGGTTTATTTAGCCAAAAACAATTTTTTAAGCTCTTTCCAAACAGTGTTTGAATTAGATATTTTGAGACAGATGATGCCTCAGAGCATCTCCAATGGCGAATTATTTTTTTCATCAAATTTGATGAAAAACAAAGGCTCTTTCTTCAATCTGATACGAGTTGCTCTAACGATGAACATCAAATGCTTGGGGACGTCCGATGGGATGACCAGCCGGACGACCGGCCGATTGACCGGTTACGCCACTGATTTTTTTTTTCCTCTCCATTTCTGTTCCAATTTTGTTTCCTTTCATTTCTGTTTAATCAACACACCTCACCACTAATCATTCAATTGTTCAAGCTCAGCCTTCAATTGCTCAATCTTGAGCCCCATAGACCTCTGGATTGCACCATTTTCCTTCTCTGGCAACTTTGCTAGCAACCTCTCATCGAAATACATAGTTTCTTTGGAATCTAAGGTCGTCTGTATCTCCTCCCTTGCCTCTGCAAACTTGAGGTTGATCTCGTTAACCACTTTGCTCGTATCAACACAGTATTGCCTCGTAATCTGGAAAATCCTCAACTGGGTTGCAGAGTTTGAGCTTGTTGGACAAACAAAATGACTGATTTTCATGGGATTTTGAGACGAAGATGAAGGAATATAGTGTTCTTTGATGGATACTCTTCAATCACAGAGAGAGAGAGAGAGAGAGAGAGAGAGAGAGAGAGAGAGGTGCTTGATAATGGAGGTTGTTGAAGAATGTCCAAATCAAAGCATCAGTGGGAGATGGTCGACCTGTGGTCGACCTGCCAATGCAAATTTTCACTTTAAAGCGGTCATCTGGGAGGACATCCGGCTGGACATCCAGTGGGTCCAACTCAACGGCTATGTATAGTAAATTGTTGAAAGGGACTGGCCATCCTCAGTTTGGTAAATTTTTTGATATTTTCTCAATTTGATACTGCTTTGGTGCAACTATTGGAGCACAAAAAGCACCTTTTTTTTTTTTTTTATCAAATTTGAATTTGATGATGGATTTAGTGAATGGTTAGAGATGGTCTCACTAGTGTAATAGAGAGGTTATAAAGGCTAGTTTTACAATTGTTTTTTAACCCTTTTTTTGTTAACTTTTTTTTTCCTTTCATTTTTAGATCTTACTTTACTAGAAGACTCAAAAAATAAAAAATATATTTAAAAAAGAATACTAAAGTGGGTTGTTTTTTTGTTTTTGTTTTATGGACTTATTTCATATTTTTAAAACTTATTCATCCTTCTAAACTAGAAAAATCAGAAAAGTAACTTCAAAGGTTTTTTTTTGGAATAAATCATAACTATATTATTAAAAAACACTTATTAGCTAGAGTTGTTTCTATTTAAACCACAAGAAATGAAAATCAACATGCCAAAATGATGATAATTTCGAATTAAAAAATAAATAAATTTGTTGAATATTCATATCCCATTTACAATGTCATTCACCTTATGTTACAAACATAGCCATTATTTCAGTCTTTATAATTTAGACGACACGCACGTGACGTACGTTTTGGATGCTTTAATATTGTCCACCAATCCATCGCATGGAGTACATATCACTACCCCCGTCTTAATTTAATTGTCGATTTTAAAATTTTCAACTCATTAAAGAGATATACAATCATTATATTTTAATTTAAAATTTAAAATATTTTTCTTATCATTATCTTTTTATTTGAATTTTAAAATGTATTTATAATGATTTATATAGGATATTTTTGGAAATCCAATAAAAATTAGTATCCTAAAATAGAAAAGGGACAAATATTTTTAGACAAATTAAAATGGAAAGATGAACTAACAAAATAGAGGGGTGTTTTGGGAAGATGGTTAAAATTTTTTTTTTAACTTTTTTGTGAGAGAGGAAAGTGAATTAAAAGTTGAGAAGTGGCTTTTAACTCACTTCCCAAAATAACCCAGAATGGAGGGAGTAGATATAATATTGACATCAGATTTTGCAATGAGAATCAAAACATTATTAAGCTAGTAAGAGACAAAAATTCTCCGTTGAATTTATTTGTGACTTTTTATTAGACGGTGACAGGTTACACTCAATATTTTTTCCTACCACATAGGGATGGTTGGACTAAACAAAGTGAAATTCTTCTCATATAAGAAGATTATGTCTAATTTCAATTTTTACGATTTTATTTTATTTTTTTCTTCTTTAGCATTAATCAACTTTAGTGAATGTGGTTATTGATAGTGAGGGTTTACTATCAAGTAATTGGGTAGACAAGAATTTGTAAGTTCAAGTTTCGCTCAGTCCCTAAGAACAGAAGATTCATATCCATTAGTTTTGGAATATTAACTTTTTGTTATTATATATGTATAAGTACAAAATAATTTGTCTTATATAATTTTGTTGATTAAGTTTGTATTTCTCCAAACGTCGTTGTCTTATCACCTAAAGATACAAATGTGAGCTAGCCGACGAGTGTGTGCCGGACTCCTCCGGTGCCTAAGTCAACAAATAGACAGTAGACACAAAAAACCTATGGATTCGGGGGTATAAATTGCAATACTTAGAAAAAGGTTTTGCCATGAGCTTTTATAAATTTTACATGGCACATTCTTAATAAGACTCTAACTCTCCTTGGCAGAGTCCTTATAAGAATCACATTTTTTAAAGATAATATTCATCCTTAGAACACCATCCTCACTGTAAGCCAAGTGAGATGGCAACACTCTGTTCGGCCACTGCTTACTCAACCGAACTACTTCGTTATGATTTTCCTCTAGTTGAACCGCCCAAGCAGCCACTCGGCCTTCTTCATTGAAGCCCACTTGGTTCATCGAAGTTTGCACCTAAGTAGCTAGGTCCAAGCCTAAGCAACCCATCACTGATCGACCTAGATCTAGGCCCTTACCTCGGCCCATTGCTTGGCTTAACTCTCCAAGACAATATACTTAGTTCGGCCCAATTTGTCCACAGAAATTACCATCTCAATATATTTTATAAAGTTTATGATAGACTATGACTCAAGTTCCTTTTAAGATAAAGTTCATGAATTCTCGTGTTTATAAATCTATTTAAATTTTTTTTACATAGCTAATAATAGTTCGTGTTTACGTGTTTTCTTTTGTACTCAGCTCATAAATAATCTTATAATCACACTCGTTAATTGCCCCTGCAAAAAACAAAAAATTATAAAGAAAAAAAAAAACAATTGTAGTTAGCATATCCATGTAGTAGTAACAACAAATGCCAAGGAATTGGGGGCTTTATCCAGACTTGGGTACATGTACTACAGTTGCTTCTTCTGCCACTGCCAACCAATCCTTTGTCATAAAGATAACAGCATTCCTCACTTCCCACTCTTCACTTCTCTTCACTTTGCCCAAAACATCTTCTTCTCTCTCCCTCCCTCCCTCTCTCTCTCTAGCCTATGAATATGAAAATGAAGATGAAGACAAGTGTGAAGATGGGGAGGAGGGGTTTCATGTGCCAGTCCCCAGCAGCTACTGCTGTGTGCATGACCGGTGACCCTCGCTCAGTAATACTGCCAAGGAGGCCTGACCATGCTCCTACATTGCTCAACAACACCAACAACTACACTCGGCTTGTCGAGTCTCGCCGTTTTGGTTCGGCCGATAAGAGATCATCCAATGCCCTCGTGCCATCTGTCAAAACTGATCGAGCTATAGACCGTGATCGAAAGGCCCTCCACAAATCACCTTCGGTAACTTCCTCATCAGATCAAGTCTTTCAGGTGATCAGTTAAGATTTTAAATATCGATCTATACATATCTTACCGGCTAATGCTTATTGGATCTTAAACATTTAATACTAATATATTTTTTGATACAGTTATTTAAAAAAGATAATGATTGCATGTTATGTTATATGTTGAAAATGTTCAAATGATTTTAGTTTTACTAAGAAAAAATTGAGTAAGGAAAATGAGTGAGAGTACTAATTAGTGCCACCATTAATGACAGTGTTGTTGTGTCTGTTTTTTTTTATTTAAAAAAAAGTGAATGCCACATCATTAATAATTGCTTTAAAGTACCACTTTTAGTGATCTCTATCATTTCTCAATGAGTAAATAATGTAACCCAATGACAACATATTTGTTTGAATGATTGTTTTGACCACATCCATAATTTGTTTGGGTGGTTGTGTTAGCAGTGTACTATTAGCTTTCGTTTGTTTAGACAGATTGAATAATGAAGGATTAAAATTCAATGGACTATTAGTTTTGAATAAATAGTTCAGGGGCTATTTGTTTGAAAATGATATGTATCTCATATTTATTTTGTCATGAGATTAGATGGTTGGAAATGACTATTTTAGTAAATCTAATATTTAATTAAAAAATTATGAAAAAAAGGATAATTTTTCAAAAGATTATTTTGTCTTTTTGAATTGTTTACCATGGCAATGCTAAATTTAAAGTATATTTTATTTTAGTAAGGTCACTATTAATTTTATTTAAATGTGACATTAGAAGTATATTTCTATTTATAATTTTGTTAATAAAAAAAAGGAAAAAAAAAGAGATGATAATATATCATGAGGTTAATTTATACATGTTTAAAAAACAAATCAACATGTTTAAATTTTTTTTTTAAATGAAGAAAAAATATGTTATATATTCTTTTCCTTTTAGATATTGAAAGTATATTTCCTTTTATTATTTTGATAATACCAAAAAAACAAAAGAAAACAATTATATATTACGGGATTAATTTATATATGTTTTGAAAAAAAAATCCAACATGTTTAAAAAAATAAAAGAAAGAAATGTTATATACTTAGGGGTCAATTTCGTTATTTAATTAGCTAATTCGGAGGTTGGTTAAATCTGTCCATTTCTATCTCACACCGCCATGAGATAAAATTATCCCACATATGAGGGACTATTAATCCGACCATCATTTTTCTATCTAAATGTTGGACTAATTATTTCATTGGACATGAAGTTCAATAATTGTATACCACCAAACAAACACCACTACATTCTTGGACCACCTATAAAGTGAAAAGTGAGAACTTTATAACAATCATATTTATTGATGACTTTTTATTTATCTTTTCATATCATTATGAGTTAGTTTGGAAAGTGGGTTGACTTTTTAACTTTTTAACTTTTTTAGCCTGGAGCTAAAAAGTCTTGTTTGGGATAGGCTTTTTAGCTTTTTCAACTTTTTATGAGAGAAAGAATGTAATGATTATGAGTTGAATATGACAGTTTGTCTTGTTACGCTAAAAAAATTATTTTGTCTTTTTATGACTAAAATAGTCCCAAACCCAACCCAACCCAACCCAACCCAAGTTGCCAAACGAAGGCTATATTGATTTAGTGGGTCTACTCATATTTATTATCAATATAGTGATGAGACATCATAAACTAAACAAAATATAATATATAAACGTGATTGTTATAATGTTTTTGATTAATTAATTAATGTAGTACCCAAAAAAAAAAAAAAATTATAAATTTAAGTGACATGAGTTGATACTATAATTTAATTTTAGCAAATCTCATTTCAATAACTAACCCTTTATTACCACTTGCCACTTTAGTTTAAGAAAAAATGGGTTAAATACTCTATTTTTTTGCAAAATATGAATTTTTCTCATTTTAATCCCTCACATTTATTTGTGTCTATTTAGTCTCCAGTGTATGTAATTTGTGATTTGTCTTCTAACACTAACGCTGTCTAAATTGATTAATGAAGGCATGGGCATTTTGGGGAAGAAAAAAAAAAACACAATTGTTGTGTCTGTGTGTGTCATGAATGTATTTGTGATTGCAGGTTGTGGTGATGAGAGTTTCTCTGCATTGTCAAGGCTGTGCTGGTAAAGTGAAGAAACACATATCTAAAATGGAAGGTATAGTGAGTGCTTTTGTGTGAATGTTTTAATTTTTTTTATTTTATTTAAATATTTGTTTTATAATTGATGAGATTTGAACACTGACATTTGCTTCACAATAGCTTCCATAAATGATGGCACAGTCCCATGAGACGCCATCCGATTTGGAAAGTAGGTATAGGTTTGGTCCCCTCTTGTTTGTCAGGTTCATAGGTCAAGGATGCCCTTTGAACCTCAAGTTTACCTTTCACTCACATTTGTTTGGCAGATTAAATAAATTAACATATATTAAAAAATATATATTTATATATATATATATACATTTATTTAGATCATATCAATTAACATATCTTCTCTATTTTTCTATCTATTTTCTTTACTTTTCTACACTTTTTTTTTTTATAAAAATTCAAAAAGTACACTTATTTAGAACATCATAGACATTAGAAAAAATTGTTAGTAAAGAAATTATTAATGTGAGGATTGTTAATAAGGAGATTAAGTAAAAATGTATTTGTTTTGACAATAGTATGGGAGATGATTAATGATGAAATTGTTAAATTATTTTTAAATTAAATAAAATAAATAATTATTTCTATATTAAAAAAATTTAAATAAATATTAAAACAAAAGGTGCACTTGGGATTGTTAAAAATAAAAAAATAAAAAAAAGTTGGCTGGCCAGATATTTTTTTTGATCGATCGAATGTCTTTTTGGCCTGTTGGCTATGTTTGTAAAAAATAAAATAAAAATTACACTGTATCGGACGTCTGGGTGGACAACCGGACAGACTGAAGCCGCTCATAATTTTCTTAATCCCACTCATTTCTCAGCCAAACTAATCCCCTTACTAAGGTGGATTATTAAACCGCCCAAACTGTGAAACCGACCCTCCCAAACAATACCAAACATGCTACAAGTTGGACCCATAGCAATCCTACTCCAGTGCAGCTGAAAGGCCCTCATTACAATGACACACCGAGAGGAAAATTCATATAATTATGATGTTTTGTAAGTAAAGTTGTGTTTGGTTTTGACTTTTTAGTTAAAAAAATACAAAAAATAAAATTGGTTACATAAGTTAATAAGATAAAATGTCACATTCAAATCATAATTATTATTTTTTTTCTCTCACAAAAGTAAAAAAAGCCAAAAATAAAAACCAAAAGAAGCTAAAAAAGTCAGGTCAAAAAGTCAAAAAGTCGGGTTATTTTAACTCTTCCCAAACAAAGGCTAATCATTCAACATTACTTGTCATATTTGATTTTTTTTTTTTTTAATTATCAAAAATAGAATGTTTGTAGGTTAGTAAAATTAAGTTATAATTTAAAAAGAGTCACTATTGATCCATCAATTTGAACCCAGACCTTCCACTCACCGTATCTTAAAGTGCGATTACATGCTACTAGGTTCCAAATTGATTAAGGGTTGGTTTGGCATTAACTAAATAATATAAAAAGTCAAAAAGTCACTATCCTATTTAGGGTTGGTTTGGGAAGTGGGTTGGTTTTTTGACTTTTTTGGCTATTTTAACCTGGGCTAAAAAGCTTGGTTTGGGAAGGGCTTTTTGGCTTTTTGGTTTTTTTGTGAAAGAAGAGTGTAATAATTATAGATTTGATATGATGTTTTGTTTTTTGTGGCTAAAATAGCTTATTTTGTCTTTTGTGGCTAAAATAGCCAAAAAAAGTCCCAAACTCTTCTTGCCAAACGGTGCCTTAGTCACATCATCTTGTTTAAATCACATCACCCAAATCCAACCCATATAAGCCAATAAGTCAAAAAGTACACTTTTTTAGAACATCCCAAACCAACCCTAAGACATATCTTTCTAATTTTTTTTTCACAAAAAATTATATAGAATGTATTTTTTTATCAAATCTCACCGATGCACTTCCATTCACGTATTTCTCTACTTACAATTGTGAACTTCTAAAAAAAAAAATCCACCCAGTTTCTGACTTCTTCATCACCCTTCTTTTTTATTTTTAATTACATCTGAATAATCCTTAAAAATTATCATTACCCTTAAAATTTTTAACAACAATGTTAAGTAGCCCAAATTTTCATGACTCGAATAGTTCAATATAATTTTGAAACATTCGAACCATTCAAATCACACAAATTCAAATCACTAGTCATTTTTCAATTTTTAATCAAATTAAAAATTTGTTTTTGGATTGTAATGTGAATCAGGGGTGACATCATTCAGCATAGATTTGGAGAGCAAGAGGGTGACAGTGATGGGACACGTGTCACCAGCAGGAGTCTTGGAGAGCATATCAAAGGTGAAAAGAGCAGAGTTCTGGCCCTGTTGATGGGTTTTGGATTTACTGTATTATGGTAGAAAACACCACATGGTGCCAAAGTCCTAAACCTTTGAATTTATATATATGTTTTTGTATTTTTACCTCGTGTTTTAGCTTAATACTAAAAATCTAATCAATTTAGAAGTGGTCCCAAAATAAAAAGAGAGAAAGAGATGGATAGAATTATGATCATGTGGGTGGGAGCAGCATTGATAGTGATGGGGTTTTTGTATGAGACACCTTTATCAATATTTCTAAATGCGAAAATTTATGGTGTGCATCTACTTGTGCATATCATACGTACTATACCATAATTAGTATAATTTTATTATAAAATTTAATAATATCAATAATAAATACGTAATATCGATATAAATTAATGTAATAAAATATTTATAATTTTGTAGTTCATATAATAAAATATGATTTAATTATGATATTTTTTATTATGTCAATTTGTGATGAGATTATACATTTATTATTGATATTATAAAATTTTATAATAAAATTATAATAAGGTGCATAACAATGTAAATGTACACCATAGAGTTTTCCTTTTTAAATCTTATTTACTCTTTATTCTTTTTATCATTTTACAATGGAGTTTTTTAATATTTTTTCTTGCTTTGTGGTACATTTCTCATTTGCACTTGATTTATTTATAATTATTATTATTTTTATTTCTAATTTTGCCTGCAAAAACCCCCACGAGCTGAATTAACCAGCTCAATGGATTCATAGCTCATCTATGCTAATGAGAAATGTAGAAATACATCTCTTGAAATATATTTGGATGGCAAATTACAAATACATCTCTTGAAATTTGTTTAAAATACGATTTGTCCCCTATATTCTAGAAATTATATTCTGCCTCTTGAAATTTCTAATTTAATAACAAATGATCCCTTTTATTAATAAATTATCAAATCAATTAACAGTTTTTAATGATGTTAAAAATTTATTTTAATTAATAATTCAAGTAATTTTATTATTGTATAGGAAAACAGTTTTGAATTTTATTTTTTCAATTAATTTTGTTAAATAAAAAATTATAATAAGGAGATATTTGTAATTTTTCAAACTATAGTGAGCAATCCGTATTTTGTAATTTACCAAAAAAAAAATATTGCATGTAGTAAACTTGTAATTTTCCACACACCAAATATATATATATATATAGTTAAAGAAATTTAACAAAGCATTAATATTAGTAAAATAAATTTGGTTCTCCTTTTAAACAATCAACAAAAGGATATACGTTCTCATAAAAAAAAAAAAAAAAAGAAAAAAAAAAAAAAAAAAAAAAGATATACAATAAATATCAATCATGACATATGAATGATGCATCAATTTTAGTTGGAGAATTATGCTCTTGACATTCCATATTGTTAGAAGAATTTATTTAATTTAATTTAAATAAAATTACAATGGTCCATCCAATGAATTTGAATTTTTAAACGGATGAGATATGCAATTTAATAAAAAAAATCATTTGATGGGTAAGATTCGATAGTGTAAATTTATCATGTTTTGATGAGTGCAACAAATTTAATATGTTTACTATGTGGATGTTTGGGAAGTGAGTTTTTATGTAGTTTGACTATTTTAGTAGGATTTTTAGTTTGTGTGTTTGGGAAGATGGGATTAATTTTTTAAGAATTTTGTTATTGAAAAATGTGTTTGAAATGATTGTGTAATGTCAATTGACCAAATTGCCCCTACTAATATTAAATTGCAAATGTTACGTTGGCATGTCCACGTGGCCACCAAATTGTTCATGGGGTCAACTGTTTGCAATAACAGATTTTCGTAAATCAAGTGATTTTCTTTTTTTCTTTCCCATATTTAAAATAATTAAAAAATTTATTTAATTAATTTAAGATGTATATATATTTCTCTAAATAATTAAAAACATTTATTTGGAAATATGTATTTTCATTTTCACATATAAAAATTAATTACAATTTAAGGTTTGCAATAAAATATTTTGATAGATGGGATTGATTTTCTTTTTTGCTGTTTCTTTCTCATATTTAAAATAATTAAAAAATTTATTTAATTACTTTAAGATGTATATATTTCTCCAAATATTTAAAAACATTTGTTTGGAAGTATTTATTTTCATTTTCACATATAAAAATTAATTACAATTTAAGGTTTGCAATAATATATTTTGATAAATCATTTGATTTTCTTTTTTGCTGTTTCTTTCTCATATTTAAAATAATTAATAAATTTTTTAATTACTTTAAGATTTATATATATTTCTCCAAATATTTAAAAACATTTGTTTGGAAATATTTATTTTCATTTTCACATATAAAAATTAATTACAATTTAAGGTTTGCAATAAAATATTTTGATAAATCATTTGATTTTCTTTTTTGCTGTTTCTTTCTCATATTTAAAATAATTAAAAAATTTATTTAATTACTTTAAGATTTATATATATTTCTCCAAATATTTAAAAACATTTGTTTGGAAATATTTATTTACATTTTCATAATTAATTTTCATAATTACTTTTTGTAACTCTGTCCCCATAATTAATTTTCATAATTTATCTCTCAAAACAATACCAATCAAGTCCTAATTTTTTATTCGAATTAATTTCCTGGTGAACAAAAAATTTGTGAGTTGATTTTTTAATTTTCATGAAAAACATACAACGAACTTTCTGACCACAAAATATACACTGACCACAAAATCGAATTTTATGTCAAAATGCCAATTCACTTAGGGGAAAAGGTGAATTTCATATTAATAGTAGTTGAACTAAATTAAAATTTGCAACACATTTACATTGTCCGTACACGAATTACGAATATGAGTAATTTGTTACAGTCATATTGAAATGCGGAAATACAAATTACAAATTACACAAACACATACATTACATAACACGTATTTCACAATAGTCCTTGCCTCCGTATGTGAAACAAATGGTCACGGATGCGTACGCGAACTCTTGCCATATCTACATCCGTATCCCCCACCATTAGGCCATCATCCATATTTTCTCCTCCTTCCAACAAGATTAATAATTTCTCAGTCACTTAATTTCAAATGTGTTACCTGCTTGGGGGTGCGGGAACGGTGCATGTGCGTTCTCAGTTATTTCATTGAAGATGCGACTGTCATGCATACTTCCTTCCCAACCACAAGATATGAAAATGAAGCACATGTCGAAGTCGCATACTGCTAATATGTTTTGGGTTGGGTATCCTTTGCGACCGTAGTATGTGCCGGCATCACGGGCAGGCAACACGGCTTCTACATGAGTACCGTCCAACGCTCCAATACAATGCTGCACCAATAACGTACATCACATGAGGTGTAAATACATCACATCAAATTAAAATTAACCGCTAAGGACAACTACTATTCTAACCTTGAAAGGCACGTATTTTCCTCTGGATCGCAAATATGGATGCCTATTATTTTGATCTCGGGTGGGCTTACAATGCACTTCTGTGAACAACTTCATCGCCTCCAACACTGTATGGAAATGTCGGGACACAGTTTCTCCCGAGTGTTGGAATCGTTCCTGAAGTTTTCGGTTACTACAGCCGTCCAACGTATGGATGAACATCGCAACACTTTCTTCAATATGTAATCCATGGGGTCTTGTAGGTACCCGTAAACCGAAGTCGCTTCGCAATGTGTCACACAGTGCTTGGAAGACATATAACGGCATATGCAAATTTTGTTCGCGTCTGCCTACATGCCCATCAAACAATTCTTGAATCCAGGCACGACCGGTCAAAATAGAAGTTCGGCATGGGATCTTCTCCATGTACTTCAGGTAATATTCCATGGCATGCTGCGCGGCGTCACTGATTATGCTTTTTTGTATGTTTTCTGCTTCCTCAGCGAGTTCGATGATTACATCATCGTAATTTCTGTAGTTGCTACTTTGACCTTTCCACATTATTTGTCGATGACTCCTACAATGCAGACAACGCACCAATCAATTATCCAGTTATATGGTAAGCACATTTGGACAATTAAATTGGAACACATGAACTAGTGAGTCAGAAAAACATTAATCCATCAAACTGAACTATGCCCAAAAAGTTTTGGTTACACCATGATCCCATACTGCAGCAGACAAAAGTATGTACCGTGCACAACAGTAAAGTAATAGTAAGTACAGCGATGTAGTACCACAAAAAAAAACAAAACAACTACGAGACGAGACCCATACAAGTAGTCCACAAAAACCACACTACATGAAAACCACACAGGTTCTTTTTTTTCGTGAACGACCAAACACAAGTACTCACAGGCCTTTCGAAACCTGCAATTGTGCAAGCCAACCGACTACATTCTCATCATCTGGCATGCACATCAATATTTCCCGATAATCCGCGTTCTCTAACGCCGTGCATGCAAAATGGAACAGGGGGGTACTGATGAAGTCTGGGATAGCCATAAGCCGCTGCATACATGTCTCAATGCCATACTTTTGCGATGCACCAGTTCCGTGCCTGACTGTCAGGTGCTTCTGTGCTTCAACCGCCTTAGACAGATGGATAAAACTATCCGCAAGCACCGATGTTCCACTAGAGACCTTCTTCGACTTTCCACTACTGCTACCTCCTTTTTTCCTCTTTGTCCCGGGTTCTGCTTCTTCAAGGTTAATGGTAGGGGAGTTTGGAGGTGAGTTAACGACCGGTCTATATGGCTCGGTAAATGGTGTAAACCCAGGAGAGTCCACTGAGTCGGATTCACCTTCGCTCACATCCACAGGCTTCTCCCCCGGCGTCCAATGGTGTTTGCCAGTCGCAGTTGCACCAGTGAATACTGCGCGCATCAAATCTTCATACTCCAATGGTTTCGTCTTGAATTTGTAAGCGACCTTGTTTGTCTGCAAATAAAAAAGCGACGGACAATTTAAATTTATGAAAAATCAAAGGACAATTTAAACCAACTGAAAATTCGAAGGACAATTTAATGAAAAATCGAAGGACAATTTAATAAGTTTATGAAAATCAAAAGACAATTTAAGTTTACGACAAATAATGAAATTGGAAAAGTACAACTTGCCATTAGTGCATACCGATTTCAGATTCTCCCACCACTCTTCTGACGCTGTGAACAACCCGGTGTCCTTGTCAAACCCAATGCCAGTCACACCCTTACTGCTATCCATCAACTTGTTCCACGCCTGCCATTCCTTTTTCAAACTGCCGTACTTGTTCTTAAGCTGTGTAAGGTCATGACGTCTACCCGTGCGCTTTGTGAATTTAAGTGCAATTTCATTGTACCCTGTTTTTGTTATTGTTGTACCCACCCGACGGCCCGCTAATATGGCTTCCTGAATGCATTCTAGGAATATTTTTATAGCTTCACTGTCCCAGTTTGCCTTATGTGCATGGTCAAAGCCATCCTCAATGACTTCGGTACCTGATGGGCCAACCCCTTTATTCTTAGACGGGGTGCGAGGGGACGACCGTGTTGCAGCCATTACACTAATGTGACAGGATGTATTGTATACATTAGAACGTAGTTGATGAATACATTTCAGACAATAAACAATCCACAATAAATCAATAGACAACTTCCACATGCTTTAACAAAAAGTAGTACGCTAATTACTAACTGCATAGTTGGTACATACAAACGATGCAAAGGCATTTACTTGTTCGGAAAAGAACTTTTCCAAAACACTAACTACTGGGTACAGTCACGAAATGGTTTACATGGTTGTTACATTCGCAATAATAAGATGATGACCATGATGCACAACACACAAATCACCGTTTTCATTACACGCAAAGTATTGAAAATGTTCACGACATCAGCCCGTAACTGCATAACATCGGTTGACCCAGAGTCATGGTCGGGGATTCGTGTCCCTGATTCGTCACACCAACCAATCCAATTAACACATTGCTGATGAGTAAGACACGTTAAACATTTATTAGATATGGGCTTTACAGTGTGCATATAATTGGAGTGACAAATAATCATTTGTTACAACTCACCACGGGGCGGGGGCAAACATAATATGCACGGCCAGGATTTTTGTGAGATCTGGATACCTTCACAAAACAGTGGCCATAGCCACAAGCACACATGCGTTGTGGCCATGTTGACGTGGCAGTGGAATAAGAGGAAGTCATATTACTACACACAGAACAAGCACAAAACTAAAACAACACCACAGATTGGGGATATAATTGCAGTGCAAATTTATTCCATGAAATGTAACAGTGAATTTATAACAGCATAACATATTTCAGGAATTACAGTCGACAAAATAAAAACAACAGTATAACAGATTGAACAAAAATGAACTCCACTTCATTTTCACTTGCATAACTCCATTCATTTTCCATTAATTTTGCGTAGCATATTACAAGTAGTCCAATACATCACAACAATGGTGATGCGTTATGGCATGGAAATAAAATGTACATAGAGTGCAAATCAGAGAGCTGCAAATCAGTTAATGTGCAAAGCCAAACCTATTTGAACTGAGCTGAAATTATAAGTGTATGAAAAAAAAAAATTATGATGAGTCGTAAACAAACAACTTCTGTGAAGAAGTTCATTAAACCAACTGGAAGCAAAAATTAATTTGATTAATTTTTGTTCATTAATTTCTGTTCACTTATTAATTTGATTAATTTTTGTTCACTTATTTGAACTGAACTTCTGTAAAAAAAATTATTTGTAGAAGCAAGGCAAATTTTTGGTTCAATTTTTCTGTAAAAAAATTATTTGTAGAAGCAAGGCAAATTTTTGGTTCAATTTTTGTTCACTTATTTGAACTGAACTTCTGTAAAAAAATTATAATTTTTAAATCAATTAATTTCTGTAAAGAAGTTCATACAAAGAAGTTCATTAATTTTTGTTCAATTTTTCCCCAAAAAAAGCATCGGAAAATTTGATTAATTGTTGAAGCAAGGCAAATTTTATATACATTTTTAAGAAATTTGAATTTCAAATTTTTATGACAAATTACTTCTCCAAAAATAATTTCCATTTTTGTTATTTTATCCATTTTCTTGGTAGTTACAGTGAAAATCAAAACAGGGGGGAAAAAAAAAGTTTCCGAACAAAAATCAGAGCACATCTCCTCTGTGAATGGATTTTGTATTGCTTATGTACATGGCTGAAACGAAGTAAAAGGTTGATCTACTTTCAGATTTATGAAACCGAAAATGAAGGAAAATTTCTAAGAGGGAAAATGGTTTGCATACATTAATTAGGAAGCCATGAATATGACAAACTCACTTCCTGGTGAAGCGCACCAGGAAGATCAGGGGAGTTCACAGTCGAAGCCGGGGAAAAAAAAAAAAAAGAAATTGCAGGGGAATAGAAATGTTGACAGATCGGTGAAGAAAAAGCATGAAAATGGTGTTTCGCATCCCTACCGTTAAGAATCGGCGACGATCGGCTGGTTGGTGTTCACCGTGAGTTCCTCCGGAATGCGTGCGCCGGAGGTACCTACTCGCCTCTGCTGTGAAACCTTCAGGGAGAGGATAGATGTGAGATATGAGAGATATGAGAGATACGCGTCTCTCGTTACAGATGACTAATTGATCGGAGGGCAAAACAGTCTTTTTACCTTAAGTAATGCGATACAGCTGGACATGCTTCGAACTCAGCTACAGTACTGGATTTTTCAAATTTTTTCTGTTGGGGCTAAAATCTGCACCCAAACCGGGTTGCCAAACACCACCACCATTGAAATAAATTTTAACCCATAGATTAGGGGATGGGGTTGTGGCTGCCTCAATTTGAAGGTTATTATAGGTTTATTTTTATGATTCGAACCGATCATTTTATAGGGTTCATTGAGTACTTCATGCCTATCAAAAATTATATTAATTGGATATCAATAACTGTGTGATTGGATTGCATATTTTTTATACTATTTCTCAAAAGAAAAACTTATTTTTTCTTTTTTTTATGATAAATGTAATTCGATTATATAATTATTGATATCCGATTAATACGATTTTTGGTAGGTATGAAGTACTCAACAAACATTACAAAATGAACGATTTGAATTATAAAAATAAGCCTATAATAACCTTCAAATTGAGGCACAACAGTTACTGCTGTGCCTAACCCTCATTCATATATTAGTATGTTGATCTGTTGATAAATTTTTATGTTTGATAGCAGGTGATGAATCCTGCAAGTACAAGAAGGGGGTTGATTTTGAGTTTCAATGTCAACCTTCAAGCAAATGTATATATATATGTTGCTTCTTCATTGAAATGCGGTAGTAGTACAGGATAAGGCTCACACAAATAATTGTTAGCATATTTCTTTTGTTAATTGCCACAAACATTGTTGGACTCATAAAATAGTGATTTTTTTAATTTTTCAATTTTTTATAAATTTTTTCTTACTTTTTTTGGTTGAACGACAGCACACCATTTTACGGAAATTAAACGGGTGCAGTACTGTTTTTGGGAGGTTGAACTGTTAACATCCTGTTAAGATCGGATTTGGGGACGCTATCTGCTGTGCGGCGGAAATGGGCCCATTTTAGGGCTCATTTTGATAATCTAAATCGTTCACATTTTAAAATACATCAAGTAAAATATGCTTGCAAAAAATCAAGTTAATCGGATATCGTTTACCCATTCATCCACTTACATTTCTATCTACAAAATAAATAATAATTGTGATTTAAAGTATTAAAATGAATACAAATGTGAGTCGATGAATAGGTAAACGATATCCAATTAACTTGATTTTTTGCAGGCATATTCTACTTGATGTATTTTAAAATGTGAACGATTCGGATTATCAAAATGGACCCCGAAATGGGCCCATTTCTGCACACAGCAGATGCTGCTGCACACCCCACGCAGCAGCATCCCCAAACTCGTTAAGATCATCACATTTAAGTATCAATAATGTTAGAAATATTAAATTTTCTACCAAACAAATGACCAAATGTCTTACATAAGTATGGAATCTGCAATTTTGTTAACTCCACATCCATGCGAGACATTTAATCATTTATTTAATAAAAAATTTAGAATTTATAACATTTTCCTTTAAGTATTATATTTGAATATCATTAATATAGCTTATTATTAAATGATACTCATCTTATCTCCTAGTGAATTTTTCATAACATGCAATTAGTATTACATAAAGCAAAATATTTTTCAGGCATTAAATAATAGTCAAATATAGTCATCATGTTATTGTTTATTGCCCACAAATAGAACATGTATGACAAGCATGAGAATCATAAATTATGTAACAAGCAAAAGAGATAGGATCCCAAATGATCCGTGGACAAAAACTTGATCTTATCCAACATAGTTCACCCGGCTAATGGCTCGGCCTAGTCTATTTGAGCGTCCAGTCTGTCCTAATTCGTAAAAGATGATTTAAAATTTTGGACAAAAATTTGCATCACTCTCCAAATCCGAGGCATGATCAGTCGTGTGGTTATATAAATAGTATTGATTAGGGTTGATTTTGGTCATTTATATTTGTGTCATGTCACTAGATTAAATTTTGGTTTATTTATTATTGGACTATTATTACATTTATTCGATTTGATTACAGATTCATATTTAGGCTTACGTGTGCCTTGAGCTAAAACCTTGTGGATCACAACCGGTCATGCTTGGATTTAGGTTGTGACAGTTAGTAACCTGAGCCCGCTCATAAACTTGACCCGTAAGAGCCCGCATAGGTAAGTCTAATGTTTAATTTGATTTTTTTAGTCTAATGTTTAGTTTTATTTTTTAGTTTTTATTTTTTTTTCTTTCTATTTTTTCCCCTCCACATGTAGAATATATGTTACTTGATTATTTTTTGATTATATGAGATGTAAAAAGGTTTTAAAAAAAAATCAAAATACTTGAATTATATTGGAAAGTAAATAAGAAAAATAATTAATGAAAATATTAAAAATATGTAAATGAAAAATATATAGAACTTAATAATATAAGTGTAATGAAAAATGTATAATCCGATTCAGTTTGATTTTGCCCCATAAAATTTGGGCTAATGGTTGTAATGTGGTTTTAGTTTTTTTAAATAGGTTTGGCCAGTACCAGCCCGTTGACTGGTCAAAACCTAAAAAACTCATGAAAATATGAAATTTGGATACAATAGTTGTGGGCTGGGTAAGCTTGGCTTGTCCCATTGATGACTTCTAATGAAAGAGAAGGTGGTAATTGATTTATATGCTTCTGTTTTGTTGAGTTTTCAAATTTTGCTTTTGAAAATTTTTAAAAAACTAGTTTGGTAGGAAAAATAAAAATAAAAATAAAAATAAAAGGGTAAATTACACTGTCCTCCCCTGAGGTTTATCTTAATTACAGGGACCTCCCTGCAGTTTCAAAAATTACACATACCTCTCTTACTTTTGAAACTAATATACAGATACTCCTTCTGTTACCCACCCGTCCAAATTCAAACAGATTTGGCTGATGTCATCCAAAATTATTGCTCAAATTCCAATATTGCCCTTACTTCCCCCATACATAAATAGATGTATACCCATATATATATATATATATATCATTGTACTCACTCACTCTCTCTCTCTCTCTCTTTGTGCTCTGTCTCTCTCCCCTGTCGTCCTCCATTGCCCCGATGTCTCCCCTTTCAAAACCTCCGCCCAGTGCCGCCACCCTTTCCAAAACCTCCACCCAATGCCACTACCACTATACCGAACTCCTCTCTCTCTCTCTCTCTCTCTCTCTCTCTCTCTCAGCTCATCTATCACCGCCACTACCACCAAAAACCTTAGATCTGAGGAGCTTGGTGTTGCGGTGGTCGCGATCTGATCGCGAGGGTTGTAGTGATGGCGGATCACGATAACGATCATGGCGATTGCAACGGTTGCAAAAAGAGTGAGAGAGAAACAGAGAGATCGCAGTGGTGGTTGAGTGCGATATTGGCGATGCGATGAGGAGAAGATGTGAGGCGAGAGGGCGGCGGAGTTCTCGACTGGATTACAAACAGATCTCATGTCAACTAGAACTTCAATCTCAATTTGTTATAGTCTTGAACCTTTGCACTTAATTTGACTTGGGTTGGACATGTTCTTGCCAAGCGTAAAACAATTGTGATTGAGTAACCACAGAACGAGAGAGAAAGAAACAGAGAGAGAGAGAGAGAGGGAGCCATGGATTCGATCATCGGCGGAGGTGACGAAATAACAGTGGGATGCATTTTCTCAATCAAAACCACACTCAGAGATGAGCTTGAATTATCTATGTATGCACTGTCAATTTGGGAAGAGAGTATGTGTTTGATCGGGTTATCTGTGTTTGATTGAGAGTGTGTGTATTGAATTATCTGTGTTTGATCAATTGTCGAAATAACAGTGTGTGTCTTGAGCCCTTGATTCCTTGCTTAAACCCTTGAATCACTTTACATATGTGTGTGTTTGATCGGGCTATTGTTGGTTTGGGTTTTGGGTTTTTGATTAGAGAGGTTTGGGAAAAGAGTGTGAGGAAGACAATGGCAAAAATGGGTAGTACATGGAGGAAAATGCTGATGATACAGAGTGGGTTAGGTCTTTGGGGAAGACAATGGGTTGAAGGGTATTATGGTCAATTTCACTGTCAAGTTAACGTTGTTAATGCTCTTTTGACGGGAAGGGGGTCTTTGTATATTAGTTTCAAAAGTAAGGAAGGTCAGTGTAAGTTTTGAAACTACAAGGGAGGTCCCTGTAATTAAGGCAAATCTCAGGGGAGGTTAGTGTAATTTATCCAAAATAAAATGTCCATTATTTTCATAGGATTTTCTTTATTTTAAGACAAAAATAATCACCTTGTTTGATTCTAATTTTTTGAATTCAATTTTTTAAAATTTGGGTTTTTTTTGTTTGTTTTTCGTGTTTTTTTAATTTTTAGCAAATTTTTTTACTATTTTAAGCAATTTTTTTTACATTTTAGATATACCTTAAAAAGTATAATGTTTGTGAATTTTTTTCTAAAAGAATCAATAAATACCAAAAATACAAAAAGATGAAAATTCAATACATTTTTGTGTGCTTGTGCATTTATTGATTTTTTAAAATATTTCTTTTAATAAATATTTTAATTTTTAGGTACATTTAGGTTGGGTGCATCTAAAAAAGTAAAAAATTACTTAAAATATTTTAAAAAATACACTAAAAACAAAAAAATACAAAAATTAAAAATTTAATTTTCAGAAAATTGGAACCAAACAAATTATTTTAAAATTAAAAAATCTCTTTTTTGGTGTTTAGTTTGCCAAACTACTTTTTAATTATTTTATTTTATTGTTGGGTTTAATTTCCGTCAAATCCTACTGAAAATAAATTTTAATAAAATCATACCAAAAAATAATTTTTTGTGACGATTTTTTGCTTATGTCACTAAAAATTGACAATTAGTGACTTTTTTTGTCATGATTTTTATAAATCGTCACTAAACTTACAATTAGTGACGTTTTTCTATGACGAATTTTTCAAATTGTCGCTGAAAGTTGAAAATTAGTGACTTTTTGTGATAATTTTTTTAAATTGTCTCTAAAACTTATAATTAGTAACATTTTTTGTAATAAAAGTTTTAACTGTAGCTGAAAATTAAAGTTAGTGACTTTTTTTAACAATGCTTGATGAAAAATGCTATTAATTATTATAAGACCTATTGGATAATAAGTCCACCTATTAAGGACTATACATAAGTTCCCAAAAAAACAAAACAAAAGTTAAATTATGTAAATCCAACCAAACAAAACTTTAAAAGAAATGGTTGCCCTTGTTGGACTATATTGTGAAGAAGATTCTATAATAATCGAAGTTTTAATCAGTGTGTTTGGTTTAAGTTTTTTAAAAATTGAGTTTTTTGTTTTTCGTATTTTTTTGTTTTTATTAAATATTTTAAAAAATTTTAAGCATTTTTTTACTTTTGTAAATGCATCTTATTTAAATATGTCTAAAAAGTAAAATATTTCTCAAAAAATATTTTAAAAAATTAATAAATACACAAAAATACGAAAAATGTATTGAATTTTTGTATTGTTTTTATATTTTTGGTATTTAGTGAATTTTTTAAAGATTTTTTCACAAAAATTATACTTTTTAAGTGTATTTATGTTAGGTGTGTTTAAAAATTAAAAAAATTGCTTAAAATATTAAAAAAATTCAGTAAAAAAATAAAATAAAAATACAAACTCTCTCAACCGCGGGCATAGTGTGTGACTGTGTATCTGTGTTCAACAAGTTGGGATGAGTGGTATATTTATAGGAAAAAGTGGTAAAAAGACTATTTTGCCCTTGGTTCCAATTCAATTGAATAGTGCTTTGATTTAGTTTGAATATAATGGAATGAGTGATGATTAGGACCTTATTTATGTAATTAATTATGATCAATATCTATAATTGGTACCAAAGTCGGAATTTTCTTTCCATGATGTAAGAGATTATATCCCATTTGTACATCCTATGTGTATCCTACGGAGGGGTGGCTAGCCATCATCTAGATTTGGATGGATTTCATTGATTTATTTTGTGTACAATTGCATATTTTATAAAGATCTTCATGTACAAACTTATTTATTTAAGAAAATTGGTACAAGGATGTATATATATAATGGTACTAACTTGGAGTCAATTTGTAATTCAAGTAAAATGTGAGGGCTAAGGCTTTAATTTATGAATTGGAACATTTATGTAAGTGTAGTATTTAATTAAATTAGGATTTCAAAATTTAATTCGGTTAAAGTTTCTTTATTTCGAATTAAACGGTGAATTGTAATGAGAACTGGAAACCTAGGGTTTTGTAGACGGTCAAAAATTAAACTCCAAATTAAGTATATGCCTAAGTGCTGAGGTCAGCCCTTTAAGGTAACCAGGAATGACTAAAGAAGCATTGGCTAAAGCCCAAGGGAAGTGGGCCAACAACAGGCCGAAGCAAGTCTGACCCGCCAATGGTCCGAACAAACTCCACGAAGAAAAATGTCTAAGTGAAGTTGCAGAGGCAACACTTGCAGGGGTCAAGTTGTTGAGGCACTTTGCCTTAGCGTCGCCATTCCCAATATTGTTGGTTTCGCTGCTATCTGAAGTTGCTGAGGGAAAAAGAAAGCCGAAGCAACTAAGTTGCAGGGGCGACACTTACAATGGCCAAGTTGATAAGGCACTTTGTCTCAGCGCCGTCATTCCAAGTATTGTCGGTACTTGTAATAACCCACATTTATGTCTTAGTCATGTTCATGTGCATTTGCATAATTTTGTCTTGTTAAGCTTGCATTTGTAGACTTTGACTTGTTTTGCCTAAGTAAAGGTCCCTGTCTTGTTTGTGCTTGTGTGATTTGCCTAAGTGTTGTATGCATGCTTTGTTCCTTCCTTGCTGTCTTAAGCCTAGGTCATGTTAAGCCTAGGTCATGCCAAGCCTAGGTCATGTTAAGCCTAGGTCATGCCAAGCCTAGATCATGTTAAGCCTAGGTCACACCTTTGAGCCTTTTACACCTAGGTCGTTGAGCGCCAACACCTAGGACCATCTTGGAACCACTTTGGTTGACCTCCACCTTCACCCTGGCATATTGGCTGAGATGTCATCATCTAGGCCGGGGTGTGTGTAGACACCCCATTTTTGACCGACCTTAAGACTCAGACGTCGCCGATTGAGCGCTCGGTGATGTTGCATACTGTGCTCGTTCAGAAGTCTCAGAGTCGCGGTCGTGCGCCCTGCCTCCGGACTTCCGAACTCTCTTCTGTACCTTGCCTCAGTTTGCGAACCAGACTCAGTTTTCTCTGTTTTATTTCCTAAGGGGAGGGAGAGGTCTAGCAGATCATCTCTCAGTGGCCGTGGGCTACTTTTCGTGGCCGTAGGCCATTTTGCCCATTTCGGAGCCCGGTTCCTGGTTTTCGGAGCCGTCAGGCCGTGTGCCTCGGTTCGGGACCACCCAACCATCTCCGATCCCTCCGGTTTTTGGCATGCATCTCATTTACTCCCTTTCGAGGGACACTGGGGTCTTAGATACCCACTCCGTGGCCGAATGCCACTTTCGGTGCCTACAGCCTATTTTCGGGACCTCGAACCGCGCGGTTTGGCCCCCGAGCATTCGTTTTGCATCGGTTTTTGTTCATTTTTGGCAGGTACCTCTGTTTTATCATAACGAGGGACACTGGGGTCTTAGATACCCACTTCGTGGCCGAATGCCACTTTCAGTGCTTACAGCCTATTTTCGGGACCTCGAACTGCGTGTTTTGGCCCCCGAGCATTCGTTTTGCATCGGTTTTTGTTCATTTTTTGCAGGTACCTCTGTTTTATCATAACGAGGGACACTGGGGTCTTAGATACCCACTTCGTGGCCGAATGCCACTTTCGGTGCTTACAGCCTATTTTCGGGACCTCGAACTGCGTGTTTTGGCCCCCGAGCATTCGTTTTGCATCGGTTTTTGTTCATTTTTGGCAGGTACCTCTGTTTTATCATAAGGAAGATCACTGGAGGGTGGGAGGCTAGCAATTGTCCAAGCAACCTGTTATGCTCTTCCGGCGCCCCTCGGCGCCCGTTTTTCTCACTTCCGGGCCAATGTTGAACACCCTAGGGCCATTTTCTTCGAGCCAAAACCACATATTTGTGATGTACACACATGGGAGGACCCTAAAAACCTATGGCCGGCCAGTAATTCTCTTTGAACCTTTTGAACCCCTCTTTGAATTGGCCTATTCCTTCTCCTGTTTCAGAGTTGTCAGAATTGAACCATAGGGTCTTATTCAGCACACATGGGAGGCCACCAATGTGTGGTGGCCGGCCATTAATTCAAGAGTTCATTTTTACCCCTTGGCCGGCCGGCCATGGGGGGTGGCCGGCCGGCCACCTCCAGAAAAAGGGCCTGGCCGGCCATGCTCCTTGGGATGTGTTCCTTACAGCTGCACAGCTGTTTCTCCCAGAAAAAATCTGTATCCGGGGGATATTTTGGGAGGGGAATGTTTGGGTGCATTTTCCTCCACTTTACACCCCTCCTTTTGTCCATATAACAGCAGCAAAAACACTCTTCTAAGGGTTAGAAAAATTGCCTTCAAGCATACCTACACATCTCTCTCTCAATCTCTCTCAAACCTTCAAGTTTAGTGCCATTTCTTGAGCATCATCAAGCATCACCATCACCAATCCATTTCCAGCAGCAAGGAGGAGTTCTTAAGAGGCTTAGAAGCAACTTTCTTCAAGGAAAAGGCAGCCAAGAACTTGTCTTCAAGGGTAAGTCTCAAAATCCCTCTTTTACACCACTTTTTTGCCTCTTTTCTTAACCCTATTTCCACACTGTTTTGAGCTCCGACCAATACTGAAAGTGGTCCTCTTTTGAGCTCATTTTCATCTTTGTTCAAGGTCTCAACTCTGTTTGAGCCCTTTATCTTGCACTTCTTTCAATATCCTCTTATATGCCATTATTTTGCATTGAATATTTGGCCTATGTGTGATCTGAGTTGGAGTATCTCATGAACTGATATTGTGCTTATTTTGAGGCCCTCTTAAATGTTGAAGAAGGGCTCAACCTTGTTTTCATGCTCCATGTGCAAGTTGCTTTGAATCCATGTTTTACCCTTGTTTTTTTGCATGAAATATTAAGCTTATGAGTGATCTGTTTTCGAGCATAATGTAAACTGTGAGTGGGCCTATTTTGAGCCCCTCTTCAACATTGAAGAAGGGCTCAACCCTGTTTGGCCTCTCTATCATGCACTTTCTTCATAATTTCCCATATTTACCGTAAACTTGCATGATTTATTTGACCTACATGAAGTCTGTTTTGGAACATATCATAAACTGTGAGTGAGCTTATTTTGTGTCCCTATACAACATTGTAGAAGGGATCAATCTTGTTTGGGGTCTCCATGTTATACTTGTCTTTATATCCCTCTTTGGCCCCTATTTTGCATGCTTTTTTAAGCTTATCTAGCTTCTGTTTTTGGCCATCATCAGTACTAGAAATATTCATATTTTGATCTTCTTGACATATTTCATTAAGGATCTTTTCTGGTTTGATGAATGTTTGGGGTACCTCATGTTATAGCCTTATATATCCTCATTCTTGCATAGCATTTTTACCATGATTTCATACTGAGTTGGGGGATGTCATATACTGTAAATGTGCATATTTTTGGTCCCTCATCAGTGTTGTAGAAGGGTACTTTTCAGTTTGAGCATTGCATACACCACTTGCTTCAATACCCCTCTCTTGGCTCGTATTTTTGCATGCTATTGTTGTCCTATCTATGCTCATTATTTCGCCATGTCTTGTACTGTGAATAATGCTATTTCGGGGCTGCCTTGCTACTGTTTTGCATACCATGTACCAATTATGCATGTTTAGTGTGGCTATAGGCCATTCCGGGTGCTCATTATCGCATTTCGGGACCATTCCGGGCATTCGGTATCATTTCCCACCTTTTGGGGCTGATTTGCATCATTTATGAGTGCTGAAATTTCATTTGCATGTTTGCATATCATTTCCATGTCATTTTGCATTCCGTATGCATCGCCTCGGTTTGCGCGCCCGTGTGCACGCATTTCGAGGCGCCTCATTTTCATCCGCCGGCTTCTCATGTGAGTGTGGCTGAGGCTCACTCATGTTAGTATAAGTCCATTTCGCATTTTGTATGTCATTTCACGCTTTAATCCATTTTCTCGGTTTGCGCGCCCGTGGGCACGCATTTCGAGGCACTTCTTTTTATCCGCCGGCCTCCCGTATGAGAGTGGCTGAGGTCCTCTCATGTTGGTATAAGTCCATTCTGCATTCTGTATGCCATTTTCGCATCATTGCATCCCGTATGCCATTTTCTCGGTTTGCGTGTCCGCGGGCACGTACATCGAGACATCTCATTTTAGCCTCATTACATATCCTTTCCATGTCATTTTGCATTCCGTATGCATCGCCTCGGTTTGCGCACCCGTGGGCACGCATTTCGAGGTACTTCTTTTTATCCGACGGCCTCTTATGTGAGTGTGGCTGAGGTCCACTCGTGTTAGTGTAAGTCCATTTTGCATTGCATATGCCATTTCATGCCTTAGGATCATCGCCTCGGTTTGCGCGCCCGTGTGCACGCATTTCGAGGCATCTCATTTTCATAGCATTGTGCATGCTAGGATTGTATTTTAGTTGCATTCATGCATATCATGCATATTGCATCATGTTCGGGATAGGAGTTAGCCCGGGCACGGGAAACGAGGCGCGTTTCGTACTCCGAGTGACGGAACGGGTCTCAATTCCCAAGTCACCGACGCTCCGGATTACCCATGATGGAGTTAGGTTTTTATTGTAGCATTCATCTGCATTGCACCCTATATTGAGTTGTGCAATCCGATTCCTCGGCCATCATGCATCGATATGCGTGATTGGTGGCACGAGAATCGAGGCATGCATATATTTGTGAAATACATTGCTATGTCCCTTTTCTGCTCTCTGTTGCAGCAAAATGAAGAATCAGTAACTTTTCGAAATCTGGCACGCATTTCGAGAAACATTGCAAACAGAGGCTAAATTGGGCATCCCAATGGATTTCTGCGCAAAACAGCCCAAAACGTGCATCACTTCATTATCCGGAGTAGAGTCGAGGCAGCTCCTGGCTTGCATGCCAGTTTACAGCTTTCTTAGTTTAATTTGTTAATTAATTAAGAATTTGTATATTATTCGGGCTGTAGTATTTCGGACTGTATTATTCTTTCATTTCGAACTGTATTATTTATTCGGACCCTCTGCGCGAGGGCAATGTTGTAATAAGTGTGGGTGAGTGTGATGTATGTCTTCCAACCCCACGTCTTTCTTCCCTTTTATTTACCCGCTTATGATGGTTAGATATAGGGCATATTTCAATTAGCATACAGTATGACAGCATGTTTGCATCATTCATCTGTTTTGCACGCACCGGGCTCGGCGCATCATACAAACTGCATTTGTATTTCAATTCAAAATTGAATACGTGTTAGTTGTAGCATTCCATATGCCATGTTTAGAATAGCCGAGCCTGCTATAGTTGCATTATTGCATGCGTTGCATTAGGCATTTCTGTATATTTAGGATCATGCATGATTTCTAATCAATTTTTGTTTTTGGCTTGGAGTACTCGGTGAGTTTTATGCTTTAGCATCCTTGCATGCGTGTAAGTGTTGCCATGAATAGCATGCTTGCCATGAGGCTATGTGCTTATGTGATATAACTGCCTTGAATGCCTGTGGGTGGAGGTTGTGTTGCTTGAATTAGACAATTCATCAAATGTTTGTTTTAAGCCCACTAGATAGTGGCAAAATCATGTTTTTCTAAGCCCACCTGAGGGTGGCAAATCCGTGTCTTAGCCTACCTGCGGGTAGCACCATCAAACCATTTTCAAACAAACAAACATGAAATGTTTTGTTCCAATTCAGGCGACTCAGTCTATACTTGTTTGCTGCGCGCATCACATAGTAACCTAGGCTAATAACCGGAATAAGAACTCACAATGTTTTCAAAAACAGATATCATGGTTAGTAGAGGCCGGTCTTTGACCGGGCGAGCGGGGGTGCTCACGAAGTGACCTTCCCCAATCGTACCCAAGTTCCCGAGCCGAGGCAACTTTGGTGATGACGGACACGTGGCCTTTGGCACCGAGTCAGGGTTTCCTAAATTTCCCATTTTAAAAATATTTAGGTGGCGACTCTGTATCTAGCAAAGCAGTCCATGTTTGGCACTTCTTTCAAACAATCTGTTTTCCAAAACGATTTGCCGGATTTGGACTCTTTGGTTCAAGATTAAGAACCGTGACACGAAAACCGAGTCCGAGCTGTAGTGAGGTCCCCCGCGGTCCTGTTACAGTGTGCATCACCTAGGCCGAGATGTGTATCATCTAGGCCGAGATGTTATCATCTAGGCGTCCTAGATCTTTGACCCTTACACCTAGTGATCTTGTTCCGAGACTGGTATGACCTAGACCGAGGTGTGGCACATCTAGGCCGAGATGTGGTACAGCTAGTGTAATAACCCTCGCCACTGTTTACTGAATGACTACTGATTACTGTTAAACCGAGACAGATTATGATTGATAACTAAAGTAATCGAAATACTGAATTAACTGACTGAAATCTGAAACTGATTGATTGCCTGTATCTGTTTGAATTGCATTTCTATCTGTTTGACTGTGTGATTATCTGTTCATGTCTGTGTGTTAAACTGCAAATTGAAGGCCTTATCGGCGGCCGAACCGGAAATCGATTAGTGTTTTATGATCGTCATAATTTATGTGATTTTATGGTGTATTTAATTAAAATGTGATTTGGTATGATTAAATTAGATTCAGTATTGACAAAATGCCCAAATTGAGCTTAATTACCAAAATACCACTTAATGGTCCACTATCTCACACACATTTGAGCCTTCACTTGATCACATAACACATTTGCTCAGCCATTTCTTGCTCTTTGCCGACCTTAGAGAGAGAGAGACTTGAGGAGTTGATTTCATCTCAATTTTGCTTGTAAATTGCTTAGTAATTGAAGGAATTGGAACATAGGTTGCAAATTAAGCTTCCTCACCTTGTAATTGAAGCTCTAGGTAAGAAATTTAACCTCTCATTGTTGTGTTTAAGCTTGTGCATGCCTAGTTCTTGTATCCTTAGTGATTTGAGCCTTGAATTAGTCCATATATGTCAAATTGGAGCCTAACTCATGCATGCATGCCTTTAATTTGAAGTTTTGAAGTTGTCCTTCATGAAATGGTACATGCATGTTCATAATTTTGCAATGGTCCATGTTTTCAACTTGTTTTTGAAAGATTTGGCTCATTAGAGCATGTTTTGGAACTTGGAAGTTGTTTAAAGTTCATGCATGTCATGTTTGGATCATGTTCATGGAAATGGGTTTGAATTTGGATTTAATTGACTCACCCTTGGGCTTTGATTTCACAAATTGAGCTTTGAAACTTGTTGTATATTGAGTTTAATTGTGTTTTCCAGAAATTGGGCCCAAGAGGTCGAGTTTTGAGATAAGGAATGCTTGGTTTGAGCTTGGGAGGCAAATCTGGAAATTCCAGAATTTGGCTTCTACGCTCGAGCGAAGGATTCTACGCTCGAGCGACCACCGTTTACTCTGAGCACCGCTCGAGCGAAGGAATGGTGGCTCGAGCGTAAATTTTAAGCTCTCAGAATCTTGGTGCACGCAGACGTACGCTCGAGCGAGGATTGTGTCTTACGCTCGAGCGAGGATTGTGTCTTACGCTCGAGCGAGCGTCGAGCGAGCATCGAGCGGAGTTTTTCAACATCCAGCACTTTTTGCATTTTTGCAGACCGCTCGAGCGAGGAAGTCCACGCTCGAGCGACCATACTGTTTTGACAAGCTCGCTCGAGCGAAGAAAGCCACGCTCGAGCGAGACCCCTGTTTTCTGAAAATTTTGTCAAGTGTTTAAAAGTGCATCTTTGCATCCTCATCCCATCCTAGGCATTCTTAGGCCTAGTTTAAGACATCTTAATGAGGATATAGATGTAGAACCACACCGAGACAATTTAGGGATTAAGTTATTATCTTTCCCAACTGTGAAACTTAGTGTGTGTTCAATCTGTTAACTGTATAGGGTTGGCATTCCGAGGAGACGCTCTAGTTCACTGTAGCCCAGAACTCTGTGAGTAACAATTGTGTAAAGATATGTTCAAAATGATTATTTTCTGAACACTGAATTGAACTGTTTACCGAACTGATATTGTTTACTGAATGAATGTATGTCCTATGTTCTGAACTATACTGTGGCATCCTTAGCACCTACTGTTTATTGTTACTGTTATAGAGATCTCTGTCGGTTCCCTCGTGGAACCACTACTGTTTACTGATTGATGGCCATCATTACTGTTCGGTCTTTTAAGACCTACTGTTTACTGTTATGCTAATGGATGTACCACATATGACTGTTTACTGTACTGAACAACTGATATACTGATTGAAATGAACCATTTATATTACTGTAAGGACATTCATTCTAAACCCCTTTACGCTTTATGTTATTCACTGGGCTTTAGCTCACTGCTCATATATATATGTAGGTGTACAGGCACCGGACCAATGCTAGAAGCGTCGGGGTAAACTCCAGTTTTGTCAGCCAACTACTGTGCCTCACTGCGAGGTTCCAAGCCTGTTCAAGCTTTGGCTTAGGGGTGTTTTTAGTTCCCCGTCTGTCTCTGCACCGTTTTGTATTACTGTATAAACTGTGTAGTACTGTTTAGTAGGGATTAAGTCCCTGTACTGAATGATTGTAAATATTGTGCATACTGTTCTGTACCGTATATATGTGAATGTATGAAAAGTCTTTTTGCATACAGATTATCACAGCTCATTAGACATTGTTTTATTACTGTATTGGCTTCCACAATGCCCCTGTACTCTGTTTTACTGTATTACTGTTAAGCAGGCCTTCGGTAATCTAGGATTACTGGCCGGTTACGGTGCTAAACCCATAGGGGCGGGTTTGGGTCGTGACAGCTAGGTCAAGTGTTATCCATCCTAGCCGAGATCATTGAGACCTTACTTGCCGAAGCCTATGTCCTAATCCGAGATCATTACCTGCCGGAGTGCCCATGTCACCTTACTTGTTATATATACTTTGTCATACTCTTGTCTTGTCATTCTGTCACCTTTTTTAGGAGAGCCAACCAGTCGTTGCCACGTGTCCCAGCAGAGGGTTAAGTCAGCTGGTAGAGAGAGAGAAAACATATCATTTGTCATTTCTTTGCCTTTGGAGAGAGAGAAGCTCTAGGAAGAGGAAGAGAAGTTCTTAGAGAGAGAACTAGATTTCCAAGCTTGATCTTCACACCTTGAACCGTTAGATCCGTGTTTTGAGGTTAGATTCTTGATCTACTCTTGGTATTCTTTATGTTGATCCGATCACATTGCATGATCTACCATGATTCATAAGCCATGCATTGATTTAAAGTTTGGTTTTAGAAAGAGAAAATGATGTTCTTGTGTTCTTGAAATAAAACCATGTTTTGATCCGAAAGTTTGTGTCAAGATCCATGTTTTTGTGTTTGTTTTCATAAGATCTTCAAGTATGGGTACCCAGGTCCATGTTTTCGAACTCATCTCATGAAATCTCAGATTTTGGAATAAAAGTTATGAATCTAGCATTCATGTTCTTCATGTTCATGTTCTTCAAGGGAGGAAACCTAGATTTCCAGACTTCACCTTTCCCTAGGTGTGGTCACCGAGACCACTCTTGCCTAGATCTCACACCTAGGCCAAGCATCGTATCTCACCTTGGCCTACCTTGCATGATCACTTGCACCATTAGTCTATCTTGCATGCACACCTAGGCTAACCACTGCATACCTAGGCCGACCATGGTACATCCTTGCCGGCACCTTGTAACACCTTGGCAGACAGATGCACACCGAAGCCTAGGTAACCATACCTCGCCAAGAGGTGTGGGACCTCGGCTAAGACCTCCTGGGTTCACCCAGCTAGGTCATTTTTGCCTAGATCATTTTTGTGCATCCATTCCAAGACCTGGTTGGTACCCAGCATGTTTTCCCTAGATGAAAAACAATGATTTAACTCCCAGCATGTTTTGCTTTGTCTTGACTTGGTTTTGGAAAGAAATGCCGGGATTATTTTCATTCATGTAAAGCTTGTTTTAAGGATGCATTGCACAACCATCTTTGAGCATTCCTTCTTGTTTTCTTGAAGTGCATTCAATAGACTTTGCCATGTATTTGTAGGTCTTGGATTCTTGCCTTAATCCCTACACCCGAAGAGCTATGTGAGTGGTATTTTTAATAAAGCTTTGCTTCATTTTGAAAAAGTATTTGATCAAGCATGAATTATTGTCCTCTAATTTTTGTATCAAGTATTATCTTATTTTGATAACATTCTTGGAAAGTCCTTTCATGCTAGGGGACTTTAAGCCCATGTAGCACCATGTTTGAGATATCTCTGCCATCGACAGTCTTGTACGGATGGTACCACCGACGGTCTTGTACGGGTGGATTTGTCTAATCGATTCCGAGTCGATTATTCCCTTGTTTTGTCCGGAATGTCATCCCATGTATTATGTAGATGTTATTAAACATCCTAAGAAGATTTGAAAGACTTTGATTGATGAACTTGATTCATCCCATGTTTTGTTACAAGCTATGATATGTATTGTTTTGATAAAGATCTTGGATATCATTCATTCAAACCTTTATTAATTATATCATTCACTGAGTATCCAAGCTCACCCTCCCCTTTATATATATGTAGGTGGCGAGCAAGAAGGCGGTGACGCCTAGATGTTATTTGCAAGTTGTTTTGGATTCATTTTTGCTAACCTCTTGAAGATTATGTTTCTTAGTTTTAATTCACTTCTTTTGTATATGTCGGCTTGAGAAGCCTTTTGATCAAGATGTAATACGTACTTTATTTTATTTGTATCCAAGTTGTATACCATGTTAAAATGTATGTCATTTAATTTGATCTATGCACAGCTCTTATGGACTAATTAGATTTAAATTTATTGCTTCCGCACATGTAAGCCTCATATGTATACTCTGACTGTGTGTGAATCCTTCTAAGTTGGCCTTTGGTAATCTTAGATTACTGGCCATCACAGCACCATTCTACTAAGGGCGGAATGGGGTCGTGACAGTACTGCAGCTACTTGGATTTGCTGAAGGAAGGAGAAAACCAAAGCAACTAAGTTGCAGAAGCAGTACTTGCAGTGCCCAAGTTGCGGAGGCATTTTGTCAGCCCTGCCATCTCTAATATTATTGGTTCTGCTATTTACACTTCTCGCAGGAAATGACTACCTCCGCAACTACAGCCGCTGCAACGAACATGCGGAGGGAACATCCTGCCAAGGTGATAGCAGCCTTTGGAAGAAGTTTCCCCTCTGTAAGTAGAGGCTAATGCTTGACGCTGATAGCAGGTCTCAAGACATTACTAGCCTAGGAGTGATAGCAGGAAAGTAGAATTTTCTGAAAAGTATTTTAGAAAACTCAAACCAAGCAAAGTGTAGTTCTTATCCTCTAGAATTATGTTTCTATGTCCATAATTTCCATCATCCACAAGTAGTTGATCTCACATTTTAAAAGGGTTTTATGTATTTAAAGATTTGCTTACATGATTAGACTAGATGGATAAGTAATCTCTTGGATAATACAAAGTATGTAATACCATGAGTTTAAATTGAACATATGAGATTTCTAGTGCTATGTTTAATTAAGTGAAAATAAATAATAAGATAACATGACTAATTATTTTTGACAGTTAACAGTGTGTTCGGAAATCTCATCTTGTTGTAGACAAGTAGACCTTGTTTTGGAATAACTAACATGGGTAATATTGATTTTTACTCATTTCATGGGATTATTAGTCCGGTTTAGATTAATAATCCAAATTATTTATATATATATATATATCTTTTTCTTTGTGTGGGGATATAATTTTGAGTACCAACACGTGGCCAAGGTGACGCCGACATGTCAGCCTAGGTACCGCGTGTCGTGGTCATGACGCCGAGGTTATCTCGGCAAGGCCGAGGTTATCTCCGAAGATGTCGGAATCCGAGATAAGCGGATAAGGGACAAGAGTCCTAGAATGAGGAAGGACTTTAAGATGGATAAGGATAATGTTCTTAGGGAATCTATCCTTATCTCTTGAGGAGTCCAAAGTAAGCATTGAATGGGAGTCCATAGAAGTCAGGCTTCTATCGGGACTAGGATTGAGTTAACTATAAAAAAGATGCACTCCCGTGGGTCTAAGGTACGCAATTTATGCTTTGAGCAGTGAATTTAGCACTTGATTATCTTTGAGAGATATACTGACTTGATCGTCGGAGTGCCCCCGGGTGGAAGAACCACCGCCGGAGCCTTCTCTTTCTGTTGCAGGTTAGCTGAAGCCATCTATTCTGCCGGTGCTCTCTAGCTGATTACTAAACGGCCAGTGCGATCAGAAAATCACCCACACAATTTGGCGCCGTCTGTGGGAAAGAAAGAAGAATAGATGGCAAGTAACGGACAGAAGGAAAAGATTGGGGATGACGCTCCTACTGGGAGTGGCAGGCCTATCGACCTTGACGTCGAAGGAGACAACCGCAACATGGAAACTCATGACCAGGGTCACGGAGAGAAAGACGTCGGCTAGGAGGGCGACACTTCAAAGCAAGCAGACCAAAGCAGGTACTATAACGAAGAAACCTCCAAGTATGGAAGGATAGGTGCCTACGGAGGGACGAAGAAGTAAAAGAGATGGCAAACAAGTTGGCAGACCTGCAATCGGTCGTCAACTTCATGATGCAAAACAATGTCATGCAGCCACCATTCCCACTGTAGGACACGCCGATTCCAGCAGCTAATGCCCAGAAGGGAGAGCAGAAAACAATCCCTATAGCCCCTCAACACACCAGGAGTGAAAGACACTCTCACCGGCCTTCCGGGGAGGTCAGGCGAGGGGAGTAAAGGAGGGAAGAGTCACGGAGGACACATCGCACCAAGGAGGCCGACCCCAAAGAACATCGACATATTCAGGGGCAAGTACTATGCTTCAACACGCCTAACGGAGAAGGGTCGAAAAGGGTGCGCAACGAAGCCGAGAGCAGTACTCCGAAGAAACTGAAGTCAGAAGACAGCCGAGCTCCTGGCCGGACTAAAAAAGACTTGAGGGATTACCTCAAGAGGAGACAGGATCATGTCGAGGTAACATCCACTGTTAAACCGAGAACGCCATTCTCAGTAGAGTTGGACAGATTTGAGGCGCCAAAGAGATTCAGCATGCCGAGGTTCCAGATCTACGATGGGAAGTCGGACCCCAACTTCCACGTTGGGTTATACCTGAATTCAATGGCACTATACAGTGGGAACGAGCCGTTGCTCCACAAAGTATTCCCCTCATCTTTTGGGGAGATTGCATTAGATTGGTTCCGCAAACTACCAAAGGGAAGCGTGAAGACTTGGGAAGGCCTTGTCGAGATGTTCGTGGCCAAGTTTGTGACGAACAAACTACAGCCCTTGAGGGTGGACGCATTGATGGCTCTAAAGATCAGTAAGGATGAAGGCCTTAGGGCCTACGCCAAAAGATACTATGAGGTATTCAACCAAATACCTGAATGTAATCAAGAAGTGGCGGTCATGTCTTTCAAGAACGGCCTGAAAGATGACTGTCCACTACAGAAGTCTTTGGCAAAGACACTGCCAAAAAGCATGGAAGAGCTCATGGCTAGAATCGAGAAGTACGCCAGAGCCGAAGAAAAAACGTCGGGAAACAAGGAGACGAAGCAAGAAAAAGCCAACGGCTCGCCGAAGCGAGGCCGAGGTAACAACGGATCCAACAAGCAAGAGGTAGAACTGAGGGCTGCACAGGCAGTGACAACTGTGTTCCGAATCCCAATTCACAAAGTCCTGGATAGAATTTGGAATCAACCCTATTTCAGAACGCCAGAAAGGGCACCAGGAGAATTTATGGAAAAGAACGTTGGCAGACGTTGTGCTTACCACAATGAAGATGGGCACATGACTTGGGGTTGTAGAGCCCTGAAAGCACACTTGGAAGACTTAGTTGTAATAACCTTCACCACTGATTACCGATTAATTGCCGATTACTGCTAAACTGAGAATGATTAAAATTGATAATTGAATTGACTGAAATACTGAACTGACTGATTGACTGTATCTGTTTAAATGCATTCTATCTGTTGATCGTTTGATTATCTGTTCATGTCTCTGTGTTTAAATTGCGAATTGAAGGCCTTATCGGCGGCCGAATCTGAAATTGATTGATATTCCATGATCCTTAGATTTTATATGATTTTATGGTATATTTAATTGGAAACTGGTTTGGTATGATTAAATCAGATTAAAATAAGCTAAATCACATAGTTCGGCATATTTACCATTTTGTCATCTAGTGGGCCACTACACCATACATTGTCCAAGACTTAGTCTTGCATTATACAATATTTGTTCAGCCCATTTTGAGAGCTCTAGCCGAATTTAGAGAGAGAGAAACAAGAAGATTGTTTTCATCTAGAGTATTGGCTTGTGAACTTGGTAGAATTGAAGGGGATTCTTGCTTATTTGGGCTTCTACACACTTGAATTCAAGACTTAAGGTAGATCATTGACCTCCCTCATTGTGTATTTGAGTTTATTCTTGCATGATTAATGGGTCTTTAGTGATCTAAGGCTTGAATTGGTTCAATAGTGTTAAATTAGAGCTCAATTGTTGCATGCATGTGCACATTGATAAGTTTTGTTGTGTAGTTCATAATTCCTCACATGCATGTTCAAAATATTGTTATAGTTCATGTTGTCACCAAGTTCTTGAAGAAATAAGCTCAATTGAGTAAGCATTAAAGCTTTAAATTGGTTTGAGTGCATGCATGTCATGTTTGAACATTGTTCATGAAAAATGGGTTTGAAAATTAGTTTAATTGAAACACCCTTGGGCCTTGATTCCTCAAATTGACCTTTGTAACATGTTGTTTTATGAGTTTACTTGTATTTTCCAGAAATTTGGCCCAAGAGGATCGAATTTAGTGCATTTAAACTTGATTTTTGGCTTGAAGGTGCAATCTGGGTTTTCCAGATTTTGCACTCCCGCTCGAGCGGGGAAAGTAGCGCTCGAGCGGGGAATTCGGCATCCAGTACTTTGCACTGCATTAGTCCGCTCGAGCGGGGTATTTGGCGCTCGAGCGGACCTTGTGTCTTGCGCTCGAGCGGCTATCGAGCGCCCAATCGAGCGTGATTTTTGAGCATCCAGTACTTTTTGGTCCGCTCGAGCGGGGAGTTTACGCTCGAGCGGACCTTTGTTGCATGTCCGCTCGAGCGGGGAAACCTGCGCTCGAGCGGGACTCTTTTTTCTGAAAATTCTGAAAATGTTTTCTGAATACATCTTTGCATCCTCATCCCATCCTAGGCATTCTTAGGCCTAGTTTAAGACATCTTAATGAGGATATAGATGTAGAACACACCGAGGCAATTTAGGGATTAAATTATTATCCTTCCCAACTGTGTAGCTTAGTGTGTGTTCGTTCTGTACTGTTTAGGGTTGGCATTTCGAGGAGACGCTCTAGCCTACTGTAGCCCAGAACTCTGTGAGTAACAATTGTGTAAAGATATGTTCAAAATGATTATCTTTTGAATACTGAACTGTACTGTTTACTGACTGAATGAATGTATGTCCTATATTCTGAACTGTATTGTGGCATCCTTAGCAACTACTGTTACTGACTGTTACTGTTACAGAGATCTCTGTCGGTTCCCTCGTTGGAACCACTACTGTTTACTGATTGATGGCCATCACTTACTGTTCGGTCTTTTAAGACCTACTGTTTACTGTTATGCTAATGGATGTACCACATATGACTGTTTACTGTACTGAACAACTGATATACTGATTGAAATGAACTGTTTTCATTACTGTAAGGACATTCATTCTAAACCCCTTTACGCATTGTGTTATTCACTGGGCTTTAGCTCACTGCTCATATATATATGTAGGTGTACAGGCACCGGACCAATGCTAGAAGCGTCGGGGTAAACTCCAGTTTTGTCAAGCCAACCACTGTGCCTCACTGCGAGGTTCCGAGCCTGCCAAGCTATGGCTTAGGGGTGTTTTTATTTCCCCGTCTGTCTCTGTACCGTTTTGTAATACTGTATAGACTGTACTGTACTGTTTAATAGGGTTTTAGTCCCTGCTCTGATGGCTTATATAATGTACATACTGTTTTGTCACTGCCTGTACAAATGTATGAAAAGTCTTTTTGCATACAGACTGTCACAGCTCATTGGACATTGTTTTATTACTGTATTGGCTTCCGCCATGCCCCTGTACTCTGTTTTACTGTATTACTGTTAAGCAGGCCTTCGGTAATCTCGGATTACTGGCCGGTTACGGTGCTAAACCCATAGGGGCGGGTTTGGGTCGTGACAGAGTGGTATCAGAGCGATACTTAACCACGAGTTATACCGCACACACGTGTCCAAATGAGCTATAGGATGTCCTAGAAAAGTGATTAGGGCATTTCATGAGCATGAAAGTGTGTGATTATGACATGACTGAATATTGCTAATGTGTTAAACTGTTTAAGTATGCAACTGTTTATGTTTATAATTGCTATAACTATAGCTTATAGGAAATGGATAATACAAGAACTGCAAAAATCTGAATCCTCATCCTCTGAGGCAAGAATGGCAAGACTGGAAAGAATGATGGAACTGATAACTGAAAGATTGGATCAACAACAGAACAACAGCCCCCACCTCCTCCTCCGGTACAGCCGGAACAGAATGTTAATGTAATGATGGGGACATAATTGCTCTTACCCAGAAGTTCAGCAAACTGAAACCGCCATCCTTTCAGGGAGGCCTTGAACCGTTAAAAGCTGAAGCATGGGTTTTGGAGACTGAAAAACTGTTTGAAGTGTTTCCGTGCTCGGAGGCACATAAGGTACTGTTGGCCACCTTCACTTTGCAAGAAGAGGCTAGAAGGTGGTGGATGCTTACCCGTGATGACAACATTGCTATGACTTGGGCTCAATTCAAAGTAGCCTTCTTTGAAAAGTACTTCCCTCAGTGTGTCAGGGATAGGAAGGTGACTGAATTTGAACAACTGAGACAGGGCACGATGTCCGTCGCTGAATACGAAACAAAGTTCACCGGGCTTGCTAGATATGCACCACACATGGTGGACACTGATTACAAGAAGGCCAGAAGGTTTGAAGGCGGCCTGAATGTTGCAATACTGGACAGAATAAGTGTTCTGAAATTACCGACTTATGTGAATGTTCTTGACCGAGCCTTGATGGCTGAAGCGAACATCGAAGCTGTGAAACAATCTGAAACGCCGGCATCTGAATGGCGTAGTAAAAGGCAGGGTTTTAAGTTCAAGAAAGGCAAGAACAACCCGCTGAACAAAAAGCAAAATACAGGGTCAACGACTACTTCTAGTCAAGGAACCGTTCCTTCCGCCCTGTTCCGAATGTGGTAAGAACCATAAGGGAGTTTGTTATAAAATTTCTGGTGCTTGTTACAGGTGTGGCAAGGTGGGCCACATGGTTAAAGATTGCCCTTCCACTGCTCCGGGCAATAGTAAAGCTGCAGGCAGCGCCGCAGCATCAACTGTTGCACCAAAACTGAACCCCAAAGCTACCGGGAAAGAGCCCATGAGGCAGGGCCGAGTGTTCGCCCTAGTACCGGGAGATGTGCAAAATACTGAGACCGTTGTGTCAGGTATCCTCTCTATTTGTACTCAAAATGCATATGTACTGATTGATTCGGGGTCTACACATCATATCGCATGCTTTTTCACGAAATTGAATAGACCCTTAGAACCCATGAACTATCTGTTAGCTGTATCATCACCTGTTGGGGGATCCATGACATGTGCTATATGTACCTGCTTGTGAAATTATTGTTGGGGATATGCATCTGTTTATTGATTTACTGCCATTGAACATTGATCATTTTGATGTAATATTGGGGATGGACTGGTTACAAAAATATCATGCTACCATTGACTTGACTGTGACCAAGTTGTTTTCCGTCCACCTGGTTTACCCGAATTTGTGTTTAATGGGGTTGGAGTAGTACCTCCTCCGTATTTGATTTCTTCTGTGAAAGCTTTAAATGATTAGAAGGGGTGTAAAGGGTATCTGTGTTCTGTATTGACTGTATCTACTGATGATAATGTTAAAACTGATGTGAACTGTATTCCTATAGTCAGAGAATTCCCAGATGTTTTCCAGATGATCTGCCAGGGGATTTGATTGACAGGGAGATTGAGTTCACCGTTGATGTGATTCCGGGTAACAGCCTGTATCGAAAGCTCCTTACCGAATGGCTCCAACTGAATTGAAAGAATTGAAAGTGCAACTGCAAGAACTGTTAGACAAGAAGTTTATCAGGCCTAGTACTTCACCGTGGGGCGCACCTGTCTTGTTTGTGAAAAAGAAAGACGGCTCACTGAGACTGTGCATTGATTACCGTGAACTGAACAAGGTAACTGTGAAAAATAAATATCCATTACCGCGTATTGATGACTTATTTGATCAGTTACAGGGTGCTCAAGTGTTTTCTAAGATTGATCTCAGATCTGGATATCACAACTGAAAGTTAAACCAGAAGACATTGATAAAACTGCTTTTCGAACGAGGTATGGACATTATGAATTTTTAGTTATGCCTTTCGGAGTTACCAATGCACCTGCTGCATTTATGGACCTCATGAACAGGATCTTTAAACCATACCTTGATGACTTTATTGTTGTATTCATTGATGACATTCTGATTTATTCTAAGACTAGAGAAGAACATGAACATCATCTGAGACTTGCCCTACGAACCCTAAGAGAACAAAAACTTTATGCTAAACTGTCTAAATGTGAATTTTGGCTTGACCATGTTATGTTTTTGGGACATGTTATTAGCAAAGATGGGATTTCAGTTGATCCACAGAAAATTGAAGCTGTAGTGAACTGGCCTAGACCAACAAATGTGACAGAAGTCCGAAGCTTTTTGGGTTTGGCTGGGTATTACAGAAGGTTTGTCAAAGATTTCTCCAAAATTGCCTTACCGTTGACTCAGTTAACTCAGAAGGGGACATCATTTGACTGGACTGACCAAAGGGAATCAGCATTTCAAGAGTTGAAAACTCGACTTGTGACTGCACCTGTTCTTACCTTACCTTCAGGTACGGATGGTTATACTGTATTTAGTGATGCTTCTCATAAGGGTTTGGGATGTGTTTTAATGCAGAATGGGAGAGTAATTGCTTATGCTTCCCGACAACTGAGACCGCATGAAAAGAACTACCCGACCCATGATTGGAACTTGCTGCAGTAGTATTTGCACTGAAAATCTGGCGTCACTACTTATGGGGCGACATGTGAAGTGTATACCGACCACAAGAGTCTGAAATATTTCTTACACAGAAAGAACTGAACATGAGACAGCGGAGATGGCTAGAACTGATTAAAGACTATGACCTACAGATTCTGTACCACCCGGGAAAAGCCAACACGTTGCCGATGCATTGAGTCGGAAATCGATTGGAAATTAGCTGTTTGCTTACTGGACAGAAGAGTTGCTTTGTGACCTTGAAAATCTGAAATTGAAGTTGTTTTGAGAGAACAAGGTGGACAATGCTGCTATTTCTGCTCAACCGGCATTGATTGAAGAAATTAAAGAGAAACAGCAACAGGATGACTTCTTGAAAAGATCATCGAAGAAAGGGAATCTAAACCGAGACCGGGTTCAAATTTGAAAATAATGTACTGAAATTTCAAGAAAGACTGTGTGTACCGAATGATACTGAACTGAAAAGAAGAGTTTGCAAGAGGGCCACAACTCAAAATTTTCTATCCATCCAGGAAACACGAAATGTATCAAGATTTGAAACTGAATTTCTGGTGGCCGGGAATGAAGAAAGAAATTGCTGATTTTGTATCAAAATGTCTTCATTGCCAACAAGTCAAAGCTGAACATCAACGACCCGCAGGCTTATTGCAGCCCTTACCGATACCGGAGTGGAAATGGGAACATATTACTATGGATTTTATTGTGGGATTGCCTCGCTCCAGTAAAGGTATGGACTCGATTTGGGTTATTGTTGATAGACTGACTAAATCTGCTCACTTCTTACCTGTTAAGACAATTTATAATGCGGACAAATTGGCTATACTCTATATTGATGAAATTGTTAGACTGCATGGAGTGCCTGTGTCCATTGTTTCTGACAGGGATTCAAAGTTTACATCGAGATTTTGGCAAAGCCTACAGACTGCATTGGGTACTGAACTGAGACTAAGTAGTGCCTATCATCCTCAGACAGATGGTCAGTCAGAAAGGACCATCCAAACTCTGGAGATTTATTGAGAATGTGTGTCCTTGATTTTCAGGGAAACTGGGAAAGCCATTTGCCATTGGCTGAGTTCGCCTACAACAACAGTTATCATTCAAGTATGGTATGGCGCCTTTCGAGGCATTGTATGGCAGAAAATGTAGATCTCCGATTTGCTGGGCAGAAGTTGGAGATGGGCCTTTGCTTGGGCCCGAGATTGTATATGAAACGACTGAGAAAGTAAAACTGATACAGCAGAGACTGAAAACTGCACAGAGCCGACAGAAAAGTTATGCAGATGTCAGAAGGCGAGACAGAGAATATGAAGTGGGTGATCACGTTTTTGTGAAAGTGACACCGATGAAAGGCCAGACTCGTTTTGGAGTCAAGGCAAGTTAGCGCCAAGATATGTCGGACCGTATGAGATTATTGAGAAAATCAATCCGGTGGCGTATCAAGTTGCGCTTCCTCCTGAAATGGAGCATATGCATAACGTCTTCCACATTTCGATGTTGAGGGACTACCTTCGGGATCCTTTCCATGTGATTGAGCCGACCCGTGTAGTGCTAAGTGATGACTACACTTATGAAGAACGGCCTATCCAGATTGTAAACAGACGGATCAAGAAGTTGAGAAACAAAGAGATCCCGTTAGTGAAAGTTGACTGGCAAAACCATGGTGGTGTGTATGCCACTTGGGAAAGGGAAGATGACATGGCTAAAAGATATCCTGAACTGTTTCCACTGAACCCTGTTTTCTTCCAGAATGAAGGTAACTCGAGTTTAGAGGACTAAACTCTTTTTAAGGAGGGGAGACTGTAATAACCCTCACCACTGATTACCGATTAATTGCCGATTACTGCTAAACTGAGAATGATTATAATTGATAATTGAATTGACTGAAATACTGAACTGACTGATTGACTGTATCTGTTTAAATGCATTCTATCTGTTGATCGTTTGATTATCTGTTCATGTCTCTGTGTTTAAATTGCGAATTGAAGGCCTTATCGGCGGCCGAATCTGAAATTGATTGATATTCCATGATCCTTAGATTTTATATGATTTTATGGTATATTTAATTGGAAACTGGTTTGGTATGATTAAATCAGATTAAAATAAGCTAAATCACATAGTTCGGCATATTTACCATTTTGCCATCTAGTGGGCCACTACACCATACATTGTCCAAGACTTAGTCTTGCATTATACAATATTTGTTCAGCCCATTTTGAGAGCTCTAGCCGAATTTAGAGAGAGAGAAACAAGAAGATTGTTTTCATCTAGAGTATTGGCTTGTGAACTTGGTGGAATTGAAGGGGATTCTTGCTTATTTGGGCTTCTACACTTGAATTCAAGACTTAAGGTAGATCATTGACCTCCCTCATTGTGTATTTGAGTTTATTCTTGCATGATTAATGGGTCTTTAGTGATCTAAGGCTTGAATTGGTTCAATAGTGTTAAATTAGAGCTCAATTGTTATATGCATGTGCACATTGATAAGTTTTGTGGTTGTAGTTCATAATTCCTCACATGCATGTTCAAAATATTGTTATAGTTCATGTTGTCACCAAGTTCTTGAAGAAATGAGCTCAATTGAGCAAGCATTAAAGCTTTAAATTGGTTTGAGTGCATGCATGTCATATTTGAACATTGTTCATGAAAAATGGGTTTGAAAATGAGTTTAATTGAAACACCTTTGGGCCTTGATTCCTCAAATTGACCTTTGTAACATGTTGTTTTATGAGTTTACTTGTGTTTTCCAGAAATTTGGCTCAAGATGATCGAATTTAGTGCATTTAAACTTGATTTTTGGCTTGAAGGTGCAATTGGGTTTTCCAGATTTTGCACTCCCGCTCGAGTGGGGAAAGTAGCGCTCGAGTGGGGAATTCGGGCATCCAGTACTTTGCACTGCATTACAATCCGCTCGAGCGGGGTATTTGGCGCTCGAGTGGGACCTTGTGTCTTGCGCTCGAGCGGCTATCGAGCGCCCAATCGAGCGTGATTTTTGAGCATCCAGTACTTTTTGGTCCGCTCGAGCGGTGGAGTTTACGCTCGAGCGTAGACCTTTGTTGCGTGTCCGCTCGAGCGGGGGAAACCTACGCTCGAGCGGGACTCTGTTTTTCTGAAAATTCTGAAAATGTTTTCTGAATAATCTTTGCATCCTCATCCCATCCTAGGCATTCTTAGGCCTAGTTTAAGACATCTTAATGAGGATATAGATATAGAACACACCGAGGCATTTAGGGATTAAATTATTATTATCCTTTCTAACTGTGTAGCTTAGTGTGTGTTCGTTCTGTACTGTTTAGGGTTGGCATTTCGAGGAGACGCTCTAGCCTACTAGCCCAGAACTCTGTGAGTAACAATTGTGTAAAGATATGTTCAAAATGATTATCTTTTGAATATGAACTGTACTGTTTTCTGAACTGTCACTGTTAACTGAATGAATGTATGTCCTATATTCTGAATGTATTGTGGCATCCTTAGCGACTACTGTTACTGACTGTTACTGTTACAGAGATCTCTGTCGGTTCCCTCGTTGAAACCACTACTGTTTACTGATTGATGGCCATCACTTACTGTTCGGTCTTTTAAGACCTACTGTTTACTGTTATGCTAATGGATGTACCACATATGACTGTTTACTGTACTGAACAACTGATATACTGATTGAAATGAACTATTTTCATTACTGTAAGGACATTCATTCTAAACCCCTTTACGCATTGTGTTATTCACTGGGCTTTAGCTCACTACTCATATATATATGTAGGTGTACAGGCACCGGACCAATGCTAGAAGCGTCAGGGTAAACTCCAGTTTTGTCAAGCCAACCACTGTGCCTCACTGCGAGGTTCCGAGCCTGCCAAGCTATGGCTTAGGGGTGTTTTTATTTCCCCGTCTGTCTCTGTACCGTTTTGTAATACTGTATAGACTGTACTGTACTGTGTTAATAGGGTTTTAGTCCCTGCTCTGATTGGCTGTATATAATGTACATAATGTTTTGTCACTGCCTGTATAAATGTATGAAAAGTCTTTTTGCATACAGACTGTCACAGCTCATTGGACATTGTTTTATTACTGTATTGGCTTTCGCCATGCCTCTATACTCTGTTTTACTGTATTACTGTTAAGCAGGCCTTCGGTAATCTCGGATTACTGGTCAGTTACGGTGCTAAACCCATAGGGGCGGGTTTGGGTCGTGACATTAGTGAGGCAAGGCCATCTGAGAGACCTTGTCGACGAGTCCAGAACGAGAGAAGAACAGGCAAGATTGCCCGAGGCACAAGCAACCCCGCCCCCCCAGCACAGCAGCCTCAGGCAGGAGAACCTCAGGTAATTAATGTAATTCACTCAAGGGTCAACGAGAACGAAATCAGGGGGGAGACTCAGAAGGTGAAGCACCTACAACATGTCTACCAAGTCGGGGACAAAAGACATCGGGAAGATGAGTGCTTGGGACCAGTAGTGTCTTTTACCAAAGCCGACCTCGAGATGGTCCAACACCCGCATAATGATGCTTTGGTAGTATCCCTCCAGGTTGGGGAGTGCCAAGTGAAACGTATCCTGATTGACCAAGGAAGCTCTTGTGACATCATGTACGTCAGATGTTACAAGGAGCTCGGCCTTCACCCCAATGACATAGAGCAATCCAATGGCCCGATGGTCGAATTCAATGGAACACCGACATGGCCACTGGGAGTATAAAACTTGGAGGTGCAGGCTGGCACCAGGAAAATCAAGACAGAGTTCACCGTCATCGACACACCATCCCCTTACAATGCTATTCTGGGAAGGCCATGGTTGCATGCAATGAGGACAGTTCCCTCAACATTGCACCAACTATTGCGGTTCCCAACAGAGCATGGGATAGAAGAGGTCCGAGGAGATCAGCTGCAGGCAAAAAATTGCTCCATGGCAGCAATGAAGTTCACCTGCAGCATACAAAGGAAAGAAATCAAAGATAAGGACGTGGAGGTCCTAAAAAGATCGGCTTGAAGATAATGGGGGCAAATAATTGCCAAGGCCTTGGAAAACTTGCAATTTGAAAACTTTTTTTATCATTAGAGTTTTTTCTTTTTTCTTTTGTTACTTGCCGAAGTAAATAAATAAAGATTGGAGTTTGATTTTTAACTTGACGATGTTTCAGGAATACATGTATGATGAGAACCCAAGTGGAACTTAAGTTCACATTAGGGGGCAGAGAATCAATAATGATGTTTACCACTTGTTGAAATTTGTAGCAATTTACAAGTTGAAGTTAAACCGAAGTGATGTTTAACACTTGTTGAAATTTGTAGCAATTTACAAGTTGAAGTTAAACCGAAGTGATGTTTAACACTTGTTGAAATTTGTAACAATTTACAAGTTGAAGTTAAACCGAAGTGATATTTAACACTTGTTGAAATTTGTAGCAATTTACAAGTTGAAGTCAAACCGAAGTGATGTTTAACACTTGTTGAAATTTGTAGCAATTTACAAGTTGAAGTTAAACCAAAGTGATGTTTAACACTTGTTGAAATTTGTAGCAATTTACAAGTTGAAGTTAAACCAAGAAGATGTTTAAACACTTGTTAAAACTTGAGAAAAGTTTACAAGTTGAAATTAAACAGTATATGTTTTACCCTTGTTGAAGTTTATGAGCAATTTACAAGACAAGTACTTGCCGAGGTAAATCATCAGTTCGTATAAACCGAGGTATGTCACCTCAAGAAGGTTACACCAAGAAGGAAGAGTATATTAAAGATATGTAAAATATTCTATGTATGGAGGACATACAGGAGCAATAAAGAGAGGATAAACGTACAAGCATTCAAAAGTAAAAAGAGTTGTATTAAGAGAACATCGGTGATGTAAAAAGTTTCACATTACTTCAAGAAAGAAAGAGAAAAAGAAAAACATGAAGTTAAGATTCTTTAGCATCGTTGGTAGGCTAGGTCTCGACCTCGGAAGACTTCTGAGAGGACATCTCGGCCACCTTCTCCGCCACAAGTTCAGCATCAATTTCTGCAAGGGTCTGATCAAGGCTCTTGTCGGCAAGAGGCACGTCCAAAGGTGCCTGCCCAAGAGTAGCTTCCTTGGGAACTTCCTCACCATCATCATTTTGAGTCAAGTCCAGGACTTGCTCAGTTGAAGGAAGGGACTGGGACCCAGTAACCTCCTTTGCTTTCCTCACCAAGGTCTCCTCCTCGGACTTAGATCCAGATTCATCGTCGGATTGACTTGGAAGTGGAGGTGGAGGTGGAGGAAATGGAAGAGGAATAGCGTCGGCATTACGAAGAGGCGAGTCCTCGGGGTCTTCAAGTTTTTTCAGAAGAGACATCCAACCAAGGGTGAAACCCCTGTTGCATGCCTGCTTCACTTGTATTTCATAAGCCTTCGTGACGTCGGCCATGCCTTGAACATATGCCTTCTCGTTGGCATCCTTGATTTCGACCTCTTTGGTAGTCAAGGCTTCCTGCAGTTCCTTTTGGGCCTGGGCCATTTTCTCCTTGGCCTCTTTTTTCTGGGACTCAGCAACCTTCCTTATGGCCTCGGCAGAATCAGCCTTCTCTTCGGCATCAGTTTGAGCTTTAATGGCAGCCTCGGCCTGGTTCTCTAACTTCTTCATTTTGGATTATAGACTTTTGTTGATTTTTTTAAGACTGGAGACCTCCCTCCTCGCTTCGGTCAACTTCTCTCTGTTCTCAAAAGACTGTATAGAGAAGGAATGGGCATGCTGAACGACCTGAAAATACACGAGGCAAAAGGTATTACAAAATTTTCTAAGTACAAAGAAAGGAAGAAAATCTACCAAGTAAAGACACTTACTTGAATAGAGCGCTAGAGCATCAAAGCGTAGTTCTCGTATTCGCTGAACTCGGCGTTTCGCTCCAGATCGCTTGGAAGAAGTAGAGCAGTACTAAGGGCAACGCCGACATTGATGTCATCGGCGCTATCACTAGCCATAACAGGCTTGTCTTCCAGAGTGATTTCGGGGGCCCAGGGGGCGTCAGGATTTTTAGACCCTGAGGTAGTCGCAGAGGATGTCCTCGGCTTCTTGGAACGGGTGGACTCAGATGGATGTGTTTCAGCAGATCTCTTTGCAGGGACAGAAGCAGTCTTCTCACTCTCAGCCAATTTGGAAATTGGCAGAGTATCCTCAATCTCAACCTGAGTCGCCTTTGCCTTTGGCTGAGCCTTTTTGACTCGTTTTGACTTGGGAGAAAGCTGGGTTTGTGTTGGCTGAGCATCAACGTCAGAAGGAAGGTTGGCCAAAAAATCCTTAGCAACTGGTTTTGGGCGGCCCATCTCGGCTGTAAGCACAAGTCGTCGCCGACGCTTTCGTTGAGATATCGGGATCAGGTATGGAGCCGAGATTGATGGTTGGTCAGCTGGATCAGAGGTTGACCCTTGATCTGGCCGAAATATGGACGCAGTCTGTGGAGTTGTTGCAGAAGGTGGAGAAAGGCTTTTCTTCTTCCTCTTAGGGACGTCGGGCAGGGCTGACTTGTATGTTGGAATAAAATTAAGAAGTAGAGGTGCTTTCCGTTTGTGAACTGGAAGATTCAGAAGTTTACTTAAATCCTTGCTGGAAAAGAAGGATTGGCGGAAGTTTTTTGGTGGCTTAGGAACAGCTGCAAGCAAAACAGACATTAGAAACAGATAAAATATTGAAGACTCTGAATTACAAACAAGTATAAATACAGGGCTCTTACCCTTGCCCTCTACGAAAACTGATCGAGGAAGAGGATAGAGATGGAGGTCTTTATCTGGGGCGAACTCCCAGTTCCCTGAAGTAATGAAATAGTCGTCCCCAGCTCCCTTGTTGGAGTCAGGGAGGTCAGCAACGATTTTGTATTCAGTAGACCTCGGTTTGAGATAGTAAACGTAGCCGGTGTCTTTTTTGAGGCCACACATGGTGTAGCAATATTGAATGTCGGCTAAAGTGATCCTAGCATTTTCTTGTTTTGCTAAGGCAATGATACCATTGATGGTTCGATAGGAATTAATGGAGAGTTGCATCGGGTTCAACTTATATTAGTGAAGTATCTCACGGAAAAGGGTGTTGAGTGAAAGCTGAAGTCCACACTTAATAAAGGCAACCACAGGGAAAGGCATGGAGTCATCTGTAGGCATGATGGAGTCATCATCCCCAGCCAACCTCAGATGAACGTCGGCTGGGATTTCAAACTCTTGCCTAAAGTATTCAAGTTTGGATGGGGTGTTTACCCTATGTTTCCACATACCCATGATGTCGGCCTGAATTAGAGGGGCCGGATTATAGAAAGAAGACGTTTCGAAAGGATTGTTGGGACCTCGGCAAAAGCCTAAGTATGTATTGGTGCAAGAATTTGTAAAGATTGTTTCAGTTTTCCTAAGGATTGGTGGGTTCTACAGACGAATCCCAAACCTAGATCTATGAAAACAAAGATTGAAGGCATAGATCTGGAAAAAAACACAGAAAACAAGAAACAAGAACGAGTTTCAGAATCAAGAACAAAGGTGGGCTACCAAAAGCATAGAAAGTACAAGGGGTACAAGGTCAAGAACAGTGACAAAAATGCAAGAAAGAGGTGAACAGTGCGTATTCAAGACATGGGCAAAAGCGAAGCCATTGAATAAATGCATTTCAGATATATGATTCGCAAATCAGATGTTGAACAAAGTAGTCATGGCAACAAATTATGGAAAACATCAAGGAATTGAAAACAAGAGGAACAATGGCTTACCATAAAATGTGAAGCCAGTGTGAGGATCGCCGAAGTCAGACGACAGTCGTAGAGGCAACGAAACAGTAAAAATCTCGCCGAAAATGGTGAACGGAGCAGTTGCAGAGCTTAAAGCTTGGGCAATGGCAGATTCAAGAGGAAAGAGCCAGAGAAAGAAAAAGCAAGAGAAATCGAATGCAAAGTGAAGAGACGAAAAAGAGGGAAAAGTTTTGTTAAAACTTGAAACGGCGGCGAAAATGAATTGATGCGCCTAGAGCAACGAATGCGTCAGATGGCGCACGCAGACGCAAGACAGCTTACAGGCGCGTCACAGGCACGATCCCGTAAGGATGAAACACGTGGATGAAACAGTCGAATAAGTGATGCGTAACAGCTCGTATGTTAGAAAGAACTCTTAGAGTCCTTAGTCTTAATGGAGGCATGTCGGCCTGAAAAAAATGATCTCGGCAGAAGAAATTTTAAGCCGACGTACTACAAGAAGGTACCAATATAGGTTCCATCACCTCAGAATGCCGAGGTAATAGAACCTAGAAGGCAGTTGTGGGGATATATTTTTGAGTACCAACACGTGGCCAAGGTGACGCCGACGTGTCAGCCGAGGTACCGCGTGTCGTGGTCATGACGCCGAGGTTATCTCGGCAAGGCCGAGGTTATCTCCGAAGATGTCGGAATCCGAGATAAGCGGATAAGGGACAAGAGTCCTAGAATGAGGAAGGACTTCAAGATGGATAAGGATAATGTTCTTAGGGAATCTATCTTTATCTCTTGAGGAGTCCAAAGTAAGTATTGAATGGGAGTCCATAGAAGTCAGGCTTCTATCGGGACTAGGATTGAGTTAACTATAAAAGAGAGGCACCCCCGTGGGTCTAAGGTACGCAATTTATGCTTTGAGCAGTGAATTTAGCACTTGATTATCTTTGAGAGATATACTGACTTGATTGTCGGAGTGCCCCCGGGTGGAAGAACCACCGCCGGAGCCTTCTCTTTCTGTTGCAGGTTAGCTGAAGCCATCTATTTTACCGGTGCTCTCTAGTTGATTACTAAGCAGGCAGTGTGATCAGAAAATCACCCACACACTTTGCTGCCAAACATACACTTATGTGGACCGCCTTTGGATTACGGAGATCCCTATGAATTGAAAACTTAATCTCGCATTATTCCATAAACACCAAAAGCAAAGAGAAAAAAGCAAAATGTTTAAAATGAGTTTCACTTCTTTGGCATGAGATTCATACACAAAAGTTTATAGAACACTCTAATTCTGTAATACACATATAATATGCAAGTTTTATATTCCATAGTGTTTGCTATGTCAAAAAATAGTGTTGGACCCACCTATGATCAAATTAAAATGGGGCTGCTTAGATTACTACTTAAAATAGAATTTAGTTATGATCTAAAACGATATTTGATTATGTTTTAAATTATGATTTTAATTATGGCTCAAAATTCAGATTATCTTAAAGTGGTGCTTAATTATGCGTCAAATAATTTTGATTATGAATCAAAGGATAAAAGGGATGTCTATAATATGCACCCGCGTGTGTACTGCAACCCTCCTTTGAAAATGAAAGGTTAAAATAAAAATAAAAAATATGTAAAATACAATAAGTCCACAATACAACTATCCAAAGTGTTTGCAGGCATGGGGCCATTAACCGGCCTATGCTAACAATATAGCACCAGACACTGAAGATAAAAATAAAAAAACATTAATATTATTGTTAAAATATTCTAATTATTTAAATTTTTTGCTCTTTTCAATAGATTAGCAATTTTTTAGGGCCCCCGTTTATTTTATCGCCCATTCCATTATTATAATGTCAAACAAAATCAAATAGGCTGTCTCATTCCCAAATAATATTCCACATTGATAATATTTAGATAATATAGATCAATCATTCAATTTCAATACAATTGTCAATCTTTCAAAAGGGTTGTATTAGATGTTTAGTTTAAATGGTTGTTATTGAAATATTTCATCCAAATTTACTGTTTAAGTAACATTATGTGCCTCATTTTTGGTGGGATATACAAGCGGTAGGAGTGTTCGTGGATCGGTTTTGTGCGGTTTGCGGTTCAGTTTTGACCCACTCGCATCTATGCGGTTTGGAAAAAAGTCAACCCGCAACCGCCCGCAGTACGGTTTGCGGTTTGTGCAGATAGGGTTTGCAGATGTGCGGGCGGTTTGCAGTTTACACTTTTTTCTTTAAAAATTAATTTTTGAGTTTTTTTTTTCCCATCGAATTTAGGCATCAGATTCATTTTATATATTTGTGATCATTTGACAATAATTTTCTGATGAGTTTACAAATAAAAATTGAATATCAATGCATTAAATGAAAGTATCCAAAACAAAGAGATCCTACACTAGCATTTTTGCCATAAAAAAATGTATATCGATGCATTAAAGGTTGTACTCAATTAGAATTGCCAGTTCAGTAATCAATAATCAAACTAGAAGCTCCATCGACCACCAGAAGGAAAATTTTATTAGGAAAAAGTAGATGAGTCACCAATAAAAATCATATAAGAAACCAAGTTTATGACTTGATAATTCTACGGCATTAAGAAAGTTGAGAAATACTTAAAAATAAGGATCCTAGTATCATAGAGAACATAATAGTGCTCCTGTTAAAGTTACAAAGTTGATATATAAAAAATAATAATAATAATAATAATAATTAAAGTACGGGCGGTTTTTACGGGTTGCAGGTTTAACCCGCAACCCACAAATTTGTCATATTTCAAACCGCATCCGCCCGCATTATGTTTGCGAAACCGCCCGTTTATATGCGGGTTGGACGATTTGAGCGGTTCGGATAAACCGTTGCTCACCCCTAACAAACGGTATCTGTTTAAGGTCTACTTTTATGGTGGAATGGATAAAACTTCAGCAGTAAGGAGAGAAAGATATGGAGAGGCATACCACTGGCTGTGATGTGGTCTCTTTGGAAGCTTAGAAATGATTGTGTGTTCAGTGTATCTATATAGTTGAGTTGTGTGAAGTGATAAAGGTGAGAATTGCATTATGGATGAAACCAAGTTACTCAAAGCATCATTTCACAATTCAAGATTTCTTGCTTAATCTGAGGCAAGTGAGATGTTGCATTAAAGGTAGAAGGGTGTAAGGTACTGAGATTCTTACTTTGGCTGCCTGAAAAGATTTTGTAGTGTAGCACTTTCCTTTGTGTTTCTGTTTTTTTGTTCAAATTGATGTTTTTTGAGGTTGGATTCCCTCCAACTATGTGCGGTGCTAGCAGATGATTGGGCTTGTTAGTTGGTGCCAACCTAGTTGGATCGGCTAGTGTAGCTTTGATGTTTTTTGCACCCTCTATCTTTATTGATGTAGGTCTTTGTAATTGTATTGCTTAATTAGCGTCAATAAAGATTTATTTGGTTGTTTCAAAAAAAAAAAATGTGTGCCTCATTTTTATTTTTAATATGATGGCCTTACATATACATTAACAAATATCATTAGAAAATGAATCAACCTATTTAAACTCGATTTGTATTCAATTTGTTAAAAACTTATTTAAAAATAATTAATATGAAACTTGAATACAATTTATGTTTATGAATGACATAATTCTGAATCTCACAATCTGCACATTAAAAGTTATGATAGGAACTGAACACGGAAGGGATTAGAGATCCTTCTATTTGTCTGTTTAAAAATGCTCCGTAACCCGAAAAACTGAGGCTCGAATGGTACGGAAAATATTATCTTATCGGTAAGAGAATAAAAAAAAGTTCTAAAACGACGTCGTTTTGGGATTTCGAGCCATTCGAGCCTTTGATTTTTCGAGCTCCGTAGCAGTGTTGTTGTCTGTTTTGGTTATAATTCTATCATATAAAAAAAAATTAAAAAAAACGAAAAAATTAATATGAAGGTGTAAAATTTCTTAATTTTAGAACGAGTTTAAATTGGAACGATGGAAGATCGACTTAAATTTTTTTTATAAATAATATATACGAAAGATCCAACCAGATAAATAGTTCATATTATCAAAATTAGACTCGTATTGACTTTTACAGACCCAAACCACACCCTCCGGTCCAAATAGAGACGATTTGTTCTTAAAAATTTTATGTAACCATTAACATAAAGGATTGAGTTTTTTTTCAAGTTCAAATTATCAAGTCGAACCTTGTGAAGCCTACTTTTCAAATTTTAAAAACAAATGTGATAAATGAAAAAGATATGATTATTAAAATGATATAATTTTTTCAAAATTATATATAGATGACCCTATAAAATGAAATATTTAAATTATTGAAACAAGATTCAGAATAAGTTCCACATGTACTACTACTGCGTTACGGTTAAATTCAAATTTAAAACTTGGGATAAATGCAATCATAAGATAAATGTAATTATTTATTTATAATTATATCTTAACCTATCTCCCACAAATGGCGTCGTTTTATCAATGCTTCTTCATAATCTTGAACCTACCTCTTCTTTAGGCTCTCTGCTCAATTAAAATTTTAAAAACAAATTATTATTGATATAATCATTCAAAATTAGAACACACAAAGGGTCTCTCTCTCGTATTAAAGGGCAAGAATGAAGAGAAGAATCATAGAATATTCTGTACATTGTCATCGATCGACCTTCTCAATTAGCAAAACGTTAACGTTTAGTTGACTTTAAAGTGTGTTTGGTTGATAAACTTGAAGATAAATTTAAAAGGAAAAAGTAAAAAGTAAAAATATATGTGAAACTAAATGAAATATAATTATGTTTTATTCACATTTCAGCTATTTTTTTTCTTTTCTCTTTCCAACTCTATTTTCAAATCTCCTAATCAAACACAACGTTAATCTTCTCTCTTTGGCCTCTTTTGGCAACTAGATTAAAAGACAATATATATATATTTTTTTTGACTTTTTTAAGTCACGCTACCTTTCTACTTTTTTTTATTTTTTATAGGGCAAATTACACTAATAGTCTCTACAGTTTGGGGCTTGTGTCATTTTAATCCCTGATTTTTCAATTGTGACACATTTGACCATGAATTTTGAATCTTGTTCCAAATAAAGACAATTGAACATATCATTGCTTAATTTCAAGGGCAAAATTGTCAATTTGATAAAATATAAACTAATTTGACAAAAATAAATGTCAAAAAAATATTTTAAATTTTTTTAAAAATTATTTCTACCCACCAAAAATAAAATTATGTAAAATTAATAAAAATTACAAGATTAATTTTTAAAAATTAATTTTACATGATCAATATCTAAATACATAGTAAAAATTAATTTGGTAAAAAAAATAAATAAATGTCTAAAAAATTTATCAATTTTATATAATTTTATATTTAGTAGCTAGAAATAATTTTTAAAAATTCAAAAATAATTTTTTGACATTTATTTTTGTCAAATTAATTTATATTTTATCAAATTGACGATTTTGCCCTTGAAAAATCTAATAGTATCTACAATTGTCCTTGTTTGGAACAAGATTCAAAATTCATGGTCAAATGTGTCACAATTAAAAAGTCAAGGACCAAAATGAAATAAGCCCCAAACTATAGGGACTATTAGTGTAATTCACATATTTTTTTTTTTTTTTTATATATATTAAAAAACAAAAAAAAAAAGAGTCAAAAGTCTTGGTCGTTATCCTTGCAGAGACGTTGTTGTTATTACCTTATGGTAGGACAACTGACATCACGTCTCAGTGTGTGGTTTTTGACGATTCAAATCGTTGGAGAGACGTTGTTGTAATTACGTTACCGCCCAAAAGTCTTGGCCCTTGTTTGTTTTCAAGGTCTCTTTTATTTTATTTATAATTTTGGATTCCTAAAAAATAGAAGAAAGATAGAAATCAAAGGGTTAGATCCAACGAACCTGGACGCAACCTGGGTATTCTTTTGCTTCTCTCGATCTCTCAACTCTCTCAGAGCTTCCATATTATTATTTTTTATGATTAAATTTTTTTATATTGCTCTTTTCTCAACTCTTTTATTTATTTATTTAATTTTTGAAAAATTCTATCTACTCCAAGTGAGGTGTACTGTATAGATTTAATGTTAATGAAGCTATTTTTCTGAATAAAGCATTTTTTGTTAGTTTTTTTTTTTACTTATTTGATACAAAATATTTTTATATATTTTATGTTTTTCAGTTTCAGAAACAGTGATGATTTTGGTGGGGTTGAAGGATTGAGCCACTCTGGATGGTTTTCATGCAAAAAATGGCTTAAATATGACCAGACAAGTTGGAGGACAATGAAAAAGGTGAGACACACATTCCCTATTTTATTCCTCAAGACTTTATTCTAATGGAAATGGAAATAGATATATATACACACACACATATATGTCTTGCACATGCAAAGTGAAAAATACATCAAAATTTCAATTAAAAGTGAGATCAAAGTAGGTTCATTCATTTGTTCATTGTAATTCAAATTGCTTGCTGTGGGTGGGGGGAGAAAAGAAAGGGAAAAAAAAAAGAGAATTCTTTTGTAACTCTCTCTGATTTTTGTTTTTAAATTAATTGCGGGTAAGTGCATATGCGGGTGAATGTTTGTGTTCTGTTTCATTTTGATCTTTTTAATTAATTTAGCAGACAAAGGGACTCTAGAAACAGACCTCTAATTGAACTTCACAATGCTCAAAACAACTGATTAATAGCTTAATTGGTCTTTCATTCTCTAAACTTTTTATTCAGCCACAACTAGTTGTGGCCTCTATTTTTGACCCTTCTTGTTTTCATTTTTTGTTCATTATTTAGTTTAAATGATCATGTGCATCATATTGAGAGATACTGCATTCTTGTTGATTTATTTACCCAAAAAAATAATAATCATTGTAGTTTATGGTAAGATTGTATGTAATATTTTATCGTTAGCCTCTTGCTTTCAGATTGTGGAGTTTGCAAATGATAGTTTAATTTAAGGGAAATTTATTAGAAAATCTTTTTTTAACTAATTGTATTTCAATTAGTCCACAAGATATTTTTGTATTCCACTAAGTCCTATTATTTTGGACATTTGATCCACCAATCCTAATTCTTATAGTTAAGGTATTTTATGGACAATTTTACTCTTACAAATATTTTTTAAACCCTTAGCAACTTGGTGATGTAAACATTCACATTAAATAAATATGACAGTGTGAATGTTCACATCATGGAACGTTCAAAACATTCACACTGTCAATGTTAACATTAAGGCACGCTTCACCCTATTATTATTAGGGGTATTTGGTAACTATATCACCCATAGGATTTATTGGAATATAATAAAATAATTTGAACTAAGTGGATCATAGATAGGTGAAGAGAGATTTATGAATAAATATCCCATTATTTAACAAATATATTGCATCTTCATAAATGTGTTTGAGGAGTGCAAATCTCAACTTCTCATGTCAACTCACAAGTTCTTGGCAAGAAACTCTTCAAATTTATACACCTGAATTTTTCAGCTGGATTTTCACTAAATACAGTTTCCCTAAAGATTTTTTTTCCCTTTTTCCAGAACAATTATGAAATCCCAATTTTATTCATTTCTGATTTGTCCAACTAGTCACAACAATTTGGCTAATATAGACTATAAAGATCATCAATAAAGACTTTTAGGTTCCTTTATGTAAGCTCATGAAAAATACAAATGTGAATTGGAAAACAAGAATGGAGAAAGTTAATTATTTTGATACGTGATGGTTCACATGAACCAAAAAAAAAAAGGTCACTGACTCAGTGCACTAGCAATGATTGATCGCAGTGAACAAAAACTACATCCATTTTATTCATTAATCTGTCAGTTTTTTGAAGCCATTACCAAGCACAACTGGAGATTGCTTATGTTTACAAATAAGTGAGGATAAAGCAGGTTGTATCGTACTGAGGGTTCCAATCTCCAAAGTCAACACCGCCCCCAAGTCTATTTTATGCCTCTGGCCAAGTTAATTTAGCAAAAACAATCCTTATCTTCTTCAATCATTGTTTATTAAATAATACAAGTGTGCTTTGTTTGATTACTTATATCCTGATTTCAAATTTGGGAATCTGAATGTGGCATGTAAACAATCTAGATTCATTACTTCGCCTATGCTGATGCAAATTTCCTGCATTTTCAAGAGTTTGACTTTGTATTCGTGTCAGAGCTTATATAAGCAGAAGCCTCTTTGTTCCTTTTCATATGCACTGTTTAGCTCTTCTTACGTGGTTTTTTCGGTACTTTATTCTCTCTGCTACAATCTTTTTAGTAGTCATGACTCATGACTTGCTTTGATTCTCTTGATATTTGCTCCTTTTAGCTCTATATGATTCTGTTTTTAGGAATAATAACCTATGGACACTTAACCAAGTGGAACACAGATTCTTAAGCACTTGAAGATTGATTACTGATATCAATGAATTCATCTTTTTCTCTATTTTTGTTACAAAGGTGATCATGAGTGTCAAGCCACGATGAGCTGCCGTGTTACTGACAAGGTAGAAGGGAGGGAGATGGACATTACTCGAGTGCCTTCATCACTTAACCATTCAGACAACTTGCCATATGTTCACAAGGTGGGAATACCTCAGAGGCAAAACCTTTTGAAGGAATTCACGGCTACTCTGAAGGAAACTTTTTTCCACGATGACCCTATGCGCCCATTCAAGGACCAACCAAAGTCGAGAAAGCTAGTCCTCGGCCTCCAAAGTCTTTTCCCCATTCTTAAATGGGGAAGAGAATACAATTTCTCCAAGTTCAAAGGCGATCTCATTGCCGGACTTACCATTGCTAGCCTCTGTATTCCTCAGGTGGAGAACTTGGTTAAAATTTTGTAGTCTTTGGTCTCTAGTTTTAGACAATTCTAACAATTCATTACATTTGTGAAACAGGATATTGGATATGCAAACCTTGCAAATCTTCCAGCCCAAAATGGGTTATGTAAGTTTTCTTCTTTGAGAACAGTTTGTCTCCTCTTCGGGTTTTTTGAACTGGACCAAGCAATCCGAGACTCTGAGCACTGAGATTGTAACACGTCAGCATTTTATGGCAAATGAAGGCCAAGATTTGTCCACCCACTCACACGCTCAACATTGAGTTCATATAGACTGATCTGGTAAGTGTGAGTGCGTTGACAAATCTAGGCATTTGTTTGCCACAAAATGTTCACGTTTCGCAATCTTGGTGCTCGGATTGCTCAGTCTAGTTCAAACCCAAACTGGAGAGAAGTCAAGATGATCTTGTTTCTTATCAAAAACCTGCACCTTCCCCAACGATCTGCTTGTTTGGACATAAAACATTTTCTGAAAAATGTCTTTTTTATATTTTTTGGTATTTGGTATAATGGAGTTGATAGAAAACAAACCTATTTGGATAGAAAATAATTTCCACTTAAAAAAGGTGGAAAATGTTTTCACACTAAAACCTTACTAATGCCACCACCACCACTACCACCACCTCCGCCTTTTCACCACCACCCCGCCACCAAAACTTTCCATTAGAAAATGTTTTTCACTGAGACAAACGGAGTGCAAGTCAGTCATGTGAATTATATATCTATTTTTCCTCATATTGCAGACAGTAGCTTTGTTCCACCTCTGGTGTATGCCTTCATGGGCAGTTCAAGAGATATTGCCATAGGACCGGTGGCAGTGGTGTCTCTTCTGCTCGGGACCTCGCTGCAAAATGAGGTTGATCACAAGAAACCTGAGTATCTGAGTCTTGCCTTCACAGCCACATTCTTTGCCGGCATCACTCAAGTAACTTTAGGCTTTTTTAGGTATTCGACACAGTTCCTTCATCTAATTTGTGTGCATTATGGTTCTATTTACCATTTTTTGGGCACTCGTATGGCATTAAAATTCTGGGGTTAATTTTGCTGTGTTATCAGATTGGGTTTCTTAATTGATTTTCTCTCGCACGCTGCTATTGTTGGGTTTATGGCTGGAGCTGCCATTACTATTGCTCTTCAACAGCTTAAAGGTTTGTTAGGCATACGAAAATTTACAAAGAAGACTGATATTGTCTCTGTAATGCACTCAGTTTTTAGTACAGCACATCATGGGGTAAGACTAATCTCTATTTCTTTGTTTCATTGATGAAACTATTGAAACATAACTCCAGTTTTTACTTCTGTTTTTTTTTTTTTTTTTTTACAGTGGAACTGGCAGACAATTCTCATAGGAGTTTCCTTCTTGGCTTTTCTTCTGCTTACCAAATACATTGTAAGAGTTTTTACCTCTTCATTGCCTTTTTCCATGATCCAAACAATCTTAATATACCTCAGTTGTGCCGCGACAAGCTTTCTTCTTATTTCTTGATTTTCTTGGATCAGGGAAAAAAGAACAAGAAATTGTTTTGGGTGCCCGCAATTGCTCCAATGATTTCTGTTATTATCTCGACCTTTTTTGTGTTCATCACCCATGCTGAAAAGTATGGTGTTCAAATTGTAAGTGCTCATCAATGACTTTTATTTTATTTTATTTTATTTTTTTAAATTTGCCTCAATGACATAAGGTAATTGTAAACTAACAATCTTTCATGAAATTTGAAGGTAAACCATATCCAACAAGGTGTGAATCCACCCTCTGCAAATAAAATTTTTTTCACAGGCCCATATCTTGTCAAGGGTTTTAGGATTGGTGCGGTGGCAGGAATGATAGCACTAACAGTATGCAAATCTCTCGACCATCAACCAATTTATTTTTTATTTTTTATTTTTTTTGTTTCAAGCGCTTTGAGTCTGATTCAATAGAGCTTCTAATACCAAATATTTTGGATTTGTAGGAAGCGATAGCGATTGGGAGAACATTTGCAGCTATGAAGGACTATCAGCTAGATGGAAACAAAGAAATGGTAGCGTTAGGAACGATGAACATCATTGGCTCGATGACATCTTGTTATGTTGCCACAGGTCGGTTGGGGCACCAATACTCATGAATCCAAACATGGTGTCAAATTTTTTTCACTTCTGTTGATCTTATTCTGTTGTGGATTTTATGCAGGATCGTTCTCTCGCTCAGCGGTGAATTTCATGGCGGGATGCAATACAGCTGTGTCCAACATAGTGATGTCCTGTGTCGTCCTCCTAACTTTGTTAGTGATCACACCGCTATTTAAGTACACCCCGAATGCAATTCTTGCTTCTATCATTATATCTGCGGTGATGGGACTCATTGACATTGATGCCGTGATCCTCATATGGAAGATCGATAAATTAGACTTCATTGCCTGTATGGGAGCCTTCTTTGGTGTTGTCTTTGCTACGGTTGAGATTGGCCTCTTGATCGCTGTAAGATAAAACAGTGAAATTTCACTATTTTCATGATTTTGATTTGCTCATTTGCATTGTTGAGTTTTGCTATCACGTTTAATGTGGCAGGTCACGATATCTTTCGCTAAAATCCTCCTGCAAGTGACAAGGCCTCGGACTGCTATACTGGGAAAGCTCCCGAGGACTACTGTTTACCGGAACATTGAGCAATATCCGGATGCAACGAAAATTCCGGGTATTTTGATTGTCAGAGTTGATTCTGCAATCTACTTTTCCAACTCCAACTATGTCAAGGAGAGGTATAAATGCTCTTGGCCCTTTTTTAATCTTCTCCATATTGTAAGAGTCGAGATATTTGAAGGATACTTGTTTTGAAAATATGTGATAACATATCTTTTTCTTGGAGGTTTCTTAGGTGTGCAACCCACAAAAGGTGTAAGTGGGTTGCACACCATGTGCCACTCACACAAAAGGTGTAAGTGTAAGGTGTAAGTGTAAGGTGTAAGGTGTAAGTGGAAGGTATAAATAAAATGTATAAGTTGCACACCATGTGCCACTTACACAAAAGGTGTAAGTGCAAGGTAAAAAAGGTGTAAGTGTAAGGTGTAAGTGAACACAAAAAGGTGTAAGGTGTAAGTTGCACACTATAGCATTACCCCTTTTTCTTATGTATTTTTGTTTCCACTTTTCAAAAAATTTAAAAAACAAATAAAAGAAAAAAAAAAAAAAGCCCCTACCAAACTGGCCTTTAAAAGCTCACTTTTTGGTTAAATAAACCAAAATACCAAATAAGCCAAGACTGTTTGGCAAGTCAGCTCTTTCAGCTAGCATTTTTTATTTTGTTGGCTTCTTTGTTTTTGTGTCCAATTTATATTGATGCCAACTGGTTAAAAGCTTGCTTTTTGGGTTTTTTTTTTTTTTTTTTAAAAAAATATCCCAAATAAGCCCAGACAGTTTGGCAGTCAACTTTTTTTAGATAGGATTTGTATAATTTTTTCTCCCCATTAACTTGGCCTTTTTGTTCCAATTTCTATTGAAAATTTTGCTTTTCCAAATGAAACTGTGACTGGAGGTGATTGTCGGCCAGAGATGGTGGTTAGACAGGGTGGAGAGGGAGGAAGGGAGGAAGGAAAAATTGTTTTCAAAACAAGTGAAAACAATTTTTGGTGATTTATTTAAGTCTGAGAGGTGTATGGGTTGGCAAGTAGAAATGGGAGTAATAAAAACATCAACCTTGCTACACACCCCCACTGGGGGTCGACCCCCAGTGACATGGGCTTCCTCCATTGGCCAGTTTTCTTTTTTTTCTTTTTTTTTTTTCTTTCCTTCCAATCCCGCAGTGCCACGTGACACTGGGGGTCACTGAGGGTGGCTTTTACTGGGGGTCTTGCGCATTTCTGTAAAAACATATCTGAAATGCTTTTGTTTACTATTCATAACACTAATTTATTTTTTTTTATTTTTTTTGGGTGCAGGATTTTGAGATGGCTAATTGATGAGGAGGAAGAAGTAAAAGAAAACAACCAACCCAATATTCAATATCTAATTGTTGAAATGTCCCGTAAGCAATTTTTTTCAATGCCTCTCATTCCTATATATATATATATATTTATTTATTTTTGGATGACCAAACTCATTAGATTATAATAATTTAAATTTAATTGGTATTATTATGATCATTTTGTGTTATTTGCAGCTGTTACTGATATAGATACTAGTGGCATCCATGCCTTGGAAGAATTATATCGCAGTCTCCACAAGAAAGATGTTCAGGTATAATAATAATGTTTTAATCCTATTTTAATCCAATTTCAATTAATAAATAAAATAATAAATTAGCTCAACTTAATCACATAAATCACTCACTAACAGTTGAATTTCTTTAATAAAAATTCAGTGAAATCCAAAAATACTTTCGAAATTGGGCTCAATTTCATTTCAAATTCATTAAAAAAATAAAATTTTGTTAAAATTTATACTCAATTTCATCAAATTATTCTATAATGTTGAGTTTATGCAAAAATTGAGAATCAAATTCAATGACAAGAGCTTAGGAAGCAAGTGGTGATTCCTTGACTTCAAATTTGTATTAACATGTTAGTCTCTGATTGATTGGCAAGATGGGAAAAAACCAAGGAAAAGAAAGAGCAATCTTTTCATACTTGACAATACTCCACATTCCAGTCTCTTTTTTTTTAGATTTATCAGAAACAGTTTTAAGCATCCAATCACTTAACAACACAGGTTTAATGTCACATACAAGTGGGGCTATGAGTCAATGAGGGAGGCCTAACCCTTGGCCGACTCCGAATTCACCACCACCACCACTATCATTATGGCCACCACCATCACCCCTAACCATTACCAACCACTAACATGTCATTTTTATGGTCTTAACCAAACACAAAAATATTTTATGTAGAAAATATTTGGACAAATTACCTACACCTCCGTTCAGATTTAACAAAATTACAGATTTTCTTCTAAAATTTTAAAAATTACATTCCGTCCCATTACAATTAACGCCGTTAACGGATATTATAAATTGACTACAATGCCCTTTTGACAAATAAGGGTAAATTACCTACACCCTGTTAAGGTTTAGCTAAATTACAGATTCTCCTCTATGGTTTAACTAAATTACAGATTCCCCCTCAGGTTTAGCTAAATTATCATTTTTAAATAAGTTATGAAATGCAAAATTAAAATAGAAAAACAGCTATCACACTACAAAAAAATAAGGTTTTAAAGACCAAAATTTAGAGATAAAATTATTTTTAGAGAATCAAATATTTTTGTTGCGAAAAGTGTCGTCATTATATTTTTAGCAACGAAAATTGAATATTAGTGATTAATTATTATCTTTTTGGTATCGAATTTTTTATCTCAAAAAATAAACCATTTTAAGACCAAATTATTTTGTCCCTAAAAAATTAGTCTTTAAAACTCTTATATGTTGTAATGTCACACGGTGAAAATATTATAAAATTAACAAATAATTAAATAAGTTAAAAATATAAGAAATAGCTTGTTAAAACATTCTTAGAATATGTTTGGTTTGATTTTTAGAAAAAAAAATTAAATTAATTTAGTTAAGAAATAAAAAAATAAAAAATAATTTTTATTTTTATATAATTTTATCTTTTGAGGGATTAGAAATAATTTTTATAAATTAAATATATTTTTTCATATTTATTTTTATTAAATTAGTTTTTATTTTTTTTCTTCAAAATTCTGAAATTTTTTTCTAAACAACAAATCAAACATGGTTCTAAAAACATAAATTTATATTTTAGTGATGTCAGTTAACCATTCTTAACATTTAGTTAACAGTAGGGGTTAAATTATTATGCGAATATAAATCTCGGGAACAGGATGTAATTTCTAAAATTTTAAGAGAAAATCTGTAATTTAACTAAATCTCAAGAGAGATGTAGGTAATTTGCCCAAGATATTTTTAAAAGCAATTTTCGCCACCTTAAAAAAAGAGGACATGGTTAGACTTCAAAACCGTGTTCAAACACTGAAGACGAACCAGAATGTTGTATGTGCGAATAAAGGATAAATTATAAATACACCTCTTGAGAATTTTTTAAAATACAGATTGTCCTTTGTGATTTAAAAAAGTATAAATATCCCCTTGTCATAATTTTTTATTTAACAAAATTAATTGAAAAAATAAAATTAATAATTATTCTCCTATACAATAATAAAATTAACTAAATTATTAATTGAAACATATTTCTAACATCATTAAAAACTGTTAATTGACTTGATAAATTATTAATAAAAGTGACGATTTGTTATGAAATTAAAAATATTAGGAGGTGAAATGTAATTTCTAGAACCACAGGGAACGATTCGTATTTTAATCAAACGTCTGGGATATATGTGTAATTTACCCGCGAACAAAACATTGATGATTTATGATGATATATTTACATATATATAGCTTAAGTTGTTTTTTTATTTTTATCTTAAAACAGCTAGTACTAGCAAATCCGGGGCAAGCTGTGATTGACAAGCTCCATGCATCCGAGTTTGCAACCTTGGTTGGGGAAGACAACATCTTCCTCACAGTTGCAGATGCTGTCTTAACTTGTTCTCCTAAGATGCAAGAACATTTCCTAGCTTAACAAACAAAACCATCATCCCATGCATCATCAACGTCGATCCAAACAAACTTTTAAAAAGAAAGACTGAAAATTATTTCAACGTGCGTCGACATGATAGAATGATAATATTGCAACCATGTGTTTTGAAAGAGTCTCAAAGAAGATTGAGAAATTGAACTGTAAATGACAGTGGTGGCTTGAGTGTGCCCAAATGGAGATAGAAGGTGAGAAGGCAAAGGGTTTAAAGGTTGTACATACACTTCTTTGGTTAAGCTTGACACTGTATTGTGATGTATTTTTATTCATTACTTTTTGTCTTTTCAAAAGTGTGTTCTCATCTCTGCGTCCACCTTCAATTGTAATCAGGGTGTTTTCCTTTACATTTTCTCTAACACAACGAATTTGTGTTGTGAAGTTCACAAAACGAATCAAAACAAAAACTACTAGTAAAATTTCCTAAAATTGTGTTTTACTAAGAAAACATTTTCTAGGAAAAAAATAATCCATCAAAAACTTTTTCATTGGAAATATTTTTCCACCAGAAATTTGTGAAGAAATTTAAAAAAAAAATGAAAAGAATGTATAAAACTCAATAAAATGAATAAAGTTTGGGGTCTCCTGTGATTGGCCCAAAAAACAGTTTTTTTTTTTTTCAGCCAACCCCAGGCCGACACGTGGCATTGGGGAGGGGGGTCACTGGGGGTCCCAGCATAGTTGAAATAAAATATAGAATTCAAATTTTCATTTTTCATTTTCAAATTATTCCTCAAATCTCTCAATCTCAACCAAACACTCACGACGATCTACAAAAAAAACAAACAAACATGAGACAACATATAAGAACTAATACAAGAAATATAGCAACATAGGCATATCATCCAAGTGTCATACATGGTTAGTAAAAGCAACTCAACAGAATGAATAATAATACTTATCTACTCTCTCTCACATCAAAAAAAAAAAAACCTAATAATACTATTACGGAGTACGGCAATAACAAGTCCAACAGACAAAACATCACGAAAGTCCCTCTTGTCCTCTCTCATCTCTTCTCAACAACCTGTAATAGTTACATAAAAGAAAATGATGCAGCCACTAGAGCCACAATAAGAGATCCAATCGAAACGGCAAGTGCAGCAGAACCAGAGACCCCCGCAACCGGTGCCGGAGCAAGCTCATTTGTGCCTGCAGATGGGCTCAGAGCTGGAGAAATAGCTGCATCACACAGCAATAACATACATGATTTCCATTAATTGATTTCCGAATCCAAGCTGAAAGGTACTCCGAATCCAAAGATGGGATTGGAAGCATAAGTAATTGGAAAAGGACTGAACCAGTACAAATAATAATTCACCCCAAAAACTGGTAGCACGTACCAACATTTAAGCATATACATAATCCTTCAAGAAATAGTTCTTTCAAAAAAGAATAATGTTATATATAAACAGATTTCTTACCAAATTTTCTTATCACTAGAAACAAAAATAGTGGAACTCACATTAATAAATACATGTGGTAGCCATTGCATTTGTGTCTAGTGATAAGAAAATCTAATAAGAAATTCATTTATATATAACATTTTCCTTCAAAAACTGTCATGCATTCTATTGGTGGGAAACCTACATTAGTAAAACCATGCGAATTATTTTGAGTTTACCAAGTATTTGATAACATCTCAATCACAAAAACTCAACTGAGTTTGACACAAAAACAAATATAGATTTAAACATTTGAATCAACAACATATTACTTGTGTTGTAATGCGGTTTGTAATTACCAAGCTTGTTACTAAAAATCTTGACATCATTTAACATGGTTACATTACAGCTAGCAAATGTCATATGTATTTCAAATGTTATCAGTGATGTCAATAGGCTTAGGAGGATTGTCATACTCGCATTCTAGGAAAAAGCCTAAGACCTGGTTTGGCATGTCTTGAAAAAGATAAAAAGTCAAAAAATTACTTAAAAACTTATCACTATTCAAAAAAAAAAAAAATTACACATAAAAAAATACAACTCAACTTTTTACTGGAGTGATGGGCTGTCCGCGTGATTGGTCTGCTTTATTGGTCTACAAATGATTGCCTCCATCGCGGGCAATCATTTAGACTGTGCTGTTCGGCCCGTGGGAGCCACCACGGGTCACATTTTGATAATCTAAACCGTTCAATATGTAGAACTCGTTAAGTACTATATGTCTGTAAAAAATCACGTTGATATCGCTAACTATGGGGTTGTTTGGGTGTGCTAAATAAGTACACTTTTTAGACTAAAAAGTTGAAGAAAAAAATATGGATATTTGAGTTAACTTTTTGTCTTTTTACGAAAACATGTGTAATAAAAAATTATATAAATAAGTATATAGGAGAAGTAAGTGTAATAGGCTATACAGCACTTTTTTTTGGACAGAGTGTAGGAGATAAGGACATAATTGCCTCCTTCGCGGCAACCATTTGGACTATGATGTTCGGCCAATGAGGCCCACCACGAGTCCCATTTTGATAATCTAAATCATTTAATATATAGAACTCGTCGAGTACTATATGCCTGTAAAAAAATCACATTGATCGAATATCAAAATCACATTGATCGAATTAGTTTTTGTTCACTAGTTAACTATAACACCATCCTTTTTTTTATACAAAACTGATTTGATCATATAGTTAGCGATATTCGATCAACGTGATTTTTTACAGGCATATAGTACTCAACAAGTTTTACATATTGAACGATTCAGATTCTCAAAATGTGACCCGTGGTGGCCCCCACGGGCCGAACAACACAATCTAAATGGTTGCTCGCAAAGGAGGCAATCATTTCTAGACCAGTACAGCAAACCAATCACGCGGATAGCCCATCACTTCAGCAAAAAGTTGAGTTGTACTTTTTTATGTAAATTTATTTTTTTTTTTTTGAAAATAGTGATACCTTTTTAACTTTTTAAGTAACTTTTTGACTTTTTGTCTTTTTCAAGACATGCCAAACCAGGCCTATATGATCAAATCAGTTTTGTATAAAAAAAATGAATGGTGTTATAATTAACTAGTGAACAAAAACTAATCCGATCAATGTGATTTTGATATCCGATCAATGTGATTTTTTACAAGCATATAGTATTCGACGAGTTCTACATATTGAACGATTCAGATTATTAAAATGAGACTCGTAGTGGACCCCACGGGCCGAACAGCATAGTCCAAATGGTTGCCCGCGAAGAAAGCAATCATGTCCTTATCTCCTACACTCTGCCCAAAAAAATGTGTCGTACAACCTATTACACTTACTTCTCCTATACACTTATTTATACAATTTTTTATTACACATTTTTTCGTAAAAAAATAAAAAGTTAACCCAAACATCCATCTTTTTTTCCTCAACTTTTTAATCTAAAAAGACAAAAAGTGCACTTATTTAAGACACCCCAAACAACCCACTATGGTTTGGCATACCCCAAAAAATGCAAAAAAACTAAAAAGTTACTAAAAAAGTGATAACTATTCACCAAAAAAATATATAAAAAAATTTATTTTACACAAAATTATTACAAACAACTCTGACGTCCCCACAGACACAGAGCTAACTTTTTTGAAAAAAATTGCATAGGCGGGGTGCACAAACAACACGGTGATGTTCGGCCCATCATGGGCCCCGTTTTGATAATCTGAACCGTTCAATGTGTAGAACTCGTCGAGTATTATATGCCTGTAAAAAAATTACGTTGATCGGATATCGCTAACTACATGATCAAATCAGTTTTGTATAAAAAAAAATGGATGGTTTTATAGTTAACGGTTGAAAAAAAACTAATCCGATCAGATAGCTATCGATATCCGATCAACGTGATTTTTTACAAACATATAGTACTCGACGAGTTCTACACATTGAACAGTTCCAATTAGCAAAACGGAACCCGTGATGGGCCCTCACAGGCCGAACAGCACCGCCCAATTCAATGCCCGAAAAGGAGGGAACCATCTCCTCGCCTATATTCTGCCAACGCTGCCCCTTAGGACATCCCACCATACTACCTATTCTATCCCAATCTTCTCCTATACACTAATTTATACAATTTTTTAATACACATTTTTTCGTAAAAAGGCAAAAAGTTATCCCAAACAACCATCTTTTTTTCCTTAACTTTTTAGTCCAAAAAGTCAAAAAGTACATTTATTTAGGACATTCCAAACAACCCCGCACTTTTTGGACTACAAAGTTGAGGGGAAAAAAAAAATGATTGTTTGGAATAACTTTCTGACTTTTTACGAAAAAATATATATTAAAAAAGTGTATAAATTAGTGTATAGGGGAAGATTGAGATAAAATAGGTAGTACGGTAGAATGTCCTAAGGGGCGTGCAGAGTATAGGCTAGGAGATGGTTCCCTCCTTTTCGGACATTGAATTGGACGGTGCTGTTTGGCCCGTGAGGGCCCACCACGGGTCTCGTTTTGCTAATCAGAATCGTTCAATGTGTAGAACTCGTCGAGTACTATATATTCGTAAAAAATCACGTTGATCGGATATTGATAGCTATCTGATCGGATTACTTTTTTTCCAACCGTTAACTATAACGCCAATACATTGATTTGATCATGTAGTTAGCGATATCCAATCAACGTAATTTTTTACAAGCATATACTACTCAACAAATTATCAAAACGTGACCCATGATGGGCCACCACAGACCGAACAGCACCGTGTTGTTTATGCACCTCGCCTGTGCAATTTTTTCAAAAAAGTCAGCTCTATGTCTGTGGGGAAGTCAGAGTTGTTTGTAATAATTGTGTAAAATTAATATTTTTATTTTTTTTTGGTGAATAGTGATAACTTTTTAACTTTTTTAATAACTTTTTAGCTTTTTGAATTTTTTTGGGTATGCCAAACCATAATGCATACATTGCCAAATATGATTGGTTATTCAGAAAATGAACTCATAGCATTGATATCTAAGCAACCACTCATGTTTTCCGGATCTAGATCTCTCTATGCTAGGTGTTTTTGGAACTTCATAAAAAGCTAGCTTTTAACCTTTTAGCTTTTTTACACAAAAAAACTAAAAAAAGTCAAAAAATCAACTTTTTATCAACTTTCCAGAACACCACATATTGTAATCCATTACATTAAGTAATGAATCTTAATCTGCATTCGGCCATATCTACATTTAATAAGAATTTTGGTAAGATTATTTATATTTGTAGACTTATTGTACTTCCTAAGCCATCAGAAATTTTGGTAACAAGCTTGTTACCCCATTAGTACTAAAAATATAGCACAATGGAACCATATAGTTAGAAATATTCATTCGGCCAAAAATTGATAATATTTGTATTCCCTAGAGCTACAAGGTTTGGGATCCCACATATTGAACTTAGGCCCCTATGGTCATGTGCTACGTGTTTAAAAAACAATCATTTTGAATTGAAAAAAATAGTAAATTATAAATGTACTCCAAAACAAGAGTCACTTGCACTTGCCTATATGAGAAAGGGTGGAGTGCAAGTTGCTTCTTTTTATTTTTTTATTTGGAGCATAATTATTGCCTCTCAATTATAAGGGGCCAAACTAGTTAACAATGATTTGCATTTTTTCTCATGCAATGGCGCAATTAACAATGCTGTGAGGTGTTACAGAGCAAGCTAACTATAGCCAATGGTTTAGCGGGTAGAGGACGAGAGCGAAAAGAAGGAACTCTTCTCTACCCATTAAACTACTCGCCACAATTAACATTTGACAAAATTAACAAAGAGGTTAACAACTCCATTGGACCTGAATTTCAACCTACAAACAGTTTGGCTCCTGACACTAATGAACACCTCCGCGTGTGCATTGTGTATGCTCTAAACTAAAAAACACTTAACACACATTGTAGATGCTCTTATGAGAAATTATTGAATGTCGTGTAACGTGACCATGCCACAAATGAATCTCAATCATTCATTTGTGTGGGTTCACGCAAATAAATAGTTGAGATTCATTTGTATAGACTCACACAAATAAATGGTTGATATTCATTTGTGACATGACCACGTTGCACGGCACTAATAACTTTCGCCAATTAAGAGTTATTTACGAAACCTGAATTCTTTGAAAAAAAATTTTTTATCAAACACGAGATCTTTTGAACTAATTTACCAAAGGCACGTTGTTTCATGAAGTTATGCATGACTACACGAAACAATATGCTTGGGTTTGGGATATGCTAGGGCCTTTGTCCAACAATAACAAAACACAAAATGTAACACATAATCATAAACTAGAAATGCAAGTATTTCAAATTCAATTGTTTTGTTGGATATATAAATAAATAAATATAGAGTCAGCTTGCATAACTTCAATATTTTCCTTTAGATCAGCAGAAAACAAGGCACTAAAGAATAAAATACAAATATACATTGACATCGGTAAGACTGTGTTTAGATCTAGGATTTGTGAAAGGAAAAGAGAAAGGAACGTTATAAAAATTTAGCTTCCTCAAATCCTAAATCCAAACAGAGCCTAAATAGGTAAATTGTGATTGCAAATCAAATAATAAATAAATAAATGAAACAGACAGATGGCATATCAATGAGAGATCGGATAGGGCAAAAAAAAACATACCAGGAGCAGCACCGGCGACAAGACTCACTGCAAAAAAATAAAAATAAATAAATAAAACCAATTTTGTAAACATCCATCCAAACATGCATGATAGTGTTCAACAAAGCGATATGAGAACAATAATAAATCTCAAAAAAAAAATTAATAATTCCAATGGAAAATGTTTTCTGGGAATAGAAAAGTGGCCAAAAATGGGTTCTTTCAAAACAACCGCACAAAGATATTTTCCTGGGAAACAAACAAATCAAAGGGAATGCAATACAGCCTAGCAAAGGGTAGAAAGTAGACACTATTTCGTGTAAAAAACGTACACCAAAAAAATAAACAAATCAGAAAACTAGCAGGAAAAACCAAATAAGGCTCTGTTGGCGGTTGGTAAATCGACGAAATTACCCCTATCATATAAGAACATTGGCCAAACAACCCAGGAAAATTTCTCTCTAAACATTTTCTCGTTTAAAAAAAGAGCGACCGTGAAAAGACTTACACCCCACAGTTGTTGACGGAAAGATAAATGTCTTCGAAAACAAATATTTTCTCGGGAAACAAACAGAGCACAGTGGGTGAAATACAAACCCGGGTAGAAAAAGGCTCTATTGGCTGTTAGTAAATTGACGAAATTACCCACATCATATAACAACATTGCCCAGGCAACCCAGGAAAATTTTATCACTAAAAATTTTCTAGAAGAGAGAGACTGAAACGCTTGCGTCACAGACAGAAGTGGGTTCAAGGAAGAAATGTCATTCAAAACAAATATTTTCTTGGGAAACAAACAGAACAAAGGGGGTTTAAGGCCAAGTTTGGGTTCTCCCAAATAATTCAAAAAATCACTCAAAAAGTTAAAAAGTTAATACTATTCACTAAAAGTCAATAATTACGGCTGCACAACTTCCAATTCAAATTTTTCTCTAAAAATCAATTTTCACAATTTTTTATTACACATTTTTTCATAAAAAGTCAAAAATTAACCCAAACATCCATATTTTCACAAAAAGTGCAGTTATTTAGTCTTCTCAAACTCGGCCGCAGGTAGAAAGAAAGAGAAACGAAACAAATAAAACCCAGTTGGCTGTTGGTAAATTGACGAAACTACCCACATCATATAAAAAAGGAAAATGCAAGACACCCCCAAATAATCTACTAAATGTTTTACCAAATCTCTCCTATGGATGTGTGAGAGATTTGGTAAAACTTTTGGTAAATTATTTGGGGTCTCTAGCATCACTCCATCAGAGTCAAACAAATTTTCTCGCTAAAAATTTTCTAGGGAAAATGAAAGACTTACATCGACAGTTACTGACAGAAGGAGCAGAGAGATGGCAGGCAGTGGGGAGAGCCAAGGCCTTGGTAATGTTCAAAGTGATACCCAACTGAGCACTGTTCTTGAAGACCTCGCAGAGACACTCGGCGTTAGATTTGAGCACCGTTTTAAGGCTGGAGCAGCAAGTTCCCTCCGGCTTCTTGACGGTGCTGCCGTTGGTGACGTAGGAGAGGCAGTCCACCATGTTGCCGACCAGGGTGAAGCAGTCGACGGCCGGCGCCGGAGCGGCGGCGTGAGAGTGGGAGTGAGCAGAGTGTGCAACGGAGAAGACGCCGATGCAGAGGATGGAGAAGAGGAGAGTGGTGGTGGCCGTCTTCGTCGACATGGTTGGAGGAGAGAGAGGATCGGTGAGGGGGTTTCCGGAAGTCTCTCTCTCTCTGGTTGTGGTTGTGGTTGTGGTTGTGGAGCGAGGAGAGATGTGTCTTGTGTGTGTGAACGGTGGGAAAGGGAATGAGAAAAGGGTTTCTTGGGGATTGTGATGTGAACATCATATATAATTGATTTTTGAATTTTTAATTATTTTAAAGTTGGATAAATAATTTGATAATTATAAAAGAGAAAATACAATAATTATGTTTAAAAATATCAACTATTAAAATGTATAACTTTCCAATGTTAAAAAAATTTATAACTTCAGAAATTGATAAGTTTTAGGGAAATATGAAACCAGTAACATAAATTATTACATTAGAAATGAATTTTTTTTTTTTTTTTGGTAGAACTCTAATACATGGCGATGACTTGTATCATGCACATAGAGGATTTATATTATGCACATAATTATACCATCATAAAAAAATAAATAATCTTTGACTGTCCTATTGATTTGATATTTTTTTAAAATTTTATGACTTATTTAAAAGAGCAATGCTACGTCGCTCGAAATTAGCCTCTCTGAATCCCCCTAAACGACGAAACGACGTCGTTTCGTCGTTTTAATTTTTTTTTTTTTTTTCAATCAGAAAATCAGAAGAGACGAAGAAGAAGAAAGAAAGCAGAGAAGAAGAAGAAGAAGAAGAAGAAGAAGAAGAAGAGAGGGAACAAAGAGGAGGAGGAAGAAGCAGGGACTGGAGCTGCGACGATCCATCTCCGAGCTGCGACGATGGCGGAGCTGCGACGATGGCGAAGCTGCGACGATCGGACGGTCGGCCGGAATGCAGGGGCCTCTGTGTGTGTGTCTCCCTCTCTCCTCTCCGCTCTCCCTCTCCCTCTCTCCCTCTCCCTCTCCCTCTTCCCCCTGTCTGTGTTTGAGCTCGAAAAGCTTCGAAAATGGAAGAAAAAAAAGAAAAAAAAGAAAAAAAAAGCCTAATGCCCAAAACGACATCGTTTTGGGCATTAGGGGGATTAGGGGGGGCAAATTTTCGAGCTACCAATCTTTATTCTATTTAAAATTTGTTTTGAAATCAATAGAGGTGTTTTGGGAAGTTAGTAAAAAGCTAACTTTTGACTTTTTATTAAACTTTTTAATTTTTTGAAAAGTGATTTGAGAAGTTGGTAAAAAGTTGACGTTTAATTTTTTAGTTTAATATTTGTTTATGGTATCAAATCAAATTAAAATGATCAAAAATACCCTTACCTAATATAAGAAATTTATTTTTTTATTTTTTTGTCATAGGCCCCAATTTGTAATTTTACACTTGCATTTTTGGCACTTCCTAAACCAATTTTGTTGCATTTTTGCCACTTGTGTTTTTAGACATTTTGACAAAAATGTGACTTTTTATTTTAATTCTCAAAACGGCACATATATATATTGAGTTATAATTTCTCCTATTATGAGTTATTTTGAAAAATTAATTAAAAGTTGGATTTTTAATTTTTTAAATTTTTTTAAAAAAATGTATAAAAAACTAAAAAGATAATGACTCAAAAAATCCAAAATATCAAAAAGTTAATTTTTAACTAACTTGTCAAAATAGCCCTATATGGGTGATTGTGCTATGTCTCAAATTTGTGCGTTTTGTGTCAATACTTTTCTATCCATAATTTTTTATTTGCACATGAGAGTTTCTGTTTTGGGAAGAGATTTATTCAGATAAATTTAAGCTAAACAAATTTAGTGGATAAATTATTAATCTTATCAAATTTTTAATAATTATATAGGTGTAGTTGTACAAGAATAATTTAGAAATAAAATTTGCATGAGTAGTGGTTTATACACTTGAGTTTCGTTTGGTTTTAAACGTCACATCTAAATCATAATCATTACACGTTTCTCTTACAAAAGTCAAAAAAATCAAACCAAATGAGACTAAAAAATTCAGACTGAAAAAGTCCCAACACAAAAAAGTCGGTTGAAAAAACCAATGCCAAACGAAGACTTGATAAGGTCTTGTTTGGAAATATGTTGTTTTAGTTAATTTTTTGATTTTTTGGAGCTTGATTTTGGGAAGATATTTGTCTTTTTTTTATAGTTGATTTGCTGGTTATAAGAGAAAAAATAAAATGATTATAATTTAAATGTACTATTTTATCTTCTTGACTATTTTAGAGCATCCACATCAATTGAGGTAAAATAACAAAAAGTTCAAATATAGCTAGTAAATCATAAAATTCTTCATCCATTAGTCTCAACAATTTTTTTCTAAATTAACTTTTTGTTAAATTTGCTACAGTACTTCAACAACTTTGTTGAGTTACTGTTCATTAGCTACATGATTTTTTATTATATTTTCTAGAGCAAAACTGGGCCACAATCATTAAATCGGTCGTCCACCAGGATGTCTTCCCGGATATCTTACCGGATGTCCTGTGAGTGCCTATAGCAAAAGAAGAAAAATACCCAAAATTAGCCTAACCGGTCGACCTGCCGGTCAACGGCATTTTTTTTTTTTTTTTTTGGCATTTTTTAAGAATTGTTTGGGTGGCATCTCATCAATTTAATAAAAAAATAAATAATAACAAATACAATAAAAATTTAATATTTTAATAAGATTGAGTTAGAATAAAGAGTTTGATGGAATGAATACTAAAAAGGTGACTAGCTAAAACAATAAAAGTAGATTTTTTTTTACGACCCCGCTACGTAGCTCGACATTTGTGGCTCGAAATTGGCTCGAAATTGTTTTTCCTTCTTCCCCATTTCTTCTTCACACAGCCACACAGCCATTTTACCTTTAGATCATCATCAACAAACATCATCAAAAGGTGAACAAATGTTTCTGGATCAAAATCAAAATGATCCAGATTTTTATCAGATGATTCCAAGCATCAACACTTTGGTTCCAAGCATCAACATTTTTATCAGATGATTCCAAGCATCAACACTTTTTATCAGATGATTTTTATCAGAAAAAAAAGAGAGAAGAAGTAGAGAAAAAAAAAAAAAAGAGAAGGAGCTGCGCTGCTGGGTTAACATCAAAAAAAAAAAAAAATCATCATCACCATCAACATCACAGATCCAGATCGCTGTTGGGTTCCATCTGCAGATTTTGCCCTTCATCTTCAGTTTTGAACATCATCATCTTCAACATCATCATCATCATCTTCATCAACAATCAAATCCAGATCTACTGGAAAGGGCGACCGATCATCGACATCACCGACCCCGATCACCGACCGCCCCTTTCTCTCTTCCTCTTCTCCCCACCGATCGCCTCCTCTCTTCCTCTTCTTTTCTTCTCCTCCTCTCTTCCTCTTTTCTCCTTCTCTCTCTCTTTTCTGTCTCTGAATCCGAAAAGCAAGACAAGGAGAAGAAAAGAAAAAAAAAAAAAAATCGAACCCAAAACGACGTCGTTTTGGGTTCGAGCCAAATTCGAGCCCCTCCTTTCGAGCTACAGATCATTTTCGTTTTTTTTATAATTTGACTCAAAATTTATTGAGACTGATGCGGATGCTCTAAAATAATTTTATCTTTATTAGCTATTTTAGCCCAAATTTAACTTTCCAAACAGGTACCAAGTATGTTGTTAAAATTATAAATATATATATATATTGATTTAAAATTTAATTTCTTGTGATAAGAAGTTATATGTAATTTAAAAGAGAATATTTTGAAAATAAAAAATAAAAAATGTAACATTTTACATCATTTCAGGTGTAGATTTATATATAAATTAGAAATTATGGTGTACGCCATGCGTGCCAATACCATTATTTTACTTTAAAAAATAAAATTATAAAAAATTAATTACCAAAAAGTCCTGTCTACATATTTGGTGGTAGCTTAGGTCCTGTCAAAAAGTTTTTGAACCAATAAGTCCCATTTATAGGTAAAAAGACGTTTTGCTCTTTAATCCCAAAACTGAAAATGTCTCAATTTCAAAACTGATAATGTTCTCAATTTTTTTCATAATAAAAATTGAGAATATTATAAACTGAGAATGTTCTCAATTTCAAAACAAAGAATGATTTCAGTTTATAATTATCAAAATTAAGAAATTTCTCAATTTTTTTTCTAATATTAACTGAGAATATTATCAGTTTTGAAAAATTTCTCAATTTTTTTCATGATTAAAATTGAGAATATTATCAATTTACTCTCTCTCTCTTACATTTACCTTCTCCACTTCTCCAATGGTTGGAGACGCACAGGTATAAGGAATAGGATAATAGGATAGGGAAATTTGGGAACTGAGATGAAAAGTAATTCTATTTACCTTTCCCTTGTTAAATTTGGAATCCAAACACAACCGTACTAGTCACAAATTAACCAAAATAAGCAAGACAACTATAACAATCAACAAAGTATGAGACATAAAAAAAAAAAAACTGATATGAATCCATTGAAGCTTCTTGAAAGATAGAAGAGACTCAAAAACAAATTGGTTGGCTATCCAGAGGCAGTTATTACAACTGGAGAGACAGCAAGCTCATCTTATGAATATGTTGCAGGTCTGTTAAATTTATTTGCACTGGTTCCTATATCTGCTTATCTCACTCCAGTTTTCATGCATCGCAGGATTTCATGGGTGGGTCCCATAACGGCATGGTTACTCCAGAGAACAAAGTACGAGGTCTAGAGAGAGTTGTCGAGGACATGGCACGCGACTTGTCAATATCCTCAGGTCGAAGAGGTAGTAATTTTATGATGGGATTTGAGGGATCTTCTAATAGGGCTTCAAGCAAGTACAACGGCTTCCCTAACTACTCTGGTACTAAGTTGGGGAGAAGCGGTGATGGGTGGACCCCGTTTACGGAGAGGTATACTGCATTTGATAGTATATTGTCAACAATGAGAGGAAGAGGACCTCCTTGGAGATCTGATGTTCCTGATGCTTGGGACTTTCACACAGATGGAAAAAATGGACAGATGGCCTCTAAGAGAGTCATGGGTGGTGGTCCGGTGGATGGTAGGTCCCCTAAGTCAGACCATGAGAGTGACCAGATTGGTGGCACGAGAGCTTGGGATAAAGGGGTTGGACCTATTAGGATGGAGGAGGTCTTGGAAGGGTATGGGTCTATTAAAAATTAATGGAACTTGAAAGAGTAAATAATTTTATTTAGGACTTAATGGATTATAAGTTCACAAAATGAGACTTGTATGTAAATGTCCTAATTATAAATTGTATAATTAAATTGAAATTAAAAAAATTGAAATGAATTTGAAATAAAAGTTGAGAGATTTTTTTAAAAAAAATTAATGCATAATTATCCATATAAATGACAGTAGGGATATTTTTTATTAAAAAAAAAAAAACTCAAAAATATGATCCTTTATGAAAATGCTTCACAGATCATGTTTAGTGCCCTGAAATTGGGGGCACTAATGCCCCGAAATTGCCATACAAGGCAAAAAAAAAAAAAAAACAAAAACAAAAACAAACAAAGTTACCCAATTTAAAAATTAGGGATATTAGTGTCCAGTTTTTAGTGCCACAAAACATTTCTGAATGCTTCACTTCTATAATAATGCAGAAGATATAGATAGATAAATAATATAAAAATATAAAACAACCGTGCTAGGGAGCTCGAAAGGGCTCCCCCTAAAGTCCCCCCGAATCGAAAACGACGCCGTTTTCAGCTTTTTCAATTTTTTTTTTTTTTTTTTTTCCAGAATCAGAGGAGGAAGACGAAGAAATAGAGGGAGGAAGGAGGAAAGAGGAGGGAGGAAGGGGAGGAGGGAGGAGGGGAGGAGGAAGGAGGGACTGGAGGGGGCCATACCAGTGGGAGGAGGCGGAGGTGGGACCGGAGGCAACGGCGGTGGTGCTGCGACGGCAGGGCTGGGTAGCGACGCGGGGCTGGGCTGCGTCGACCGGGCGACGGCGGCGAGGGGCTGGCGACGATCTCTTCTCTCTTCCCTCTTCTTCTCTCTCTCTCTCCCTCTCCCTCCGAGCTGTTGCAGGTTGAAAATGGAGGAAGAAAAAAGGAAAAAAAAAAAAACGAAAGCCCAAAACGACGTCGTTTTGGGCTTTCGGGGGTGGAAAATTCGCACTACCAAGCTTTATCCAATATAAAAATGGATAGAGAGAGAGAGAGAATGGAGTTGCTTTTTGGGGGAGGGGAGGAGAGGGAGAGACGTGCGCGAGCACGCAGGGTTGACGCGTGTTGGAAATTCCATTTGTTCACGTGAAGAGAGATAGTGAGATAGAAAGCACTTTTTGAAATTTGCAAATTAGCTTTTCTCGAAAACTAGTTCAAATTTTGTAACGGTGGTCCTAGATATATTAATTAATGTATTAATTATGATATTAGTATTTATCATATTCATTAATCATATTATAAATATCAAAAATTTCTTAAATTATATCACATAATTAATTGTCACATTAGTTAATACATTAATTAGTGCATATAATATTATTCATTTTTTAAATACAAAACCAAAACGTCAATGGCTGCATTTGGTAGAACAGTGAAAATGTGATTATAAATTATAAGTTAATAAATTATAGCTTATAACTGTAAATATAAATTGTTAATGTGTTTGATGCAACTATGGAATTATAGATTTAAATAGTAGAATAGTGTTTGATTGATAAGTTGTAAAATAACTTTTTGTTATGTAATTATTTTTTTTGCCCTTATATAATATAAAAATGATTATTTTGTCAATTTTTTTAGTTGGCCTTGTTTGGGGTGCACTAATAAGTACACGCTTTTTATGTTTTTTATTTATTTTTCATCTCATTACCTCTTTACTTTTCTGCACATCTTTTATAAAAAGTAAAAAAATACACTTATTTAGATCATCCCAAACCACCTAAATAAAAGTTAATATAATTAGTATTACAAAAATTATTATTTTCATTAATAGTATCAATTAATATAAAATTATTTCATTTTTCATTATAAATTAATTAGTGTGAATTAATAGCTTAATTAGCGTCAATTAATATTAAAATTATTAATTAGTATCAATTAATATAAAATTTATTTCATTAATGACTAAAATACTTAATTATTATTTTTTTATTATTAAAAAAATACTGAAAACCTCCAGAAATTTAAATATATATATATATATATATATTAATTGATATTTTTGTAATTTATTAAAAATTGTTACAAAATATACCAATTCAATTTTTTTTCCCTTATCTTCTTTCTTTGTTAATTTTGTTTAATTTATTAAAATTAATACCAATTAATATATATTTCATTACATATTTTATATTATATTTCTTTACATATTATTTGTTATTTAATAAAAAATTATTTTAGTGTGATTTAATAAAAAAATTGTTATTTTATATATATATATTTATATTAATGTTGGGTACAGGCCGGAGATGGCTCGCCGTTGCCGTCGCCGTCGAAACAACGTCGAAGATGCGCGCAAGAGAGAGAGATTGCGAAGAGAGAAGAGAGAAGAGAGAGAGAGATAGAGATAGAGAGCTCTGATTCGTTGAAAGAGAGCTCTGGTTCGACCAGATTGCGACCAGAACCCTAGCTTGGTTGTCCAACCAGATCACGAAGAGAGAGAGAAAGACAGAAAGAAAAGAGAGAGAGAGAGAGCTCTGATTCGCCACTGTCAGGCTATCTCGCGAAGCCGACAAAATCATGGAAGGTTAGGTTTTCAGATCGCGATCATGTCGTCGATGGCTGTGGTGACGAGAGGCGGCGACGGAACAGATCGTGCCCTAACTACCACCTCTAGTTCGAGAGAGAGCTCTGGTTTGTTTGCCGGAAATCGCCTCTCCTCTCTCTCCTAAGTGAACAATGTTTGAGAATATGGGGTTTATATAGTTGGATTTTGGTAATAGTTGAGATTGACTAAAGGCATTTAAGTAATTTTGCTCCTCAGTTTTTAAAATTGTTGCTTTGCATTCTTGCTTAAAATTGTTGCATCTATTTGCGAATACTTGCTCATTACAGCTTGCTGCATTTGCATGATCATTTGGCTCTGTGCATGTTGCTTTGCATTTTGCCCCCCTGCCTGCGGGTACATATCTCTGTTTATCTTGTATGATTGTCTAAGTTTTCGGCCTTATCAAAAATGGGTCGTCTCTGGGCTTTGACATTCACTCCTGTCATTGTTATGACTTCCGAGTTCTGTCAAAGAGGGGCAACTGTAGACACCCCATTTTTGACCGACCTTAAGACTCAGACGTCACCGATTGAGCGCTCGGTGAGGTTGCATATTGTGCTCGTTCAGAAGTCTCAGAGTCGCGGCCGTGCGCCATGCCTCCGGACTTCCGAACTCTCTTCTGTGTCTCGCATCGGTTTGCGAACCAGACTTGGTTTTCTCTGTTTTCTTTCCTGAGGGGAGGGAGAGGTCCCGTAGACCATCTCTCAGTGGCCGTGGGCTACATTTCATGGCCGTAGGCCATTTTGCCCATTTCGGAGCCCGGTTCCCGGTTTTCGGAGCCGTCAGGCCGTGTGCCTTGGTTCGGGACCACCCAACCATCTCCGATTCCTCCGGTTTTTGGCATGCATCTCATTTACTCCCTTTCGAGGGACACTGGGGTCTTAGATACCCACTTCGTGGCCGAATGCCACTTTCGGTGCTTAACGGCCTATTTTCGGGATCCCGAACCGCGCGTTTTGGCCCCCGAGCCTTCGTTTTGCATCGGTTTTTGTTCATCTTTGGCAGGTACCTCTGTTTTATCACCAGGAAGATCACTGGAGGGTGGGAGGCTAGCAATGGTCTCAGCAACCAGTTATGCTCTTCCGGCGCCCCCCGGCGCCCGTTTTCCTCACTTCCGGGCTAATGTTGAACACCCTAGGGCCATTTTCTTCAAGCCAAAACCACATATTTGTGTTGTACACACATGGGAGGACCCTAAAAGTGCATGGCCGGCCAGTAATTCCATTTTTCATTTTTGAACCTCTTTGAAAAATGGTCTATTCTCTCTCCTGTTTTAGAGTTGCCAGATTTGAACCACAGGGTTGTGTTGAGGAAACCTGGGAGGACACCATCATCTGGTGGCCGGCCAGCATTTCTTTTGGCCCATTTTCACCCTTGGCCGGCCGGCCATAGGGGGTGGCCGGCCGGCCACCTGCAACAAAGTTAGCTGGCCGGCCATGCTCCTTGGGAGGTGTGTCTTACAGCTGTGTAGCTGTTTCCCCCAGAAAAGATCTGTATCCGGAGGATATTTTGGAGGGGAACACTTGGGTGCATTTCCCTCCACCTTTGCCCTCCTCTTTTGGTCCATATAAGGAGCCTCCCAACTCTTAGGCTAGGGTTAGAAAAACTCTCTTAAGAGCTTAGATACATATCTCTCTCCATCTCTCTCAAATCTTCAAGTTTTGGTTCCATCTCTTCATCACCATCAAGCACCACCACCACTACTCTATTTCCAGCAGCTAGGAGAGCTTTCCAGCAGCTAGGACGCATCCATTCTTCAAGCAAAAAGGCAGCCAAGACTTGTCTACAAGGGTAAGTACTCCACCCTCTTTTCTAGCTCATTTTTGGTTCATTTCTTGGCCCTATTTCTATACTGTTTTGAGCTCCGACCAATACTGAAAGTGGTCCTCTTTTGAGCTCATTTTCATCTTTGTTGAAGGGCTCAACCCTGTTTGAGATCCCTAACTTGCACATGCTTCAATATCATCTTATATGCCACAATATTGCATGCTATTTCTAGCCTGAGAGTGATCTGTTTTCGAGCATAATGTAAACTGTGAGTGGGCCTATTTTGAGCCCCTATTCAATATTGAAGAAGGGCTCAACCCTGTTTGGCCTCTCTATCATGCACTTGCTTCATAATCTCTCATATTTACCGTAAATTTGCATGATTTTTTGACCTACATGTAGTCTGTTTGGAGCATGTCATGAACTGTGAGTAAGCTTATTTTGTGTCCCTCTACAACATTGTAGAAGGGATAAACCTTGTTGGGGGTCTCCATGTTGTGCTTGTCTTTATATCCCTCTTTGGCCCCCATTTTTGCATGCTTTCTTAGGCCATTTTAGCTTCTGTTTTAGGCCATGAGCAGTACTGAAAATATCCATATTTTGGCCTTCTTGTCATGTTTTGTTAAGGGTCCAAGGCTGTTTGATGAATGTATGGCATACCTCATGTTCTAGCCTTTGTTGGCTTCATTCTTGCATGGCATTTTTAGCAAGTTTTCATACTGATTTGAGGGTTGTCATAAACTTTAAGTGTGCATATTTTTGATCCCTCATCAGTGTTGTAGAAGGAAATTTTTCATTTTGAGCATCGCATACATCACTTGTTTCAATACCCCTCTCTTGGCCCCATTTTTGCATGCCATTGTTGTCCTATCTATGCTCACTATTTCGCCATGTTTTGTACTGTAAAAATGCTATTTTGGGGCTGCCTTGCTACTGTATTTTCATTCCATGTCCGTATTATGCATGTTTAGTATGGCTGTAGGCCATTTCGGGTGCTTAATATCGCATTTCGGGACCATTCCGTACATTTGGTGTCATTTCCCCACCTTTCGGACTGTTTGCATCATTTGTGAGTGCTGAAATTCCATTTGCATGTTTGCATATCATATTTCATGTCATTTCATGCCTTAGGGCCATCGCTTCGGTTTGCGCGCCCGTGTGCACGCATTTCGAGGCGCTTCATTTTCATCCATAACATTTTTATTCACAGATTACTAGGCTATAGGCAAGCTAATCAGCGTCCTCGGGTGCCAACCCTACACAGTTGCAGAAGAAACACACACTAAGTTACACACTTGGGATTAGTAACTTAGCCTCTATCTTGGCTTGGTGTGGTTCTATAACATTACCCTCATTAAGATACCTTAAACATGGCCTAGGAATGCCTAGGATGGAATGAGGATGCAGGAATGTACTTTAAAACACTTTTCAAAATTTGCTGAAAACAGGGGTCTCACTCGAGCGCGGTTTTCTTGCTCGAGCGAGCTTACCAAAACTGAGGAGTCGCTTGAGCATAGATTCCCTTGCTCGAGCGGACTGTAAAAATGCAAAAAGTATTGGTTGCTGAAATTCTCCGCTCGATGCTTGCTCGAGCGTAGGTCTCGTCGCTCGAGCGTGCGTCTGCACACGCAAAAAAAAAAAAACTTGAGAGCTTGCAATCTATGCTCGAGCCAGCATTCCATCGCTCGAGCGGAGCTCTGAACACAAAGGTGGTCGCTTGAGCGTGGAAGCCAAAATCTGGGTTTTCCAGATTTGCTTCCAAAGCTTAAACCAAGAATCAAACATGCCAAAACTCATCCTTTTGGGCCAATTTTCTGGAAAACACTAAGAAACTTATAATACAACATGTTTTGAAGATCATTTTATAAAATCGAAGCCCAAAAGTATGTCAATTGAACACAATTCCAATGAAACTTTCGTGAATAATGCAAGAACATAACATGCATGAGTTCTCATGAACTCTAATGCTCCAAAACATGATCAAATGAAAGATTGAACTCTAAAACATGGTGAATTCTTGGACCACAACTAACATATGAACATGCATGTAAGAATTTCATGAAAAATAACTTCAAACTCTATGATATGGACATGCATGCATGAATTCACTCTTAAATCAACACTTTAAGCTAATTCTTGACTCAAATCACCAATTTTTCCATAAACCAAGCATGAAACAACTTAAGTTCATAATTAAAAGAATGAATTTCCTACCTTTAGTCTTGAATTCCAAATGTGGTAGCTCAAATATGAAATTTTCCTTCAATCCCTCTAATTTTCCAAGCCAATCTCTAGATGAATCAATTTTCCTCTATTCTCCCTCTCTCTCATGGTTTGGTCTTGAGGAGATGGTGAAATGATAGTGCCAAACACATATGAATCAAGACTAAATAAATGGTCTAGAATTAATCCACTCAATGGCAATTGTGTAATAAATTCAAACTAATGTAATTTAACATTATTTATTCTAATTTAATCATTCCAAATCGAATTTTAATTAAATCTACCATAAAATCATATAATTCCTAATTAGCATATAACACTAAACAATTCCTAAATCGGTCGCCGATAAGGCTTTCAATTCACAGTTCGAAATTAAAACATGAACAGATCATTCAATAATAGATAGATAGAAATGCATTCTAAACAACACACTTACACAACAATTTAGGATTTCATCTTAATCAATTACTTATCATGCTTAATCACAATTTAACGCTAATTAGAAGTGAGGGTTGTCATAATCTTCCCCCCTTAAAAAGAGTTTGGTCCTCCAAACTCGAATTACCTTCATTTTGGAAGAACACTGAATCCAGAGGGAGCAATTCAGGATATCTTTTCATCATATCGTCTTCCCTTTCCCAAGTGGTATAAACGCCACCATGGTTTTGCCAATCCACTTTCACTAACGGGATTTCCTTATTTCTCAACTTCTTGATTCGTCGGTTTACAATCTGAATAGGCCGTTCTTCATAAGTGTAATCATCACTTAACACCACACGGGTAGGCTCAATAACATGGAAAGGATCCTGAAGATAATCCCTCAACATTAAAATATGGAAGACATTATGCATATGCTCCATTTCAGGAGAAAGCGCTACTTGGTACGCCACTGGATTAATCTTTTCAATGATTTCATATGGCCCAACATATCTCAGTGCTAGCTTACCCTTAGCCCCAAAACGAGTCTGTCCTTTCATTGGTGTCACTTTAACAAAAACATGATCACCCACTTCATATTCCCTGTCTCGCCTTCGTACATCCGCATAACTTTTCTGTCGGCTTTGTGCAGTTTTCAATCTTTGTTGAATCAGTTTCACCTTTTCTGTGGTCTCGTGTACAATCTCGGGCCCAAGTAAAGGCCCATCTCTAACTTCTGCCCAGCAAATAGGAGACCGACATTTTCTGCCATATAAAGCCTCGAAAGGCGCCATACCAATGCTCGAGTGAAAGCTGTTGTTCTAGGCGAATTCAGCTAAAGGTAAATGACTTTCCCAATTTCCTTGGAAATCAAGAACACACATACGCAGTAAGTCTTCCAGAGTCTGGATGGTTCTTTCTGATTGGCCATCTGTCTGAGAATGGTATGCACTACTCAGTCTCAATTCGGTACCCAATGCCGTTTGCAGACTTTGCTAGAATCTCGATGTAAACTTTGAGTCCCTATCAGAAACAATAGACACAGGCACTCCATGCAATCTGACAATCTCATCAATATAAATTATAGCCAATTTGTCCGCATTATAAATTGTTTTGACAGGTAAGAAGTGAGCAGATTTAGTCAATCGATCAACAATAACCCAAATTGAATCCATACCTTTACTGGAGCGAGGCAATCCAACAATGAAATCCATGGTGATATGTTCCCATTTCCACTCCGGTATTGGTAAGGGCTGAAGTAAATCTGCAGGTCGTTGATGTTCAGCTTTGACTTGTTGGCAATGTAGGCATTTCGATACAAACTCGGCAATTTCTTTCTTCATTCCTGGCCACCAGAAATTTAGTTTCAAGTCTTGGTACATTTTTGTATTTCCTGGATAGATGGAAAGTTTTGAATTGTGGCCTTCCTGTAAAACTCGCTTTTTCAATTCAGGATCATTTGGTACACACAACCTTCCCTGAAATTTCAACACATTGTTTTCAAATTTAAGGTCCGGCCTTGGTTTGGATTCCCGTTCATCAATGATCTTTTTTAGAAATTCATCTTGTTGTTGTTTCTCTTTGATCTCTTCAATGAGTGCTGGTTGAGCAGAAATAGCGGCTAATGTCCCACCTTGTTCGCGCAAAACAATTTCAACTTCAAATTTTCCAAGGTCATGTAACAGTTCTTTCTGTCCGGTGAGTAAACAGGCCAAATTCCCAATTGATTTTCGACTAAGTGAATCAACAACGGTTTTTGCTTTCCCCGGATGGTGCCAAATTTGCAAGTCATAGTCTTTTATCAGTTCTAACCATCTCCGCTGTCTCATGTTCAACTCTTTCTGTGTAAAGAAATATTTTAAACTCTTGCGATCGGTGTACACCTCACATGTTGCCCCATATAAGTAGTGGCGCCAAATTTTTAATGCAAATACCACTGCGGCAAGCTCTAAGTCATGAGTCGGGTAGTTCTTCTCATGTGACCTCAGTTGTCGGGAAGCATATGCAATAACTTTACCATTCTGCATTAGTACACATCCCAAACCCTTATAAGACGCATTACTAAAAATAGTAAATCCATATGTACCTAAGGGTAGGGTGAGAATCGGTGCAGTCACAAGTCGAGTCTTCAATTCTTGGAAAGTTGATTCTCTCTGATCGGTCCAGTCAAATGATATTCCCTTTTGAGTCAACTGAGTCAATGGCAGAGCAATTTTGGAAAAATCTTTCACAAACCTTCGGTAGTACCCGGCTAAACCCAAGAAACTCTGAACTTCAGTGATATTAGTCGATCGAGGCCAATTCACCACTGCTTCAATTTTCTATGGATCAACTGAAATACCATTCTTACTAATCACATGCCCCAAAAACATGACGTTATTAAGCCAAAATTCACACTTTGTTAGTTTTGCATACAATTTCTGTTCTCTTAAGGTCTGTAAAGCAATTCTCAAATGATGTTCACGTTCTTCCTTACTCTTGGAATAAATCAAAATGTCATCTATAAAAACAACCACAAATTCATCGAGGAATGGTTTGAAAATTCTGTTCATAAGATCCATAAGTTCAGCAGGCGCATTAGTAACTCTGAAAGGCATAACAAGAAATTCGTAATGTCCGTACCTTGTTCGGAAAGCGGTCTTTTCAATGTCCTCTGCTTTTACTTTCAACTGGTGATATTCGGATCTAAGGTCAATTTTGGAGAAAACTTGAGCACCTTGCAATTGGTCAAATAAATCATCAATACGAGGCAATGGGTACTTGTTTTTCACTGTCACCTTGTTCAATTCGCGGTAGTCAATGCAAAGTCTTAGTGAGCCGTCTTTCTTTTTCACAAATAAAACTGGTGCGCCCCACGGTGAAGTACTGGGCCTGATGAACTTCTTATCCAACAATTCTTGCAGCTGAATTTTCAACTCTTTCAATTCAGTAGGCGCCATTCTGTACGGAGCTTTAGAAATTGGCTGTTGTAGACGCGCCCCGGTGGGGGCCTTACCCTACAGTTCGGACTCAAATTGTCACGGTTCTTAATCTGAACCAAAGAGTCCAAATCCGGCAAATCGTTTTGAGAAAACAAATTTTTAGAAAAGAAGTGCCAAACATGGACTGCTTTGCCAGATACAGAGTCGCCACCTAAATATTTTTTAATGGGGGAATTTAGGAAACCCTGACTCGTTTGCCTAAGGCCACGTGTCCGTCATCACCAAAGTTGCCTTGGCTCGGGAACTTGGGTACGATTGGGGAAGGTCAGCTATGAGCACCCCCTCTCGCCCGATCCGAAGATCAGCCTCTACTAACCATGATATCCGATTTTGAAAACGTTATGTGTTCTTATTCCGATTAATTAGCTAATCTTACTATGTGATGCACACAACACAAAAGTATAGACTAGATCGCCTAATTTGGAACGAAGCATTGCATATCCGTTTGTTTGAAAAAAGTGATTTGAAATTTGCCACTCGCAAGTAGGCTAAAATACGGATTTCAATGAGTTGTCCCAACTCAAACAATCCAACCTTCACCCACAGGCATTCAGGCAGTTAATCAAATAAGCATTTAGCCACATGGTAAGCATGCTGTCATGTTAACATTCACACTCATGCAAGATGCTAAAGCATGAATACTTACATCGTACTCCGAGCCAAAACAAAGAACATGTTAGCAATCATGCATGATCCAAGTCCATGTTAAGTGGCTCATGCAACGCATACAGAATGTCACTAGAATAGGCTCAGCTAATCCTAGGTGGCATGTGGGATGTAGCAACAGTAGCACGTATTCAAGTTAGATTTGGAATACTATGCTGTTAGTATGATGCGCCGAGCCCGGTGCATGCAATACTGATGAATGATGCATGCATGCATAGCAAAAGGATGCTAAATTAAACATGTCCTAATACTAACCATCAAAAGCAGGTAAGTAAAATGGAGAAAGAAGTGGGGGTTGGAAGACATGCATACATGCACCCACACTTATTACAAATTTGCCCTCGCTCGGAGGGACCGAAAGAATAATACAAATTTAACTAACCTACAAGCTAATTAAATATTACAGACCAATTAAACTGGTTAAGCAAATTAACTAATCTAATAAAACAGTAAACAGCCTCGGGAAGAGGGCCCAATGCAATGCGTGCTCGGCTCCGCTCGGAAGTCCACTGCCACGCACAAGTTGCCTCTGTCCACACTGTTTTCCTTCTCTGATCATTGCAAAATTCCCAAGGTGCACTCTATGAACCCTGTAGGATACCACCGGCCAAGGGAAATGGTCACCGGCCAAAGGAAATGATCACCGGCCACTGGTTAAGCTATCGGCCACCAATTGTTGGTCGGTCGGCACTAAAGATGGCCGGCCGGCCAAATGTTCCTGTAGAATCCTGTTTTGACAGCAGCAGAGGGCAAAACAAGGCATGGCAATGCATTCCAAGCAAATGTGTGCACCAACACATCCCTTATCATGTTTATGACTCAAAGGGACATGGTTCTCGGTTCTCGGACCACCAATTGCGCATTTCGATGCGTGATGGCCCAAGAAACCAAGTTATGCACTTTGATTTCAAATGAAATGCACATAAACAAGCAAGGAGCTCAACCTCTATCATACTCAATTCAAGAGGCTAAGCATGCATGTCAATGCAATGCAACCTAGATATATGAGCTAGTATGCAACATGAGCAATGCGAACAAGCATACAAGGCATGTGACAATCATGCTAACCAATAAGTATGCCCAATACAATAGGGATGTTCAAGCATGCAAGCAAGCATGTGACTTCATTCAATCATGCCACAACACATGGAGCAAACATGTTAAACAACCTAAACATGTGACAACACATAAGTATGCAACAACACACAAGGTGAGCATGCAACAACATGCGAACTATGAACTTAAACTAATTTGGGCAGCTCTATACTAAGCCCAAAACAGTGGCCAACATGCTCAAGAATGAAGGCAAAATGACATGCAAATATGCATGCACACAAGGACCAACACTTAGGCATATAGAAACAACTTTCAAGCACACTTAAGAGGATGCAAACATGGACAAATGGCATGCATTATAAGCTCTGAAAATCATGTTAGAGAAGGTACCAAACCAATCTACAATGCAAGCTAGGCATGCCACCAAGCCCAAGGACTTAAACCATGGCCATATGACATATGAAGCAAATGACCAAAATGAACTAAAACAGTCCTAAATCATGCAAAAGTAAGCCCTAAAAACCACTTAGATGACATCTAAATGATCTAATCCTAGAGGCATACACAATGGCACAAACATGGAGCAAGAAACACCAACCTTTTAAAGCATGAAAGGGGCATCAAATGCAAGCATACGAGCATATCATGAGGACTGAAATGACATGACAAGTGGTTCCAAACCACTGAAATGATGCAAGGATGGCATGCTAGAGGGGTCAATGCTTAAGGCATACAAGAGAGGTTACATGGTAGCTATACAAAGCAAAGCATGGACAACCCAAATGACCAAAAACAGACCTTTAGCATGCTAAAACAAGCATAAAAGCTTCACAAAGCTAAGCCAAAAACATGCTAGAAACAAGGCTCAAAGCACAAGGCATGTTAAGGCAATTCATGGCATTACAAGACATGTATGCTAAGCAGGCATGGTGTACCTAAACCAACTCACAACAATGCTATATCATGGCAAGATAAGCATAAAAAACAGTTAAGGCATGGCCAACACACACTTAAACAAGGTGCTTACTAATGAGGCTTAAATGGCCATTATTGAAGACAACAAGGAGAGGGGGTGGCCCTCTCCTTCTTAGGACCTTAAGGCACCATCCTCACCACTAAAATCCCTCAAGATTTCAGTGGTGAGGAGGCCCAAACAAGGTAGTCCCAGAGCTCACCAAAATAGCACAAAAATAGGGCCTAACAAGGCCTATGAGGGGTCAAACAACCCCAAAGCTCAAAGGAACCTTAAACAACTATTTTAAGCAAGTAAAAACACGACTTTTATATGTTATATACTAAGCTCGAAAATAGGTGCAAGGTAGGCAAAAAAGCTAAGCAAGAATGGGGAACAAAAGGAGTAAGTTCTTACCCCTGTTGACCCTCTTCAAGAATGATGCTCCAGCAGCTTCTTCAAGCTCAAAACCACCCAAAAACACCAAGAACAACCTTCTGGTCCCTCAGCAACCAAGAGAAGGTGTAGGTTTAGGTGTTTGTGTGCAATAGTAAGACTAAACACACACACAAGGCAAAAAGAGAGAGAGATATATAGAGATGGAATAGATACAAACTCAAACCCTAATCTCAGAGCTCCTCTGAAAATTTTGTAACCCTAATGGAGGGAGAAGAGGCTCCCTCTTATAGAGCTCACTCTTGCAAAGCTTCTCAAGTAAGCTAGTCAAGAAAGAGATCCCTCCATACACGTGTATGGAGGGGAGCAAAGGTGTATGCCAGCTAGCACAGCTGGCATAAAAATATCTGCAAAAGCAGATGCACAGTGGTCGGCCGGCCAAAAATGCAATTTGACCAAAATAGATGGCCGGTCGACTACAAAGAGTGCCGGTCGGCTAAACATTTGGCTGGTGGCAACAAACCAGTGGCCGGTGGCCTCAAGCCATGGCCGGTGATGTGTGGGAATGGTCAACAAGCCATTCCCTGCCCCTCAAAGGCAAAGCACAAGTGTTTGGTGCAAAACCAGATACAAAACAGTCGAGCCGAGAGATCCTGAGGCAAGGCGCTTCGCCAAGACCTCTGGGAACTCAAGACAAACACAAATAAGGATGATGACCGAGTGTTCAAGCGGTAACGTCCAAGTCTTGAGGACGGTCAAAAATGGGGTGTCTACAGCTGTGTACCTGGTAACACTTCAATAGTGAACTCAATCTCCCTATCAATCAAATCCCCTGGCAAGTCATCTGGAAAAACATCTGGGAATTCTCTGACTATAGGAATACTGTCCACATTAGCTTTAGTATCAGCAGGTACAGTCAATATGCAACATAAATACCCTTTACACCCATTTTTAATTAATTTGAATGCTTTCATGGACGAAATTAGATATGGGGGAAGTACTACACCAACTCCGTTAAACACAAATTCAGGCAAACTAGGTGGGCGAAAAACAACTTGTTTCGTTACACAGTCTATGGAGGCATGATATTTTGTTAACCAGTCCATTCCCAAAATTACATCGAAATGATCAATATTGAAAGGCAGTAAATCAACATACAAAAGCACATCCCCAATAACAATCTAACATGCAGGATACACATAAGCACAAGTCATAGATCCCCCAGTAGGTGAAGATACAACTAACAAATAGTTCATGGGTTCCAGTGGTCTATTTAATTTTCGAGAAAAAGCATGCGAGACAAACGAATGTGTAGACCCCGAATCAATCAGAATATAAGCATTTTGAGCACAAATTGAGAGTATACCTGACACAACTGTCTCAGTATTCTGCACATCTCTTGGTACAAGTGCAAACACCCGGCCTTGCCTTAAGGATTCTTTTCCAGTAGCTTTGGGATTGTGTTTTGGTGTAACGGTTGATGCTGCGGCACTAGTTGCGGCCCTACTATTGCCTTGAGATGTGGAAGGGCAATCTTTGACCATGTGACCCACCTTGCCACATTTGTAGCATGCACCAGAAATTCTGTAACACACCCCTTTATGTCTCTTGCCGCATTCTGAACAAGGCGGTATAGAATTGTTTCCCTGGCTAGAATTGTTCGATGACCTAGTGTTTTGCTTCTTGTTCAATGAACTATTCTGGTCTTTCTTAAAATTAAAGCCTTGCCTCTTACCCCGCCATTCAGTTACTGGTGTCTTAGTGTGTTTCAATGCTGCCACATTTGCTTCAGCTATAATTGCTCGGTCAAGGACATCCACATATTTGAGGAGTTTCAAGACATTGATTCGATCAAGTATCTCTACATTGAGCCTGCCTTCAAACTTCCTGGCCTTTTTATAATCAATGTCAACCATGTGTGGTGCATACCGGGCAAGTTCAGTGAACTTAGATTCATATTCTGCTACTGACATGGTACCCTGCTTCAATTGTTCAAATTCAATCACCTTGTGGTCTCGGACACACTGGGGAAAATACTTCTCATAAAATGCTTCTTTAACTAAGCCCAAGTCATAGCATCATTTGTATCACGGATAAGCATCCACCACCGTCTAGCTTCTTCTTGTAAAGTAAAGGTAGCCAGTAACACTTTGTGTACCTCCGAACAAGAAAACACCTCAAATGGTTTCTAAAACCCATGCCTTGGCCTTTAGTGGCTCAAGACCTCCTTGAAATGTTGGTGGCTTCATTTTGTTAAACTTTTGCGTCAAGGCAATCACATCCTCATTGACATGTGGTTCAGGCTGTACTGGAGGAGGTGGGAGCTGTTGGTTCTGTTGTTGCCTTAGAGCCTCAGTTAACAGTTCAACCATTCTTTTCAGCCTTGTCATTCTTGCTTCAGATGATTCAGATTCATCGACATTTCTTGCACTCTCCATTGCACTATACACAATACAGTAATAATAAACATAGGAAAAACTGCTTACTTAAGCACATTGACACACACACATATATATATATATATATATATATATATATATATATATATATATATATATATATATATATATTCGTATCATAACCACACACTTTCTCATGCTCATACAATGCCCTAATCACTTTTCTAGGACATCCTATAGCTCATTTGGACACGTGTGTGCGGTAATAACTCGTGCTCTGATACCACTCTGTCACGACCTAAACCCGCCCCTAAAGGCTTAGCATCGTAACCGACCAGTAATCCGTGATTACCAAAGGCCTGCTTAACAGTAATAACAATAGTACAGAGTAAGGGGCTGGCGGAAGCCAAACAGTAAATAAAAGATGTCCAATGAGCTATGAAAATCTGGATGGAAAAAGACTTTTATGGACTAGTCCACATTCATAACCATAAACGTATATACATGTTGGATACACATAGCATACAGGTTAGGGATCCAATCCCTTTACCATAACTGTACAGTCAAAAGTCTTAAGCATTCATTACATAACAGAGACAAAAGGGTGAATCTGAGACACCCCAAAACAGCCTAGGTTTGAACGAACTCGGAACATCGTGGTGAGGCACAATAGTTGGCTTGACAAAACATAAGCTTAACTCGACGCTTCTAGCTCTGGTCCGGTGCCTGGCCACCTACATACATATATAAACTGTGAGCTAAAGCCCAGTGAATAACAAATGTGTAAAGGGGTTAAGAATGAATGTCCTTTTAGTAATTAAACAGTCATTTGCATTTGTAAATCAGTTATTTAATCAGTGACTGATAGTTCATATCATAACAGTCGTTTAGAAACCATAGCAGTCGTATGTGGTACATCCAATAGCAGAACAGTACAATAGGTCTTAATAGACTGAACAGTCAGTTGATGGCCATCAATACAGTAACAGTAATTCCAAGGATAGGAACTGACAGAGATCTCTGTAACAGTAACAGTAACAGTAACAGTAACAGTATAGTACAGTAGCAGTAACAGTAACAGTAAGTTGCTATGGATGCCACAAATATAGTTCACAAAACAGGACAAACATTCATTCAGTAAACCATGTCACTTTAGAAAGCAGTATAGTCGATCGTTCAGAAAATAATTATAATTGAACATATCTTTACAACTTTGTTACTCACAGATTACTGGCTATAGGCAAGCTAATTAGCGTCCTCGGGTGCCAACCCTACACAGTTGCAGAACGAACACACACTAAGTTACACACTTGGGATTAGTAACTTAGCCCCTATCTTGACTTGGTGTGGTTCTATAACATTACCCTCATTAAGATGCCTTAAACATGGCCTAGGAATGCCTAGGATGGAATGAGGATGTAGGAATGTACTTTAAAACACTTTTCAAAATTTGCTGAAAACATGGGTCTCGCTCGAGCGTGGCTTTCCCCGCTCGAGCGAGCTTACCAAAACAGAGGAGTCGCTCAAGCGTAGATTCCCTCGCTCAAGCGGTTTGTAAAAATGCAAAAAGTACTGGTTGTTGAAATTCTCCGCTCGATGCTCGCTCGAGCGTGAGACACAGTTCCTTGCTCGAGCGTAGGTCTCGTCGCTCGAGTGTGTGTCTGCACACGCAAAAAAAAACCTGAGAGCTTGCAATCTACGCTCGAGCCAGCATTCTATCGCTCGAGCGGAGCTCTGAACACAAAGGTGGTCGCTCGAGCGTGGAATCCTTCGCTTGAGCGTGGAAGCCAAAATCTGGGTTTTCCAGATTTGCTTCCAAAGCTCAAACCAAGAATCAAACATGCCAAAACTCATCCTTTTGGGCTAATTTTCTGGAAAACACTAAGGGCTTGTTTGGTAACGTTTACGTTTTTAGTTTATATTTACAAAAATTTTATAAACTGGTTTTTGTTTATTTTTAGAAAAACATAAACTACAAACGCGTTTGGTTTAGACAAAATATTTAAAAAAATTTAAAAATATAAAAGAGAGTAAAAAATGGCAAGTGGTGGCGGGTGGTGACGAGTGGTGGCGGTGGAAAACGGTGGTGGAAAATGATGGCGGGTGGTGGTGACGGAAGACGGTGGTGGAAAATGGTGGCAGGTGGTGGGTGATGGTGGCAGAAGACGGTGGTGGAAAGTGGTGGCAAGTGGCTGGTGGGTGGGTGGTGATGGTGGTGGAAGACGGTGGTGGAAAGTGGTGGCAAGTGGCGGCGGAAGACGGTGGTGGAAAGCGGTGATGGGTGGGTGGATGGTGGTGGCAAGTGGGTGGTGGATGGTGGGTGGTGGTGGTGGTGGGTGACGGTGGTGGGTGGTGCGCGAGTGGTGGTGGTGGTGGCGGGTGGTGGTAGGTGGTGGTGGTTGTGGTGGTGGCGGCAGGTGAGTGTGTGGTGGCGGAGTGGGTGGTGTGGTGATGGTGGTGGCGGGTGGGTGTGGGTGATGGTGGTGGTGGCGGTGGGTGGTGGGGTGTGGTGGTGGTGCGTGGCGGGTGGGGGTGGTGGTGGTGATGGGTGGTGTGGCGGGTGGATGGCAGGTGGGTGGTGGGTGGTGGTGGCGGGGGGTGGGTGGTGGTGGTGAGTGGGTGGCAGGTGGCTGGTGGTGGTGGTGGCTGGCAGCTGGTGGTGGTGGTGGTGGTGGTGGCGGTGGAGGTGGGTGGTAGTGGTGGTGGCAAGTGGCTGGCGGGTGGGTGGTGGTGGTGTGGAAGACAGTGGTGGAAAGTGGCGGCGGAAGACGGTGGTGGAAAGCGGTGACGGGTGGTGGATGGTGGTGGCAGGTGCGTTGGTGGATGGCCGGGTGGGTGGTGGTGGCTGGTGGTGGGTGGTGGGTGACGGTGGCGGGTGGTGGCGAGTGGTGGTAGTGGTTGCGGCGGATGGTGGGTGGTGGGTGATGGTGGTGGTGGGTGGTGGTGGTAGTGGTGGTGGCGGAACTGGTGTGGTGGTGGTTTAGGTGGATGGCAGGTGGGTGGTGGGTGGTGGTGTGTGGTGGTGGTGGTGGCGGGGGGTGGGTGGTGGTGGCGAGTGCGGTGGCAGGTGGCTGGTGGTGGCTGGCGGCTGGTGGTGGTGGTGGTGGTGCAGGTGGCAGGTAGGTGGTAGTGGTGGTGGCAGGTGGTGGTGCGTGGTGGGTGGTGGTGGCGGAAAATGGTGGCGGGTGGTGGCTAGTGTTGGGTGGTAAAAAAAAAAAAACTCAAAACTCAAAACAGAAAACGGAAACACATTTTTTGAGTTTACATTTTTTGGCCAAATTTATAAACTGAGACCACTGATTTACAAATCAAAAATTTACCAAACAAGTTTTTATTTGAGTTTTTAAATTTTTTATAAATATAAACTGAAAACTGAAAACGTAAGTGTTACCAAACGGCACCTAAGAAACTCATAATACAACATGTTTTGAAGATCATTTTATAAAATCAAAGCCCAAAAGTATGTCAATTGAACACAATTCCAATGAAACTTTTGTGAACAATGTAAGAACATAACATGCATGAGTTCTCATGAACTCTAATTCTCCAAAACATGATCAAATGAAAGATTGAACTCTAAAACATGGTGAATTCTTGGACCACAACTAACATATGAACATGCATGTAAGAATTTCATGAAAAATAACTTCAAACTCTATGATATGGACATGCATGCATGAATTCACTCTGAAATCAACACTTTAAGCTAATTCTTGACTCAAATCACCAATTTTTCCATAAACCAACCATGAAACAACTTAAGTTCATAATTAAAAGAATGAATTTCCTACCTTAAGTCTTGAATTCAAATGTGGTAGCTCAAATATGAAATTTTCCTTCAATCCTTCTAATTTTCCAAGCCAATCTCTAGATGAATCAATTTTCCTCTATTCTCCTTCTCTCTCACGGTTTGGTCTTGAGGAGATGGTGAAATGATAGTGCCAAACACATATGAATCAAGACTAAATAAATGGTCTAGAATTAATCCACTCAATGACAATTGTGTAATAAATTCAAACTAATGTAATTTAACATTATTTATTCTAATTTAATCATTCCAAATCGAATTTTAATTAAACCTACCATAAAATCATATAATTCCTAATTAGCATATAACACTAAACAATTCCTGAATCGGTCATCGATAAGGCTTTCAATTCACAGTTCGAAATTAAAACATGAACAAATTATTCAATAACAGACATATAGAAATGCATTCTAAACAACACACTCACACAACAATTTAGGATTTCATCTTAATCAATTACTTATCATGCTTAATCACAATTTAACGCTAATCAGAAGTGAGGGTTGTCACAACTATCCCCTGTTCGGCTTCAATGCCAACCCCGAGTATCCTTTGGAAAAGATCACATTACCGGTTCGTGCAGGCACCAAGTCAGTCGATGTGGAGTTTTTGGTCATCAAACTTCCATCACCATACAATCTTATCATGGGGAGAACCTGGTTGCACGCAATGCAGGCCGTACCAAGTACCTACCATCAATTACTTTGTTTCCCAACGCAACATGGCATCGAACAAATTCAGGGTTCTCAAAAGTTGGCAAGGGCATGTTATATTACTGCTTCGGCAAAGAAGCCAAAGGAATTGGAAGTAAACTCGATTGAAGTCCCGGTTTGAGAAGTCCTCGAGGACGTTGGAAAAACCTCTAGTGATAAGGAAACCGAAGACCTCGATCGGGTCGGAATTGAAGGGAAACCCGACAAGTTCTTTATGATTGGCACCTCCTTGAACTCAGCCGAAAGACAAGAGCTAGTTTCCTTCTTACTCGGCAACATCGACGTATTTGCCTAGATGCCGTATAAGATGCCAGGAGTGGATCCGAGTGTAGCCTAGCACCGCTTAAACGTTGACCCAAAGGTTAAACCAATTATTCAGAAAAGTCGATGGTTGGTTGCGGAGCATACTTCAGCCGTTGTTGATGAAGTTGACAGATTGCTGGAAGCGGGGCAATTCGTGAAGTAACTTATCCAACGTGGTTGTCTAATACCGTGGTCGTCAAAAAGAAAAACAGATCCTGGCGCGTTTGTGTGGATTTCACAAACTTGAACAGGGCTTGCCCCAAGGATTGTTTTCCCCTTCCCTGAATTGACCAACTTGTGGACACAACTGCGCACCACCAACGCATGAGTTTCTTGGATGCTTACCGGGGTTACCATCAAATTGCAATGCATCCAGAGGACTAGGAAAAAACTGCATTCCTCACCCTACGAGGAACCTATTGCTACAAGGTCATGCCGTTCAGACTGAAGAATGCGAGGGCAATTCGTGAAGTAACTTATCCAACGTGGTTGTCTAATACCGTGGTCGTCAAAAAGAAAAACAGATCCTGGCGCGTTTGTGTGGATTTCACAAACTTGAACAGGGCTTGCCCCAAGGATTGTTTTCCCCTTCCCTGAATTGACCAACTTGTGGACACAACTGCGCACCACCAACGCATGAGTTTCTTGGATGCTTACGGGGTTACCATCAAATTGCAATGCATCCAGAGGACTAGGAAAAAACTGCATTCCTCACCCTACGAGGAACCTATTGCTACAAGGTCATGCCGTTCAGACTGAAGAATGCGAGGGTAACCTACCAGAGGCTAGTCACCACTATGTTTAAAGAGCAGCTCGGCCACACCACAGAAGTGTACATTGACGATATGGTAGTGAAATCCAAAGAAAAATAGGCCCATCTAGCTGACTTAGCCACGACCTTCAGCATTCTCCGAAAGTACAAAATGAAACTAAATGTCTCCAAATGTGTATTCGGCATCGGATCCGGCAAGTTTCTCGGCTACATTGTGAACCATCGCGGAATAAAGGCCAACCCGAGGTAGATCACGGTAATTATTGAACTCGGCTCTCCTAATTTGGCCAAAGAAGTTTAGAAGTTGATGGGAATGGCCGCCGCTCTCAATAGGTTTATCAGCCGCTTCTCGGACCGCTGCTGACCAGTTTTTCACACACTTTGGTAGGGCAAAGCATTTCAGTGGACCCCTAAGTGTCATGCTGCGCTGGACCGCTTAAAAACCTATCTCGATTTATTACCACTTTTGGCAACTCCATTGCCAGGTGATCCGCTCATCTTTATGTAGCAGTATCCGACCGGGCAGTCAGCGCCGTGTTATTGAAGGAGCAACTCGGGGAGCAGCGACCAATCTATTATGTAAGCAATGCGATGGTCGATGCCGAGACACGATACCTACCCCTGGAAAAGATCATTCTGGCTCTTGTGGTGGCTGCTAGAAAGTTAATGCACTATTTTCAGGCTCATACCATAGGGGTACAAACGGATTATCCTCTCTGAGCAGCGCTCCGTAGCGCGGAAGCATCAGGGCAAGTCTCTAAATGGGCTTTGGAACTCGGTCAATATGACATCCAATTTTTGCCTAGAACGGCCATTAAGGGATAGGTGCTGGCCGACTTTGTAGCCGAGTTTACAGGGTGCCATGCCGACTTCAAGATTGATCAACTCTCCCCTCAACCTCAACCAGACTGGAGAATGTATGTTGGAGACATTTGGCAAATTTACTATGACGGATCATCCAACCAACGTGGTAGTGAGGCAGACGTAGTAATCATGACCCCGAATGGGACAATAATCGAGCAGGAAGTCAAATTGGGTTTTGACGCATCAAATAATGAGGTCAAATACGCAGCATTGCTAACCGGCCTTCGTAACGCGCTACACCTTGGTGCCCGGCGGTTATAGGTTTTCTGTGACTCAAAATTAGTCATCAACCAGTTGAAAAAGGAATATGCGGCTAAGAACGACCAAATGACGGCCTACATGAGAACGGCGAATTCCTTGCTCACAAAGTTCGACCACCACGAGCTGAATCAAATAACCCGAGATCAGAACACACATGTGGATGCCCTTGCTTGCCTAGCTTATGCCATTAACTCAGAAATCAAACGAACCATTAAAGTAGGATTCATCCTAGAGCCGAGTATCACTTCTTCTGAACCAGTTTAGATTAATATCATTGAGTCAGGACCGAGTTGGATGAACCTTATCGCCAAATTTCTCTCCTCAGAACAACTCCCAACAGATAAGAAAGAAATCCACAAGCTGCGGAATAAAGCCCTATGATATTACTTGGATCCCTAGGGAAAGCTTTACAAAAATTCTCTCTCAGGGCCATATTTGGAATGTGTTCACCCAGACAGAGTTGAGGACTTCTTGGCCGAAATACATGAAGGCAGTTGGGGTGCCCACTCTAGAGGACGATCGTTGGACAACCGAGCCGTAACGCAAGGATATTATTGGCCGACCATGTGTACTGATGCCGAGAGCTACGTGAAGAAGTGCAAACAATGCCAAAAGTTCTCCCCATTAATCCATATGCCTGCCAAAGAATTAAATTCTGTTACTAGCCCTTGGCCGTTCACTCAATGAGGCCTTGACATCGTCGAACCATTACCGCAAGCACCAGGAAACAAACAATTCTTGATCATTATAACAGACTATTTTACAAAATGGGTTGAAGTAGAATCACTGGCACATATCCGAGATGTCAATGTTAAACGCTTTGTGTAGAAAAACATTATAACTCGATTTGGCATACCAAGAGCACTTGTATTCGACAACGGCACCCAATTCGATTGTGGCGTCTATCGGGAGTTATGTAATATATATGGTATCCGGCCCAACTTTTCCTCACCGACTTACCCACAAAGTAACGGTCAGACTGAGGCCTCTAATAAAGGATCCTGGACGGAATCAAGAAACGACTGGAGAAGGCCAAGGACAAGTGGGTTGAAGAGTTGCCCAGTGTATTGTGGGCTTACCATACCACTCTGAGGCGGTCCACTAGAGAAATGTCGTTCGCCTTGTGCTTTGGGACAGAGGCTATTATCCCTCTTGAAATCGGCTAGCCCACTCTGAAATCAAAGGCTTTTGACACAGGGCGTAACGACATGATATTGGCCTTAGATCTGAATTTGATTGAGGAACGCCAAGATCGAGCTCTTGCGCGCATGGCGCGATATCAACAGCAGCTCGCTACGTCGTATAACCAGCGCGTGCAGATACGCCGTTATGCTCCTAGAGAATTGGTACTCAAGAAAGTGTTTCCTGCAACACAAAACCCAGCAGACTGAAAACTAGGTTTCAATTGGAACGGCCCTATCAGATTGATTCGATTGCCAGTACGGGAGCATATGGCCTTTCCGACATGATTGGCAGATGTTTATTACGACCTTAGAATTCAACCCACTTGTATAAATTTTATCATCAAACCAACTTGTTCGATATGCTAGTCCGCTTTTATTTTTGCTGCTGGCCAAGCATGTAAACATCTATATAGTTACTCGGCAATATAATGTGCATTTCTCGCCACTTCTCGTTTTAATTTGCCATTTGGTATAAGCCTCCAAATTCGGAGCGCCTTTCGTGCTTGATCACATTTGGCCATTACAAAGACTCCGAATTCGGAGCGTCTTTCGTGCTTGATCACGATTAGCCTTTACAAAGACTCCGAATTGGGAGCGCCCTTCGTGCATTGCACGATTGGCCGAATAAGTCTCTGAATTCGGAGCGCCTTTCGTGCTTGATCACGATTGGCTTTTACAAGGACTCCAAATTCGGAACGCCCTTCGTGCTTTGCACGATTGGCCTAATAAGCCTCCGAATTCGATGCGCCTTTCGTGTTTGATCACATTTGGCCATTAACAAGACTTTGAATTCGGAGCGCCCTTCGTGCTTTGCACGATTGGCCGAATAAGCCTCCGAATTCGGAGCGCCTTTCGTGCTTGATCACAATTAGCCTTTACAAAGACTCCAAATTCAGAGCGCCCTTCGTGCTTTGGCTAAATAAGCCTTCAAATTTGAAGCGCCTTTCACGCTTGATCACGATTGTCCTTTACAAAGACTTCGAATTCGGAGCGCCCTTCGTGCTTTGCATGATTTGCCGAATAAGCCTCCGAATTCGGAGCGCCTTTCGTGCTTGATCACGATTGGCCTTTACAAAGACTCCGAATTCGGAGCGCCCTTCGTGCTTTGCACGATTGGCCGAATAAGCCTCCGAATTCGGAGCGCCTTTCGTGCTTGATCACGTTTGGCCATTACAAAAACTCTGAATTCGGAGCACCCTTCGTGCTTTGCGCGATTGGCCGAATAATCCTCCGAATTCAAAGAACCTTTCGTGCTTGATCATGTTTGGCCATTACAAAAACTCCGGATTCGGAGCACCTTTCGTGCAACCCTCGATTGGCCGAATAAATCTGAGAATTCAGAATTACCTGGATTGGAAAAATTTAGCACTCAAATCACAATACCAAATAGACAAACACAATTTATATTTATGTCGAGCGGTACGTAGTACATGGTTTCTCGTTACAAATACAAATACATGGATCCTACTATAAAAAAAAAAAAAACATACAATACAAGTCTCTTGTTAATTAAGCCTTCTCTAGACTGAGACCTTCTTCTTCATCGTCAGTCTTTTCGACGTCATAAGCTTCGAAGGGAAACTTGTAACTTTGATACAACGGCGATGCCGAGTCTATACCAACAGCTTACAAAGCCTTGGTCCACTCGTGCTTAAAGCCACGGTTCTCACATCAGTAAACATCATCCGCCAACTTTTCTTTGGTCTTCTCAATGCTGATTTTTCGACCGTCAAAAAAGCCTACTTCATACGCCCATGTTCTTATCGCTTCTTTAGCAAACATGCTTGTCGTATCTCGATCGGCTATGGCATGATCAAGTAGGCGTTGGTTTACTCTGTCTATTACGATCGGGTTCGTTGCATCTGTCAATTGGGTCTTAATGACTCTGGCTTTTCTCAGTTCACTCTCAATCTTTTTCGCGCAGCGCTTTAAGTCTCGAATACGCCCGTCTTTCTGCTCAATTTCCCTTTTCGCGGCTCGAAGGCGCATGCCAATCTTATCTGAGCTATAGAGTCCCTAGATTGCTCCATGAATGCCCTCTCTGAAAATTTCATAGTCATTCCGTCCGACCATTGATTGTTAACTTCGGGTGGAAACATTTGCCAAGTAAACTCGACTACCACATTCGGATCACGAATAATTGAGTCTGCTTCGGTCATTTGTTTGTTCCCAACAAACACATAAAAACTTAACGGGCATGGTGGCCTACTTTGTTCGTTCCACGTTAAAGCAGGTGCACTCCCAGTTCTTGAGTTCCCTCATTGCTGCACCCTCCTCCTAGGTGATTTTTCTACCTCGCCCCCTCTAGGGGACCTGCTACGACGACGGGGGGATCGATACCTCTTTCACTCCTTCGACGCCATTTTACCCGTTCGGGAGGATTCGCCACCGATTTCGTGGTTTATTTCTGTATCCAATTCAGCTAACGTCTTTCCTTCCCTCATACCATTGAAGAATACTCCGCTGGACATACGAATTTTACTCAAATCGACGTAGTGCTTCTTCTTTCCATTTTTTACATTCAAATAGGTCTGAGAGCTTCCATTTAACGAGGCCATAAGCCCCACATACGCCTGGCCACCCTGTTTATTAATTGCGGTTATAACAATTAGGAAGCGCCCATGATTGCTGCTGTCTTCTCATATTCTCGGCGGTTATGCTCAATGATTAGCTGAGGCAAGGGCAGATTTATTAATCTACTTGGCTTATCTTCAGACATTTTGCTGAATTAATACAATGCCCCACTTGATCCCATGAACATACTTCATTTGTGTATTCGACGGTTTCGCTCAGTGATCAACTGGGGCAATGGCAAATTTATTAATCTATTTGGCTTATCATCAAACATTTTGCCGAATTAGTACAATGCCCCCCTTGATCCCATGAACATGCTTCGTCCGTGTATTCGGTGGTTTTGCTCAGTGATCAATTAGGGCAAGGGCAGATTTATTAATCTATTCGGTTTATCTTCAGACATTTTGCCGAATTAGTACAATGCCCCACTTGATCCCATGAACATGCTTCGTCTATGTATTCGGCGGTTTTGCTTAGTGATCAATTGGGGCAAGGGTAGATTTATTAATCTATTCGGCTTATCTTCAGAAATTTTTCCGAATTAGGATAATGCCCATTTGATCCCATGAACATGCTTCGTCTGTGTATTCGGTGGTTTCAGTCAGTGATCAATTGGGGCAAGGGCAGATTTATTAATCTATTCAGCTTCTTTTCAGACATTTTGCCGACTTAGTACAATGCCTCACTTGATTCCATGAACATGTTTCGTCCATGTATTCGGCGGTTTCGCTCAGTGATCAATTGGCGCAAGGGTAGATTTATTAATCTATTCGGCTTCTCTTCAAATATTTTGCCGACTTAGTGCACTGCCCCACTTGATCCCATGAACATGCTTCGTCTGTGTATTCGGCGGTTTCGCTCAGTGATCAACTGGGGTGAGGGTAGATTTATTAATATATTGCACGTTTCAGTTTCACAATGCCTAATTATTCACATTCATTAGCAAAATAGGCATTTTCATTAATAAACTGCATGAGTTCACTTTATACATGAAAATGGCCTAAAAGTCCAAAATAAAGTGCTAACAAAAGCTAACAAAAAAAAAAAAAAAAAAGCAGAAGAAAATCTATTACAAAACACGGCCGATCAAATGTCAAAATCCTCTGGATTCAATTCCAGCGATTTGACTTCTAATTGCTCATAGGGAATCGGTTGATCGAGAGTCACCTTGCCGGCCGCCAAAGCTTTGAGCCATCCGTGCTTGAAGCCTCGATTCTCAAACTTCAAGGCTTTGTCAACGTACAACTCCTTGGCCTTCAGCTCACCGGCATCAAAGGCTTTGGCGGCTTCTGCCTCAATGAGCTCCGTTGCCTTCTTCTCATTTTCCAAGTCGGCCTTCAACTTTGAGATTTCTTCTTGAGTCGATTTTAGAGAGCCTTCTATCAGGTTTGCTCTCTCTTTGGCGACCCTTTGGAGCAAATTGGCGTGTTGAGCCTTCTCCTGAGCAGCAACTGCCCTTGTTTGCTCTTCTTCGGCCTTTGCTGTCACCGCAAACAAATTGGCAATTGTAGCAATGGCCTTGTTTTTCTCTTCTTCTAACTGGCTGTCAAGGATGCCGAATTGCTCTACGATGTCATAATGACGACGACCGATCTCGGCGATCCTTCCGCCGCCTAGCAAAGCAATAAAGCCAAAACATGTTAGTCTGAGTAAGAATGAAAATTTTAGCTATTAGGAAATTTTGAGTGTTTACAACTTACCAATATGGCTGACTGCACCGCCAAGGCAATCGAGATGACATTCTGTTCGGTACGAAAAATAGCTCTATCAGCCAGCAAAGAGAGCGCTGAAGCCACACTTAGGGCTACGATGAGATCTTTGATGGTTGACCCACTGGTTAGCACCGGCGCACTCTTCATCTGCGGTTGGATGACGAATGCCTTGGCTAAATCATCTTCATTGGGGGGGCATCTCCAATCTTGGTCATTTATCAATTGGCGCTTCTAACAACTTGGTTGCGATCTCGGCAAGTCGCTTCTGCCCTGTCAGATTGGCTCCCAAGACTTTTGTTTGATTCTTTTCAGCAACAAACTCGGCCACTGTCGTTTTGCGGGTCGTTTCTTTTGCACGAACTTCACGTGTTGGCGTTATTTGACTTTTCCCAAACTCATCGACTTGCCTCCTGGCCGCTATATTCTCTACATTTCATCCTTTGGCAAACTGGGCAAGTGATTCTCCACCCATCTCCTCGGCTTCAAATTCGGCCCCAGGAAGATTTTCTAATCTGGTAAAGATATCGTCTTCTGGAGCAGATAGATCTACTCGGCCAGAAGTGGAAGGGTGATTGGTGCAGTGGTCTGGGCTGACGTGCTCAACAGCCAATTCAATTTCTCTGTTACGTTCCTGATCCTCTGCATAACCCTCTGATTGCGTGTCCTCACTGATCTCTTCGCCGGCGTCGAAACTCTCGATACCAATATCCCTTAGACTCTTGTAACTTGGAAATATAAGCGCAGTAAACTGCCGTTCGTGTCTCGGCACAAGGATATTATCTGCGGCCGAGAAAGTTGAGTATGTTGGGTCGTATCTAAGCAAAATGTGGGTTGCGCGCCCTTTTCCTTGAAGGTTTGCATAACCTTTGAATTTAAGGACCGTCTTGACTTGCTCCAGAACAACTTCGTCTGCCGATGTCAATGCCATTTTTAAGTCATTGCTTGCAAGACAAACAAATGATCAGCACCCAGTATTTGAGCCGAATAAACTGTTCGTTTTAAGCCATGCTAACAATTCTAATCGGCCACCTGGTTCGCCTTTTTGCCTTGGCACTGGGTCTTGGCGATCTTTTCTTTTGTCGAACTCCCAGTTACCTCGAACGGTAACCATGACATCGTCAACCCTTTTGCCAGAACTGGCGAGCATGGTCACCAAGTGATAGTGTAGACACCCCGTTTTTGACCGCCCTCAAGACTTGGGCATTACTGATAGTTTGCTCGGTGTTGAGAGATGTGCAGGGCACAGGTTCAGTTTCTTCGACAAGGAGAGAGGCAAACCCTTCAAAACACTTTGTTTAGGGGTTTGGAGTTGAAGAAAAGAGGAGAGGAGGGGAGAAAGGTTGGAGAAGAAGTTCGCCATGAATCCGGGTAGAAGAAAGTCGAGCGGCTCTCGCTGAATCGGGCTTATTCAATTGCATACTTGGAATTTAGCTATGAGGCCACTACCATTGGAAAGAAGACTTCCGGGGCTTCATTTTTGGTTCAAGAATCTCCTAGAGCCAAGTCCGGGTGGAGGAGATATGATGGGTTGAAGCTGGGCATCATCCCGGTTGGATCGAGTCTGCGCGGCTTCACGGAAAAGGGCATAACTTTTTGCACAGAAGGAATTTTGATGCAAGGTTTGCGCCATTGGAAAGCTAACTTCCGGGGCTTCAATTTGCATACCACCGGCTTTTTTGACAAGGAATCATCCCATCGGCACTCTATTTAGCCGACCGGCACTATATAGTGCCGACCGGCACTTTATTTTGGCCGATGATCGAATTTTCTGGCCGGTTTGCACCCTTTGCACCCCCAAGCCTGGTGCATACCAGCTGTGCCAGCTGGGATGCACAGAATCAGATCCACGTGCATCCATGTGCCTATTTTGCACCCTTTTGGCCTTTATTTTGCACCCTTTGCTCAAGGCTTCTTGAGGAAGCCTTGACCCTTGTCTTGGCTTCCTCAAGAAGCCTACCAGCTGTCCAAGCTTCTTGAATAAGCCTTGCACCCCCCCTTTTGAACTCTTTTGACCCTTTAAGCTTGTTTTGGAAGCTAAGCTTTGTCTATTTAAGAGAGGCCTTCCTCTCCATTGCTAAGGTTGGAGATTCTTAAGCAAAAAAACCAGAGGATATACATATATTCTGATATAGATACATATATCCCACCTCCTTCTCTATATCTATCCTATCCAAGCTTCCAAACACCTTGGTTCTTGTATCATTTGCTCTACAACACCTAGCACAACACCTCCATCTTCCATTCCAGCATTTGGGAGGTCATTTGCAGAGGTTAGGAGCTCAGAAACTTGGACCAAGGGGTGCTGGTTTGTTGGTCTACAAGGGTAAGCACACTTTTCCCAAAACTAGCATTTTCTTGGTTCATATCTAAGCCATAGTTGCATGTATTTTTGAGCTTCGATGTAAACTACAAAGAGGCTTGTTTTGAGCCCTTCTTCAACATTGAAGAAGGGCTCAACCTTGTTTGGGACCCCCATGTATGACTTGCTTCAATACCCTCTTGGGTCCTTATTTTGTTGCATGTTTCTTTAGCCTACCATGCTTCCATTTTTGGGCCTTCGACAGGCCTGAAAAGTGGCTTATTTTTCCCCCTCTACATGTCTCATGAAGGGTATTTGGCTGTTTGATGATAGCATCTAGCACCTATCTCTTTACCCCTTGTATGCCATGATTCTTGCATAGTATATTTGGCTGGCGTATAATCTGTTTTTGAGCATGTAATAAACTGTAAGTAGGCTTATTTTGAGCCCTTCTTCAACATTGAAGAAGGGCTCAACCCTGTTTGGGACCCCTATCTTGCACTTGTTTCATAATCTCTTCTATTTACCGTAATTTTGCATGCTTTGTTAGCCTATCTTGCTTCTATTTTTGTGGCTGGTCATAAACTGGAAATGTGCTTGTTTTGCCATGTATAAGGTCTGTCCTAGGTTGTTTGGGTCAATCTTGGCATGCTTTGTATAGCCCCTTTGCATTGTAGCTTGTATGCTTCAAGTAGGTGCATGTGTAGGATGCATTGCCTCCATGATTTCAAGGGTTTGGAACCCTCTTACATGCTATTTCAGACCCTAATCCATGCTCACATGTTCATTTTTGTCATCTCTTTCATGCTTTAAGGGTGTGTCCTTTTATGCATTCAAGGGTGCCTTGTGCATGCTTGTGTGTTTAGAGCTTTTAGGATGCCGTGAGTGTGAGTTTTGGGTGTATTTTCACATGCTGAAAACCTGTTTTTGGTTGCTCGAGTCTTGCCATGATTGGTCTTGTCAAGTGTGGTTCAAAGCCTCATTACCTTGCTTCAAGCACTCGGGCTATTTGCATGCTTTGTTTGGTCTTGTTTAGCTTGGTTTGGCACCATGTTTTGCATGATTTCAGAGCTTTTCATGTATGCTAATAGTCCATGTTTGTGCCTCTTAGATGTGTTTAAGAGTTGCTTAATTATGCTTAAGTGTTGGTGCCTTAACTTATACATGTGTGCATGTGTGTTTGGCCCTCTTGACTTAGCATTTTGGCCACTGATTTTAGGACTATTTGAGTTGCCTAATTCATGTATAAGACCATCCTTCCATTGATTCGCATGCTTGTCTTGTATGCTTACTTGCATGATTGCATTGTATTGCCATATTGCATACTAGTTGACATGTTTAGGACTTCATTGCATCGACATGCATGCTAAGCCTCTTGACCAAGTCATGATAGAGGTTTGAGCACCCTTGTTTGCTTGTTTGCATTGCATGCATTTGAAATCAAAGTTGCATTCTTGGTTCTTAGGGCCATCATGCATGGAAATGCGCGATTGGTGGTCCGGGAATCGAGGCACATGCCCCTTTGAGTCAATAACATGATAAGGGGTGTGTATAGTGCATAAATACCTTGAATCACATTGCCATGCATGTTGTTGTCCTCTGCTGCTGTGGGTTGCAGGTTCTGCAGGTGTTAAGTGCCGGCCGGCACTATTTAGTGCCGACCGGCAGTCAATTGCCAGCCGATAACTTCATCTAGTGCCGGTGGCCTCCTTCTTCAGCCGGTGGTGCTCTACCCCAGCCGGTGGTACTCCCCAGTGCCCTGAGAGGCACTCCTGGGACTTTGGCAATTTTCAGAGGAGGATAGCAGGGGAAACAGAGGCAATCCGTGCATGGCAGTGCGATTCCGAGCCAATTCCGAGCGCGCGCTGCATTTGAGCCCTCTTCCCGAGGCGTTTACTGCTTTAATTAACTTAGTTAATTTGTTAATTAATTTAGTTAATTTGTAATAATTAATTAGCTTGCGTAGTTAATTAATTTGTATTATTCTTTTGGTCCCTCCGAGCGAGGGTAAATTTGTAATAAGTGTGTGTGAGTGGGTGCATGTCTTCCAACCCCATTTCTTTCTACCCTTTTATTTACCTGCTTATGATGGTAGATTAGGGCACATCTAAATTAGCATACCTTATGCAATGCATGCGTGCATTCATGCATTTGTTTACATACATCGGGCTCGGTACATCATACAAACTGCATCGTACTTTCAATTCCAAATTGAATACGTGATAGTTGTTGCATTTCATGTGCCATGCTTAGGATAGCCGAGCCTGTCTAGATTACATTCCGTATGCGATGCATTAGTCACTTAACATAAACTAGGTCATGCATGTTTTGCTAACTGGTTTCTTGTTTTGGCACGGAGTACGATGTAAGTTTTATGCTTTAGCATGTCGCATGCGTGTGAATGTTAACATGACAGTATGCCTGCCATGCGGCTAAGTGCTTATGTGATAAACTGCTTGAATGCCTGTGGGTGGAGGTTGGATTACTTGAGTTGGGAATACTCATTGAAATCCGTGTTTTAGCCTACTCGCGAGTAGCAATTTCAAACTGTTTTCCAACAAAACGGATATGCAATGCTTATTTCCAAATTAGGCGATCTAGTCTATACTTGTTTGCTGTGCGCACAACATAGTAATTCTAGGCTAATAACCGGAATAAGAACGCATAAAGTTTTCAAAATGGATATCACGGTTAGTAGAGGCCGGTCTTCGGACCGGGCGAAAGGGGGTGCTCATAGCTGACCTTCCCCGATCGTACCCAAGCTCCCGAGCCAAGACACTTTGGTGATGACGGACACGTGGCCTTCGGCACCGAGTCAGGGTTTCCTAAATTTCCCATTTTAAAAATATTTAGGTGGCGACTCTGTAATCTGGCAAAGCAGTCCATGTTTGGCACTACTTTTCAAAAATCTGTTTTTCTCAAAACGATTTGCCAGAGTTGGACTCTTTGGTTCAGATTTAGAACCGCAACAAACAAATCGAGTCCGAACTGTAGCGAGGTCCCCCGCGGGTGCTTACAGATCAGTCAATATCTTTGGCCTCATAAAGTACTGGCCTGCCCGCACCGGTTGATTTCGCCATAACATAAACAGTGCCGAATAGTTGGGATTCCTAGGTTAAGACCTAATCGGTGATTTAATTCTACTATACCCATGATTATTCGGTAGAAGTTCACGTTAGGCTGGGAAGGAATTAATCCCCAATAGCGCAAGACTGTCCTAAGAAGGGGATGGAGGGGGAATCGAACTCCACCCTTAGTAATTGCCAAAAGAGGGAAGTCAATGGTGTTTGTGTCAGTCCTCTCCATGTCCACCACACTGTCTGCAACGAGAGATAGGTGGACATTGTCTGGGATGGAAAAATGACGACGGAAGGCTGTGATTCGTTCCTCTGAGATGAGGGCTTTCAAGTGCCTCGCCATTTAAAATGGAATACAAACAAAATGTATACTAAAAGAAAAAACAAAACACGGAGGGGATTGGAATGAGAGCAGAACGAAAAGAGAGAGCGGAACTTACAGGTTAAAGAAGAAGATGAACAGTGGGGAGTAAAAAACAGAAGTCCTAAAGGAAGTTGGTGTGAAGAATGCCAAAGAAGATTGAAAGCCTTTTGATTCGAGAGTATATGGAGGCCTGGTTTTCAATCGAACATTAAATGATTGTCAAACACGAAGGGGCGGGAAGCTGTAATGATTAAAATATCGCGCCTGTTCTGACGAGCCAGTTCCAAAAAGAGTGCAACCACGTATTCCCGACTTTCGAGGGTTTCTGACATGATATCCAAGAGTAATGTATTAACCAAACATGCCAACTGGAACGAATTTACTCGGATGTTTGGGGGGAATTGTGAGGGCCGAGTTTAAATCAACCCAGATTGGCTTTATCCACAAGACTGCCGAATACACAGTGATGAACGGTTCTGTGGCTGATTAGAACTTGTTCATAGGGCCGGATAGGCCACAGATCTTGTGAAAACGCCTGGGGGTCCAACTGTGAGGGCGGGGTGTCCATAATAGAAAGCGGGCCCCTAGGGAGCAATATAAAAAAGGAGGACCATTAGCCAAAGAGAGGGCATGTAAGAAAAAAAAAAGGAGATAACTTGTGACAAAAGAAAAACTTGAGAGAATATTAACTGATTCGTCGGAGAGCTAATTCCGGCACCTCCGACCGAAGTATATAACCCCATTTCAGGTACCAGTTTGAGGATTAGGAGAGTCTGCTAGGACCAAAAGGTATTTCCAAACTCCTTCACCACAAATCTCTAACTATCATTTTATGTAACGATAAAATAATAATAATTGTTAATTGAAAATAGTCATTTACTAATAATTTATCAATAAAAATAATCATTTGTTATGTAATTAGAAATTTAAAATGACAGAATATAATTTTCATATAAAATAATTCGCATTTTAATTAAATTTCAAGAAGTGTATTTATAGTTTACTCAAAATTTTAAGTTGGCCACTTAGCCTGAATAATTAATATAAATATTTTTTAAAATACTTTAAAATAAAAAATATAATTAATTTAATTATTTGAGTGCTTCTTTAATTTATTAGTTCAAATTTATAACTAATTTTTTTAATAATAATGATTCATGCTTATAAAAAATAAAATTAAATAAATATATTGTATAATATAATTTGTAGCTAAGGTGGACTTGCGTCACTCTTTTCAAACCGAATCATATTATAATTGGATCTAATTTTTTTTTTTTTTTTTTAATTCGGCCTTGCGGAATTAAATCATAATCTCAAATCTTATAAATATAATTGGATCTAAAAAAAATTGTTTAATTCAGCCTTGTGTGAACTAAATCATAATCCCAAAACCTTAGGTGCCGTTTGGTAACATTTACGTTTTTCAGTTTTCTGTTTATATTTACAGAAATTTTTAAAAACTCAAATAAAAACTTGTTTGGTAAAATTTCTGATTTATAAATCAGTGGTCTCAGTTTATAAATTTAGCCAAAAAATGAAAACACAAAAAATGTGTTTCCATTTTGAGTTTTCAGTTTTTTTTTTTTTTTACCACCCAACACTAGCCACCACTTGCCACCATTTTCCCCACTCACCACCACCACCACCCTTGCCGCCGCCGCCGCCGCCGCCGCCCACCACAACACCACCACCACCTACCACCCACCTGCCATCCACCCGCCCCACGACCACCCACTACTACCATCCACCGCCCGCCACACCATCCACCACCTACTTGCCACCACCACTCACCACCCACCTGCACCACATCCACCACAGCACCCACCACCATCACCCACCCGCCACCACCACCAACCACCACCTGCCACCACCACCCACTCGCTACCACTACCACCCACCACCATCACCCACTCACCATCACCACTACCACCGCCACCTACCGCATCACCCGTCATCCGCACCCACCTGCCACCACTACCCGCCACTACCACCACCACCACCACCCACCACCGCCACTGTCACCCACCCACCACCCACCACCACCACCCCATCCGCCACCCACCTGCCACCACCACTCACCACCCGCCACCACCACCGCCACCGCCACCGCACACCCACTTGCTACCACCCGCCACCGTCACCCACCCACCCACCGACTATCACCACCCCACCACCCGCTATCCGCCACCCACCTGCCACCACCACCACCACCACCACCCACTCGCTACCACCTACCACCCGTCACCATCACCCACTCACCCACCGCACCACCCACCCACTACCATCCGCCATCCACCACCCACCTGCCATCACAACCACCCTGTCACCACCACCCACTCGCTACCACCCGCCACCGTCACCCACCCACCCATCCACCCACTATCACCACCCACTACCACCCGCTATCGCCACTACCTGCCACCACCACCCACCACCACACCATTCGCTACACCTACCACCCGCCACCATCACCCACTCACCACCACCACCACCCACCCGCCACCAGCCGCCATCCACCACTCACTTGCCACCACCACCCACTCGCTACCACCATCACCGCCACCGTTACCCACCCACCCGCCACCACCAACCACACCAGGTACCCACCACCCACCGTCACCACTTTCCACTACCGTCTTTCCGCCGCCACTTGCCACCACTCTTCATTTCTCACTCTTTTTTATATTTTTAAAATTTTTTTAACATTTTGTCAATTACCAAACACGTTTGCAGTTTATGTTTTTCTAAAAATAAACAAAAAATAAACAAAAACCAGTTTATAAAATTTTTGTAAATATAAACTGAAAACGTAAACGTTACCAAACACACCCTTATAAATCATGGGCAAGCTCCAGCGTGCATGAGTCTGTTTGGGTAGATTCTAGCCAGATTCATATTATAATATACTATTAGCAGTTGACTCGTATAATGTATGTATTATTTTTTAAAAATATATTTGATGTATAATATGTGTTATAAAAAAATAATTTTATTTTCATTTAAAATTAAAATTAAATATATTTTAATTATTTATTTTGATAATATTGACGCTGTCGTTTTATAAAATTGTTACTTGAATACTTATATATATATATAAATTTTAGTTAAATTATTTGTATATTTTGATAATTTTAGATCTATCATATTTTAAAAGTGTAATTATCATATAATAATTTGTATGATATATACTAAATTGTAAATAATAAAATAAATACTAATTTTGATATAAAAATAATATTTAAATTAGAAGAAGAATTAGTAACATAGAATTAAAAGTAATTCTAATTATTAATTTTCTTTTATATTCATTTTGAAAATAAAAATATGTAGAAATAGAAATTCTATAAAATTTATTAAAAAAATTAAATATAAATATGTTATAATTGGATTATCATATAATAATTTTATATGATATATATATATATATTATTATATATATATATATATTATATATATTAAATTATAAGATTGTAAAATAAACACTCTTAATTAAATTAAAATATCAATTACATAAAAGAAATTCAATAACGACTAACCAAGAAAGAATTACATAACAACATCTAAACTCAAAAAGCAAAAATAATGAAAACATCCAAACAATAGATATATCTTAGTGTGTAAAGTGATTAATCATCTGTAATATGATATCAAAACATAAAAGAACTTACTGTTCAACAATTAAAAAATTTAACTTAAGCAGTAAATCTGAACTTTTGAGGTTCCTCGATAGTATCATTGTTGTGCAGGTTTTTCTCATGTAAGTTGTGATTATATAAAATAATGTAGGAAATAAATTAAAATTTCATATATAGAATCACTATAAAATTTAAGCGATAAATCCATAATATAGAATAATATAAAATTAGTAGTGGATATAGAATAATGCATGAAAAAATAAAAAGAAAAAAACTAATTTAGCATTAAAAAAAATCTTAATACTTTTGAAAGAATTAAGAAGAAAAACATGATATGCAAAATTTATATTGGCTTTGTGGATTATCTCAATTTACAATGAAAAATATATGGAAAATAAATCAATGTGTTTGGTTTCAATTTTCTGGATTCAATTTATTGGAAATTGAGTTTTTGTTTTTAGTGAATATTTTTAAAATTTTAAGCAATTTTTTTAGAAAATATTGGTCTAACATCCCTTTCCAACTTTTAGTAATAGGAGAGCTCCACAATATTTTTTTTTGTAGCCTAAGATCCATCACCTACACCCATGTATCACACCCATTCTCTCTCTCTCTCTCTCTCTCTCTCTCTCTCTCTCTCTCTCTCTCTCTCGCTGTAGCCTCTTCCTCTGCCTCCCACGTCGTCGCCTCCTCCGCCACCACCATGACTCTCTCTGAATGAGAACGATAACAAAATTGAAGCAAACAACAATGGCTTCTTCAATTTCAGGATTTTCCTTTCTGAATTTGATTTGCCCATCCAAATCTCACATCACTTCTTATGTTTCTTCAAGCTTTCCAGTTGGATCCCTTCTCTCTCTCTTTCTCCCCCCCGTTGTAGCTTCTTCCTCCGCCTCCTACGCCGTCGCTTCCTCTGCCACCACCGTGACTCTCTCTGAATTGAGAACGATAACAAAATTGAAGCAAACAACAATGACTTCTTCAATTTCAGGATTTTCCTCTCTGAATTTGATTTGCCCATCCAAATCTCACATCACTTCTTCTATTTCTTCAAGCTTTCCAGTTAGATCCTTTCTTTCTCTCTCTCTCTCTCTCTCTCTCTCTTTCTCGTTGTAGCCTCTTCCTCCGCCTCCCACGCCGTCGCTTCCTCCACCACACCGTGACTCTCTTTGAATTGAGAATGATAACAAAATTGAAGAAAACAACAATGGCTTCTTCAATTTCAGGATTTTCCTCTCTGAATTGGATTTGCTTATCCAAATCTCACATCACTTCTTCTATTTCTTTAAGCTTTCCAGTTAGATCCCTTCATTTTCAAAGCCATAGCAGCTCTGTCAATCATATTCAGCGAAGCTACGGTTTCATCTCTGCGAAAATCTTTGAGATTTCTTCTCAGAAATTTCTCTGATGCATTTTACTTTCGTTCTTGAGTCTGTTTATCTTTAACCCTGTTAATTCTTGTTTGTAATTAGGGTTTCATCATCATTACCTCACTCTGGTAAGTATTTCTATTCTTGAATTGGTTTTTCTCTATATCTACAGTTCATTGCATTTTATAATATTCTTCAATTAATTAGGGTTTTTATTTCTTAATAATATCCAGATTAATTAACATTTTGTTTGCATTTTGTATCTTCTTGAAACTTATTATGTGATTCTGTCTATAATTTTCTTCTGTATCTGAATTTTCTCCGATGACATTAGATTCATTTTACTTTATGTGCTTGCTTGATCTTGTTGAAGCTAGTAGTTTGGTTGAGATGAATTTCTCTGCAATTTCTTTGCCATTAGTTTGGTTAAGATGAATTTTCTCTGGCATTTCAATTTATATTGCCTGTTTGATTTTCACTGGTTGGTTTCCTCTATGTCATGAATTTTCTCTAGAATCTGAATTTTCTCTGACCACAATTATAATCACATTAACTTTTGTGCCTTAATTGATTTTTTCTAGCATCTGAATTTTCTATGACCCATCAATTTATGTTGCTTGTTTGATTTTCATTGGTTAGTTGTCTCTTTGTGTGTAATTTTTCCCTTAAGATGAATTTTCTTTGGCATCACAATTTTCTCTGAATACATTGGATTTTGTTTACTCTATGTACTTGCTTGATCTTGTTAAAGCTAGTAGTTTGGTTGAGATGGATTTTCTTTGCAATTTCTTTTTCCTTTGGAGTTGGTGTCTTCTTAATGCTAGTTGCCTCTTGGGCTTGGACTTTCTGTTTTGTTTGCGGTGTTTCTGGTGTTTTGCTGCTACCTTTAGATCTCAACTCATAACTGGCAGTGACAGAGACTTTCTATTTTGTTTGGAGCATTTGCAGTGTTTTGCTGTTGCTACGTTTTAATCTTAGCTCATAACTAGAAGACTGAAAGACTTTTTGTTTCTTTTGTGGTGCTTTAGGTGTTTTGTTGTTGCTGCGTTTTGCCATTTTTAGACAATGAAAACATAAAGATGTCAACAGGAAATTCAATACAAGGACAGAAAATTCAACATTAAAGATGTCAAATCCCTGAAATTTTTTCAAAAAATAGATAAAAAAAAATTATACACACAAGTAGACAGCTAGACAGAGAAAATCAAAGAAGCCACAAGAAGAAATTGGACTCTACTATGGTTAAAGAAAATATAGATGCCATAGAAAACTTAGTACAAGGAGACAACAAATCAGTGAAAATCGAACAAGCAACATAAATTAGTAGGAGTTTAATGTGGGCAAGAAAAATTCAAATGCCAGAGAAAATTTGAGAGAAAATCAAAGAAATAACTAGCCAGAGAAAATCAAGCAAGGCACAAAGAGAAAGTGAGTCCAATGTGTTCAGAGAAAATTAATCTAAAGTGGATATCTTAGTGCTAGAGAAAATTCATCTCAAAGATAAAATTACACATAAGGAGACAACTAATTGGCAAAAATCAAACAAGTAACCTAATTGCGAGCAAATCAAAGAAATTTCAAAATATAGAGAAAATTTGAAGACACAGAGTAATTGAGCAAATCAGAGAAATTTCAAACTAGATAAATTTCAAAACACAGAGAAATGTCAAACAAATTGCTCTATGTTTTGAAATTTCTCTATAAGAATTAAACTAGGTAGTAAGTACGGTTTGCTTGGGTGGAGTTAAAGCGAAAGCACAGAACAAAGGATCTCAAGAGAGTCCTTTTGTGGCCCACCATTTGTTTATGCTATAAAATCTTAATATGAGGGAGTTTAGACAAAATTTTCTATTTTTTTTGGTTTAAATGCACCTTACTTAGATGTATCTAACAAGTAAAATATTTGTAAAAAAAATATTTAAAATAATAATAAATACACAAGAATACAAAAAATGTATTGAATTTTCATATTTTTTTATTATATATTTTTGGTATTTAGTGATTTTTCAAAGATTTTTTTAAAAAATATTATACTTTTTAAGTGTATGTATGTGTGTATCTAAAAATTTTTAATTTTTTTTTTGCGTAGAATATTAAAAAATATAGTGAAAACAAAAAGATAGGAAAATAAAAACTTTTAATTTTTTAAAAAGTGAATCTTGAAAATAGGAACCAAACAATTTGTCAAATAAAATCCATATAAAGTAGGTAAAGTTAGTATAATTTAAATTAGGTTTGGATTTGTGTAAAATTCTATATGTAATTAAAAAAATACATGCTGACGTGGTTCTCTTAGAAAAAAAGTAAACATTTATAATGTGTTACTTAAACATAGGAAAAGCACTATTTTTAATAATATATCTATATATATAAGAACTGCTTAACTGCTTGAGATTCATTTTTGTTTTCGATTTTGCCATTTCATTTTGAATAATTTACTAATGGTGGCCTATATGTTGAGTGAAGGTATTTTCATAATTATGCACATATTCTTGGTCAATTATGCAACAGGTTTTTTTGTAATTATGTTAAAAATTTTGGTCAGTTATGAAACATATTTTTTTCGTAATTATGCAAACATTCTTGGATAATTATGAAACATAAATCTTTTATTTTTTAACAAATTACAAATATACCCATAAGGTTTGTTTAAAATATGATTCGGTCCTATAATACTAGAAATTACAACTATCGTTTGTTATAAATTTTAATTTAACACAATACTCAAGAAAGAAAAAAAAAAAACTATTCTCCTATGCAATAATAAATTATCAAAATTGTTTATTGAAAAATATTTCTCATATAATTAAAAACTGTTAACTGATTTAATGATTTATTTATTAACAAAATGGTTAACTGAAAAATATTTTTTACATCATTAAAAATTATTAATTTACTTAATGATTTACTTATTAATAAAATTAGTCTTGAGAGTATGATTTATGTATTAATAAAATTAGTCATTTGTATATATATATATATATGTATTTTCTTCTGCTTCTTTATTAGTATATTGAATTATCTTAGTAGTTTTTTTTAGATGAGAGAATTATCTTAATATTTATTTTATATTTATCTGTTGAGAAAAGTTACACACCATAATTTTTTAAAATAAATTCGGAAGAAATGTTAAAAACTCATAAATTCACCTAAAATGATATTGTAATAGAATTAGAGTTTACATCATTAGGTGTATAACAAATTAAAAAATAATACATATCATACCACATAATTGGACGGGTCTTTTTAATTTTTTTAACTTTTATAAGAAAAAAATAAAATAATTATGATTTAAATGTAATATTATGTCTTATTAATTTTTTAACCTATTTAATCATTTTGTGATTATTTGAATCAAAAAGTTGAGCAGTGTATATATATGATTTGAAATTATTTTCCAAGTCTAACCCAACTGGAGGTCAGACTAGTGCTTTGTCCACAAATTCATTGAGAAACAAAATAAAAAAGTTTCAAATCCACCCACTTCACCCGAAAATATAAATATTTTCTTTTCATATTTTCAAATAAAAATAATAATTAATTTAATTATTTGGGTGCCTCCTTATATTGGCGTCCGGATCCTCTAGAGTAACTCTCTAGAGTGATCCTCTAGAGTGGATGATCGGATGGCTGTGGTTAGGCCTCACCAAAACGACGTCGTTTTGGTGAGGATTTTCAAAAAAAAAAAAAATAAAAAGAAAAACCAGAATCGGAGATTTGAAATGGAAATGCAGATCTGAAATGAGAGAGAGAGAGAGAGAGAAGGGCTGAGAGTTTGGGTGGGTGAATGGTGGTCTATGGTGAGGAGGTCGGAGTCTGTGTCGGCCACGGGTGGTGGTGTTTGGGCCATGGAGGAGGGTGGTATTTTGGCCATGGGTGTGTCCAGCCGTGGAAGGAGAATCTGGGTCTTCAAAATGATGGCGTGGGTGTGTTCGGCCAACGGTGTTCTTGGGGGTCTTTTTGGTTGGTTTCAGCCATGAATGGTGGCGTTTCGGCCATGGGGGTGCTCGGCCATGAAGGTGATCGGCGTCTAGGCAGAATCTGGGTATCCAAAATGGTGGTGTGGGTGTATTCGGCCAACGGTGCTCTTAGGGGTCTTCTCGGTTGGTTCCGCCCATGGATGCACTGTTCTACGGAGTTCAACGCGACTGCGGGACGGCGGCGACTGCGACGGTGGGCCGACGGGATGCACGACGGAGCTCTGCCTCTCTAACTCTTCTTCCCTCTCTCCTTCTTTCGCAGGTCTGCTTCTGCTTCTTCCTGATGAATTGAACCATTATTGATCTGCAAACAGAAGCCATTGTTGATCTGCAAACAGAGCTTCAAAAAATCTGATTTTTGTTTTATTTTTTTTTTTTTCAAAATACTCACCAAAACGACGTCGTTTTGGTGAGTTTCATTCTGAGCCGTTGGATCAAGCACTTTAGGTGATCACTCTAGAGAATTAACTCTAGAGGATCCGCTCGCCCTTATATTTAGTTCAAATTTTGTGGACTATTTTTTTTTTTTACATAACTAGTAATAAATGATTTACGCTTACAAAAAAAGTTAAATAATATACAATATATAAATTTGTAAAAAGATATTGTAAAATATAATTCGTGATTGAACTAAATTTGAATCACTCCCAAGCCCAACCTATATTATGATTAGGCCTAAAAAAAAAACTGTCCAACCCGTTGGGTGATTCTATTTGCATCAAAAAAAAAAAAAAAAAATATTCAATACACCTTTCAAAAAATTTTTTTGATTATTATTTTTATTCATTGTTTGATTTTATTAAAACTTTCTTTTACTTGTAAATAAAATACAATAAGAAAAGTCCTAATGTTGATGATAATGATAAGGAAGAAGATGAAAAGAAAATAATTAAAACTTAAAAAATAATATGAAGAGATTTGAATACGATTAATACATATTAGTGATTAGAATATATCAAAATTTTTGCCTTGAGGTGGTCATCCGGAAGGATAAGCAGCCGAATGTTCGGCCAGTCAACCGACCAGTGTAAATTTTTCACAAATTTTTACCTTGAGGTGGTCATCTGGTAGTAAAAATTCAACGGTAATGAACAGTAATTTGATGAAAGATACATTGGTCCCCAATTTGATGAAAGTAAAATATTGGATTTGATACTTATTTGATGAAATCGTTAGAGCAGAAAAATGAGCCGTTTTCATCAAATTTAAATTTGATGATAAATTTAAGTAACCATTAGAGATGGTCTCATGATAGATTTTTTTTTGTATTTTGTACACATAATTTATGTCCACGTAGTTGCTGTTGCATTGCTTATTTGTTGTATTGAAGAGTGTGGATGATTTCACATAATAAGATACAGACACAAATGATAGTCTCAATAAACACTCATGTGAGACTTATCTTTTTGCCTCACTATGTTTAATTTTAGAAAATTAAATTCATTTTTTAAAAATTGAGTTTTTTTATTTTTCATTTTATTTTTTATTTTTAGTAATTTTTGTTAATATTTTACATTTAAATTTTTTTTTTTAGATGCACCTAATCTAAATACGCTCAAAAGTATAATATTTGTAATAAAAAAAAATTATCAAATACAAAAAATAAAAAAATAAAAAAATAATATATTTTCGTATTTTGTTGTATTCAATAAAATTTTTATAGATTTTACAATTTTTTTTTTATTTTTTAAATATATTAAGATTAAGTGAGTGTAATTTTTTTAAAAAATAATTATAATGTTTTAAAAAATCATTAAGAAAACAAGTCAGAAAACTGTTTTTAAAACTCCAAACTAAACAAGGTTTTTTTTTTTAAAGAACAAATAAGCTAATAAATTACATAATTGTGCTATGAACACAATTCATAATTCATTTATCTTATCACCTCCTTTCACTTTTTCTCTCCTTCTAAGCCACCCAACAAGAAAAAGGAATTTAATTTTAAAGTTCTCTTCCATTCTTTTATTATCTTCCATCAAAAAAGCATATAAATACCACTGGTAATGTCTAATTTCAAAACTATATGAAAACATATAAAAGCAAAGCATTACCCTATTAGATAAAATAGTACCAAACTATCGGGAAAATATAATTTAAAAATATGCAAACGATTTTTGGACAAATCCAAAACCAAAACTCAAATAAAATAAACGTAATAACGTAATAAAACTTACAGTACATGAATAGATAAAACCTGATCGAGTCGAGTGTGTGACACTCTTTCCTTAAGACAGATTCGTCCTCCCACCGGTGCTTAGGATTCAATGGACGTCTATCTCCCAGGATACAACGATCAATGTCTTGCACTAGTAGCACTACTATTGCAAGCCTAGCAAACTTTGCTGTGTATGTACTCTCTTTATAGGAAAATTAGACTCAGGAAATATGAAGAATAAATAGAAAGTGAAGAAGAATGGCAATTCCCCATTCAAAATGAAGTGAGGGAGATGAAATATAAAGACATCTATGTGACTCTTTAGAAAGGTTGTGATCCTTTAAAGAGACACACCCTTTCAACTCAAGAGACACAACCATTGGAGTAAATTTAAATTCAAATTTTCCAACAATCCCCACATGAATGAAATTTACGGAAAGGACATGCAACAACATGCAGACAAAGAGAGAGTACATTAAGGAAATATCCTACATCGGGATAGGTAGCTTTCAGCTTTGAACTTTCCCTAGTGAAAGCCTATCGGACTTACTAGCTAATCAGTGGACACGATGCCTTGAACTGTTCAGCCGTTTGTGTAAGCCAAGACAATAGAATTCACACAGAATATCTCCAAACACAACTTAGTTCTCACGGTTGTGCCCGTTTTGGCCTTGGGCAAGTCCTGGTGTTTCATGAGTGCTTTAGAAAATTTAGCCTTATCAATTCTCATAGAAGCGGCCCCTTCACACTCATATAGGTGATCCTTATTTCGAGTCTCTTAAATACTCCTCTTGAAAGATACCCCTCTAGGATTTCCAAGATATAAGTAATCATTAAAAGCATAGCTTACCCTAAGTTCCCTGCATACAACACATGTTGCAGATATCACTCTCATCATAGGAATGGATAGGAGTTAGACTCCTTTAGTGATTTCTGGCGAGCCACACATAACTTAGTTGTCCCTTTGAACTTAGTTCTTGGGATCTCCAGTCATCTAAGTAGGGTTACCATTATGATGACTCTGATGTAATAGGCTTTAATCACATTCCCCTCGATGAACTTTCCCTTATTTGCTTTCTGGTCAAACTTTTGTTTAGCGGCCGCTATTTTTCCGTTTGACCTTCTCAGTTAGATATCATTGAGTAGTTAGTGAATCCATTATATTATCCTTAGACAATATTCACAACTAAAAGCAAATGTCATACGGTGATAAGTCTTTGATTACATCGAGACATATCGTTACTCTATGTCACTCCCATTTAAATAAAAAACATAGAGTTGTTCCTTAGGAGTTAATAAAACCATTGTTACTTCTACTCCAACTTTGTCCTATAGAAAGAATTGAGATTCTTTATGGACCTATTATCGGAACCGTTACTTTAGTAAAATCTTCCAAGCACCCCCACATTTTAAGCAATCTAAGGAAACTTAATTCCTCTTATTGATGTATAATTATATAAAATATTAATACACCCCCACAATTCTGAGATAAATCAGAATATATCATTAATTGGCGTGCTTGAACTAAATAACAAGATGTGAACAGTTTTGTGAATATAATCACAATACTAATTTATCTAAAAACAATTAGACTTCATAACTTACTTTTGCAGTACAAAGAAGAAATGATTAAAACCGGTTATGGCCACAACACTTTGTCAAATAACATTTCTTTAGCCATGATTAATTTCTTTTTGTTTACTGCAACCCTTAATTCCAATCTTAACATGGAATATAAATATCACTGTATAAAAACATGTACATCTTATTTGTCTTATCCAGTATTGGTGACTACGTCGACAATTACCAAAGTGTCTTTCACCCATGAAATATTTTAACTTATAATATTTCATTACGGAGTTATCAGTCACCACACCAATTTTAGTCTTTATTCCAAAGAAGAATTAGAATTCCTCTTATGTCAAAACACATAAGTTCACATTTTTATCAATAAATATAGATAAATAATTGATATCCATTTATAATACACCGCATACCAAATTGATATTAGTGACATCATAAATTGATTGCCAACTCTACAACATATTGATTGCCAACTCTACAACATATGTAGTCATGGACATGGAATCTCTCTTCCCCCCATTTGTGATAATATATAAATTAGCATAAACAACATGATGCACTGTCACTGCCACAACTAATAATTCATTTTTGATGAATATTTGGGACAAAGAAAATGAATTATCTTTTCTCATTCAAAAGATAAACGCCCACAGTAATATTATGGTTCATGGTTAAACAAATTCTACTATATAAGTAAAATAATGATTGATGACAATTTATGTCACAAACTCAAAGTTACTTTCAACTTAATTATGAACAAACTATTAATTTTGGCTCGAATTATAACAAACTATTAATTCTACTAAACTCTCTGATTAGATCATGTTGTTGCATTTTCTCTCCGTCTACTTCCTTTCATGTGGGGGATTGTTGGAAAAATGGTTTTATATAGGCATATTATTTTTTAACCCAATTTGGGTGGACCCCAAACGTTTTTTGGGGTGGGTCCGAAGAGGTGAAGTGTGAAGACAGAAAGAACGTCAAAACCATTAATGAGTGAATGGGAAGATGACGTCGTTTTCGGGTCTAACATTAATTTTTAGATAAAATTTATTTGAATTTTTTCAATAAAAATTATTGTGGGAATTTAATTTAATTCTAAATTCAAATTTTGGTTTCCTGAGTGGTTTCTTAGAATTTGTAATTTTAGAATTTAATTTAATTCTAAATTTAAGTTTTAGGTTCTTTATATGTTTCCTAAAGTTGTACCTCTTTATTTATTTATTTAAACTATTTTATTTGTTTAATTATATATATATATATATATATATATATATCTATATATATATATATAGATATATATATATTCTCTAATAGTTTAAATTAAATAAATAATAGTTCCCAACAGTTCACTAACGGAACTATTTCCAATTGTTTGAAATTTGGTCAAACGTCAAAGAAGTGCACCTGTTCATGGCTTTTGTGCACCTTTTCACTTTTGTTTTGGACCTGTTCGGGTTGTGTTGTTGCCTATATATACTGCCATAATTTCAGTAATTTAGTATCCGAAAAAAATTCTGTTTGCTTGTGTGATTTTTGCTGTCCAAAAATTCTGCATTTTTTTTTTATTCTTCATATTAGTTTTAGTATAATATTTCAGAGAGAGTTAGAACACAGGTTTGGTTCGCAGACAAATTTATTTGAAGTGCTTCATTAAATTTGTGAAGATCATTGTATCCTGGAGATAGACGCCATTCAACCGTAAGCACCGTAGCGGGCGAATCTGTCTTAAGATTGTTGATAAAATAGTACCAAAACTATCCGGGAAAATATAATTTAAAAATACAACGATTTTTGGACAAATCCAAAACCAAAACTCAATAAAATAAACGTAATAACGTAATAAAACTTACAGTACATGAATAGATAAAACCTGATCGAGTCGAGTGTGTGACACTCTTTCCTTAAGACAGATTCGTCCTCCCACCGTGCTTAGGATTCAATGGACGTCTATCTCCCAGGATCAACGATCAATGTCTTGCACTAGTAGCACTACTATTGCAAGCCTAGCAAACTTTGCTGTGTATGTACTCTCTTTATGGAAAATTAGACTCAGGAAATATGGAATAAATAGAAAGTGAAGAAGAATGGCAATTCCCCATTCAAAATGAAGTGAGGGAGATGAAATATAAAGACATCTATGTGACTCTTTAGAAAGGTTGTGATCCTTTAAAGAGACACACCCTTTCAACTCAAGAGACACAACCATTGGAGTAAATTTAAATTCAAATTTTCCAACATACCCTTCAGAGAGAAGCCATCAAAATAAACCCAAAGGTTATCTATCACCTCAATCTGAGGCATAAGTATGAATGTGCAGCTTAAAATCAATGTGAGAGAGAGAGAGAGAGAGAGAGAGAGAGAGAGAGAGAGACAATACCTCAGCACTGGAAAACTTACCTCTCTCAGTGAATAGCAAAGCCAACTCAAAGATCTGGTCGAAAGGCGTTGAGATTGTAGAGGACTTCAAATATGATCAATGATTGAAAAAGACTAGAAGGATAATTCTTGGTGATAGCTTGCTAATGTAAATCAAACAAAGAATTAATGAATTATACCATACATTCAAGACACATCCAAATATATATACCAATAATTACATTGGGAAATAAGACGAGCATATGTTACAGCCAAAAGTTATGAAGATTCCATACTAGAAACAAGAAGAAGATAAAAGCAATTGAAATTACTCCATGTGAGGGCTTGATATTTTTTGAACCAAAGAGACGATAACAACCACGTCATCAAGCTTGCCACCAGTAATTCCCTCCTTGATCCTTCGTGCCGCAAATGCATCTACAATGGAGTCATACGAGTTGTTGAATTCCCATCTCATGTGCTCTCTTGGCTAGGGCTTCCGCTATTTCCTACGGATAGTATGCAGAATTTTTAAATAAAAAGATGATAGGCAAAAAAAAAAAAAAAAAAAGCATTGAGAAACATGAAAGGATTGTTGATGAGCATCTCCAACCCTCAACTACTTTTTTCATCTAATTTGATTCCAATTTGACAAAAAGAAAAAGAAAAAAAGAAGCTTGATTTGATACGAACTACCCTAACTCTTTCATGAGATTTTCAACCCTTAACCTTTTTTCATCTAATTTTCAATTTTTGACGAAAATTTGATGAAAGGGTTTAGAATTGTAACAATAGTTTGAGAGAGAGAGAGAGAGAGAGAGAGAGCAACTGATAGCTCTATATTGATGTATGTTGTGTGTTTACAATGGAGCTCTCTTTTATAGAGAGAATGGGATACAATCACCGAAAGCATACATTTAAATAATAAGCACTAAGCCGCACTAAACTAAAGCTACGCACTAATGAACTAAAGTATTATATCTTCACAGCACTAAGCTAAAGTATAACCACTAAGGCTAAAGTATAACTAAAGTATCATATATTAACATATAAACAGCCCCCCGCAAACTCAAGGAGGGTAGGCATCGACCAAGTTGAGTTTGGAAACAAGATCACGGAAGCGCCCAGGAGGATGAGCCTTGGTGAAAATATCAGCAGGTTGATCGGCAGAAGCAATAGGGAGAAGATGAACAGTACCACGTGTAACATGCTGTCGAATGAAATGACAATCAATCTCAATATGCTTTGTGCGATCATGAAACATCATTGTGAGCAATCTGAATGGCGCTCTGATTGTCACAATAAAGAGAGGTAGCGCCAGAAGAGGAAACACCCATATCAGTGAGGAGCCAGCGAAGCCAGAGAAGTTCCTGAGTAGTATCAGCAAGAGCTCGGTATTCAGCTTCGGTGCTAGAACGAGCAGTGAGGGATTGTTTCTTGCTACGCCAAGTAATAAGAGAATCCCCTAAGAAGAAACAAAATCCCGTGGTGGAGCGTCGATCCGTAGGATCCCCAGCCCAATCAGCATCAGAAAAGGCACGCAGTTCAAGAGAGGAGGAAGCAGAGTAGTGAAGGCCATGGAACAGAGTGCCTTTGAGGTATCGAAGGATGTGGAGTAGAGCAGTATAGTGGGGAGTGCGAGGAGCCGACATGTACTGACTACAATGTGAACAGCATATGCAATGTCAGGACGAGTCACTGTGAGATAGACAAGACTACCGACGAGCTGGCGATAAAGAGTAGCATCAGTGAGGAGATCCCCATCGAGAGGAGTGAGACGAATCTGAGGATCAACTGGAGTAGAGGTAGTTTTGCAATCGGTAAGACCAGCACGAGCCAGAAGATCTGATGCATATTTGGCCTGAGATAAATAAGAACCAGTAGAATCATGAGAGACTTCAAGGCCTAAAAAATAGTTAAGAGTACCAAGGTCCTTCATTTCAAACTGACGGTGGAGAAAACGTTTGAGTTGGAGAATACCAGCTGCATCATTGCCAGTGATAATCATATCATCCACATACAGAAGGAGAAGAGTGGTACCATGAGGAGTAGTCCGTATAAAAAGAGCAGAGTCATAGGAGCTAGAGGTGAACCCAAAGTCATGAATGGTAGAACTGAATTTAGCAAACCAAGCACGGGGTGCTTGCTTGAGGCCATAGAGGGCACGCTGTAGTTTGCAAACCTTATGAGGTGGAAAAGTGGACCCAGGTGGAGGTTGCATGTAGACCTCCTCAAGAAGATTACCATTGAGGAAAGCATTTTTGACATCCATCTGAAAGAGCTCCCAGTGGCGAGCAGCAGAAACAGCAAGTAAACTGCGAACAGAGGTAAGCCGAGCAACAGGGGAGAAGGTTTCCTCATAATCAATCCCATATTCCTGGTTGAAACCCTTGGCAACAAGACGAGCTTTGTAGCGTTCAATAGAGCCATCAGAATGAGTCTTGATTTTGTAAACCCATTTGCAACCAATCGCAGTTTTGCCAGGAGGAAGATCAACAAGATCCCAAGTATGAGTTTTGTCCAAAGCTTGGAGTTCATCAGTCATAGCTTGCTGCCAAAGAGGATTAGTACAAGCCTCACGATAGGAGGTAGGTTCATAAGTAGAAAAGGCAGCAGATCCAACAATATAATCACGAAGATGGATAGGAGGTTGAGTTACCCGGTGTGGTCGACCCGTAGGAGGATCGGTGGGAGGAAGAACCGGTGGAGAAGGAGGTGGTAATGAGAGGTGGACCTTCAGGGAGAGCAGTCTGGTCGGGAGCAGGAGTGAGCAAGGGCGTCTCAATGAAGGAGGAACCTGTATCAAAATCATCAGAGAAGATATCTATGGAAGGATTAGTAAACAATACATTAGTGGAAAGTGCGGGTAAGTGAAAGGAGGAAGGGAGGAAAACATTTTGTGCTCCCAGAAAACGACATGGCGGGAGATACGAAGACGTTTAGAGAGAGGGTCCCAACAGCGAAAGCCTTTATGTTCAATTCCATACCACAAGAAAGCAACAAAGACGAGAACGAGGTTCAAGCTTGGTGTGTTCATGAGATTGAAGTAGAACAAAGCAGGCAGAGCCAAAAACCCGAAGATTAGTATATGGAGGGGGAGTGCCATGCAGACGTTCAAAGGGAGTTTGATTATGGATGACAGGGGTAGGAGCACAATTGATAGTGTAGACAGCAGTGAGGGCAGCTTCTCCCCAAAAGTTTTCAGGGCAGGAAGAAGAGAGAAGGAGAGCGCGAGTAGTGTCAAGAATATGCCTATGTTTCCGTTCAGCACGGCCATTTTGCTGGGACGTGCCAGCACAGGAACGATGAGGCAGTGTACCATGACTCTGAAGAAAAGAAAGGAAATCTGAGTCCCGATATTCCATAGCATTGTCAGAGCGAAAAAGTTTGATGGTTTTGGAAAATTGGGTGTGGATCATTTGGGCAAAGTTATAATAAAGGGTTTTGAGTTCAGACCGAGTTTTCATGAGAAAAATCCAAGTAAACCGTGAAAAATCATCAATAAAAACAACAAAATAACGAGATCCCCCATAGTAGGAGTAGGGAGGGGCCCCAAATATCTGAATGTATAAGATCAAAAGGTGCACAGGAAACAGAAGTACTTTTATTGAATGATAAAGCAGGTTGTTTGGCAAGTTGACAGGGTATACAATCGAAAGTATCCGGAAGTACATGACCCAATTGTCCACTAGAAACCAAAGACTTTAAGCGATTAACAGAAATATGCCCTAACCGACAATGCCAAAGATGAAAAGGAGATAAGGAGGAAGCAGATGCAGGAGCAGCGATCTGAGGAGAGTCAGGAACATGAAGGTGAATGAGCTCATAGAGACGTCCGTGCTTACGGCCGATCCCAATAGTCTGCCCCGTCTGAGGGTCCTGCACCAAACAATGAGTAGCAGAAAATGTGACAGTTAGACCAAGTTCACATAATTGACCAATAGAAATAAGGTTTAAAGTGAGAGCAGGGATATGATAAACTTGAGGCAACGATAAAGAAGATGTGGAAACAGTACCAATATGACGAACAGTCATGAGAGAACCATCAGCAGTTTGAATTGAGGGAATATGAGGAGATGAAGAGATAGAAGAAAATATAGTAGAACTGGAGGTTATATGATTACAACAGGCAGAGTCAAAATACCAAGAAGAGTTACCTCGAATCACAGACAAAGCAGTAGGAGGAGGTGTACCGGAAGGGGAGAGAAGGTGTTTGAACATGGCCTCTACATCCGTTGGAGAAAAGAGAGGGGTAGACGGAGCAGGAGACTCAAAAAAACCCTTAGAGGCAGCAGCAGCAGCAGTGTGATGAGACGGATTCCCGGAATGAGACTGATTCCCGGAACGATGAAAGCTCCCCGGGAAGAACCACCGCGAGAAGAGTGGTTGTTGGAGGAGGAGCGGGATGGATTGCGAAAACAATCCTGTTGCAGATGACCAGGACTAAGTTTGTTGCAGTATCGGCAGGTTCTGACAGGGCAATTGACCAGGAGATGTGTGAAGGAAGGCCCCGATTCTGACAATAGAGGCAGGCAGTGGTCCGCTGGGTGAATGATGGCCGGTACGGAGGAGTGGCAAGAACAGAGTCCACATGATGAGTTTGGAGAGTGCCAAGACGAGTCTCCTCTGATAGCAGCTCAGAAATGCTTGTTCCAGAGTGGGCAAAGGATGGCGATGAAGAAGAGAGGCACGTACGGCTCAAAAGATGAAGTGAGAGCCATGAGAAAGTGCACCAACCTTTGCTGATTACGATAGGCAGTAAATAAGACAGCATCTTCTCGGTGAGGCCAAGTCGGCTCGGAAAGAGCAAGCTGGTCCCAAACGGAGTACATTTGAGAAAGGAAGTCATTGATGGACTGACTAGATTCTTGGCGCATCCGATGAAGTTGGCTCTGAAGTTGATATTGATGAGCAAGACCAGTAGTCTGGTATCGTTCTTTCAAAAAATCCCAGATGTCTTTTGCAGGAGTAGTGACAGAGTCAAGCTGAAAGCGACCAAACTGAAGACTGATAGAGGTAACAGAAGTATTTCGAAACCAGGTAATGATTTGGTAATTCTTACTGTCCCATTCCTCAAGTCGGTCTTCATATGTAGGAGTAGCAGTAGAAACAGTGGTTGCAGCAGTGTCTTTCACTGGTTGGGTCACATCCCCGGTGATAATTCGCCAGAGCTTCTTTCCTTTGAGGAAGGAAGACATGGCTTGGGCCCATAGAACATAGTTGGAACCATTCAAAATAACGGAAATGGGATGGGAGGCATCTTGACGATCCATAATAATAGTTGAGTAGGGCTAAATTGATAGGAATAGACCTGTAGGAGCAAAATTAGGTAAAACAGAGTGTACCAGTGAGTCCGGAAGGTCGAAAATAGCTAGGAAAGGTGGGCTGTGCAGAGATGATGTCAGCAGGAGGAAAATGATGTCAGCGGCGCACGTTAGCAGAGAGGGCGTGCGGCGTACAGTAGCCGAACGGCGCACGCGGGTGCACAATAGCGGAACGGCGCACGCGCGGCTCACGGTAGACGAATGGCGCACGCGGGTGCACGGTAGCAGGCGCGGCGCACGAAAGAGCAGAGTGGAAGGCGCGTGAAGGCGCGTGTGCGCGTGGAAACGGAAGCAGAGACGCGCCGAGCAAAAGGGCGGCGCGTGGGAGCGCGTGCAAGCGTTTCTGGTGACGGGCTTGGTGCCGTTGGAATCGTAAGGAGATTCCGAGCTGTTTGGTGTAGTTCCACTGTGTACGGGACTAAGCACCAAAATTGAAGAATGCCAGAATTGTATTACTGGGCTCTGATACCATGTAACAATAGTTTGAGAGAGAGAGAGAGAGAGAAGAGAGAGAGCAACTGATAGCTCTATATTGATGTATGTTGTGTGTTTACAATAGCTCTCTTTTATAGAGAGAATGGGGATACAAGCACCGAAAGCATACATTTAAATAATATGCACTAAGCCGCACTAAACTAAAGCTACGCACTAATGAACTAAAGTATTATATCTTCACAGCACTAAGGCTAAAGTATAACAGCACTAAGGCTAAAGTATAACTAAAGTATATCATATATTATAATATATTAACAGGAATAGTTCAATATTGAATCAAGTTTTTTTATTCAAATTTGAAATTAAATATTTCCTAAGCTAAAAAATTTTGGACACTGAATTTCACCAGTATCTAACCTGTATGTCTTATAGTATAATCCACTTGATTTTCAAGTTTGGCTTTTCGCAGTTTGGTTGCTGTTATCAGGGAAATCCTTGTTTAGTTACTTTTTGTCATCTTAATGATATGCTAAAACTTAGTGGGCAGACTCGCCTGACCTGGTCATTTTCAAAGCAACGTAGCAAAAGCATATTCGGGTCATGGGCGCTCGCTCATGGTGACAAAGCACACACAACAGGACACAACAGTTTGACAATCACAACTATCTATAAAGTCTGTTGTTGGGGACTCATTTTTAGGATGGTATGCATAGGCATGCACAAAAGACCAATATTTGCTCCCAAAACATAAAATATAAGCTACATGGCTTCAGGAATAAATTGTGTTCAAAGACTCGATGGTTCACAAGATTCTGCAATTTGCACAGAACATCACATTTTGCCACATCCTTCATTGATGCGAGAACTAAGATATTTGTTGCAAGTCATTTTGTTTCACACCATTGCCTGCCTAGCACCCGTGAATAGGACTTTAGGGAATCACTCTTAGGTTCGAGTTTGCAAGTCATTTTGTTTCACACCATTGCCTGCCTAGCACCCATGAATAGGACTTCAGGGAATCACTCTTGGGTTCGAGTTCAAGGAGAGAATAAATAGTGGGTCACTCTTTGTTTTGGCCAAATGCCTTGTGCAATGACCACACTGCAACCAGCACGCCTTGCTAGAAACTTATTCTCAAATAGTTCAGTCAAGAGTCTAGAGAAGCTTAAAAATGTTTAACAAGGCATCTAGGAAGCACCTCAAGTTTAAAATTGGATTGCATTGACTTGTATACAATTGAAACTATTTCTGGGTTGTACAGATTGTCAAAAAGGCCATCTGTTGCAGTCACGATCACATCACCCTTGTCCAAATCAATTCTGTATATCTGAAATGCAAATGGTTAGACATAATAAAATTAAATTTCTAATCATTTATTTATTAGAAGAGAAAAAAAATAACTTTCATTTGTATGGCCTATTATGAGGAAAATATCCTTGTCATTTTTGTGCTGGCAATTTCATTCCAAGAATTGTATCTAGTACTTCAGAGTCTCATGAGCATGTCATGATATTTTGAAAATCCAAGCTATTAGCCCTAAGGTTTCAAGTAAAGTTTAAATTGATTTTGATGATAACAAAGTAGTTCAAGGCAGTAATATACCAATTTTCCTAAATCTTGAAACTTTCTATATTTCAAATAGATTATTATGCTTAAAACTTCATATCTTGAGAGTATCATTTCATTCTATGTTGTTTAATCATTCAAGAAATCCAAGCTTGGTGCTGTGGATTGAGGGTGTTGAGGTCATGGCCGTTGATTAGTAATCATAGCTTGCTAGCGGAGACAACAAATCTAAGTAAGATCGGAACAAACAGGTTGAAGATCAAAACTACAGAACTGCTCATGGGATTTGGGTTGATAGGATTTTTGTCCAGATCTTTTGTACTAGTAAACTTAATTTCCTAGCTAGTGGATTGTGCAGCGCAATAGGTTTTTTTGCCTTCACATTTTGAAGGGTTTTTCCCGCTCTAAATATTTGTCTCCTGTGTGTGTGATTGCTCATAACATTACAGATGATTACTCCTACTCACTGCAAGCTTAATTTTTCAATGGATTTAAATATTCATAACATGATCAATATTAAAGTGTTTAGTCAGCATTACTTGAATATATTAGTAATTGATACAACATACCTCCACATATTCGGAGGGATCAACTCCACTTGCAATCTGAAATGGATAGTTGAACTTAAAAGACCTTGGTGTAGACCTTTTATAAACAACACCATTTCTTATTACAATAAATCCCGAATCTCCAATATTGGCCACATGAAGAACCTGAGGAACATTAATACTGTCAGTTGATATCCTTACTAGCAGAGTTCTTAAAGCATCAAAATTTACATCATTATCTTCTAAAATTGTTGAGCTATAGGTGGAATAAACCCTAGTGCAGTTTTTATGATTTTAAACTGACTTTCTCAATACAGATATCTTTCCATACTATTCCTTCAGATTAAACTGATGTGTGACGGATATGTTTCCTTGCCATTTAAATAAAAATGGTGAGTCACTCTCAGAGAGTCCGTAGACCCTGATCCTGACCTACGCAGGCTATCAGAGTATCATTTTGGAGTTAGAGCCTTCGAAAGGCAAAGCGCATGGTGCCAAGCAAGTAGTTGCTGAGTACGGGGTAGTGAGGCAATCAGATGGTTGCAGAGTTGGGTATCTGCTTGGGGAGCAGGGTTAGTAAGGCAAGCACCCATAGCACTTAGGTGAGGGAAGGCTTACAAGCCAATGTGAAGTGCTTGGGTGAGCACCTACCAAGGCAAGGGGGCTTATGCCTTGAGGTTGTGAGGTCCACGCATTGGGTGAGGTTGTGAGGTCCACTCATTGGGGGTCATATGAACTGTCAAAGGCATTCAAATACCTACATTGCCCAAGTTCCTTACTATTATTTTCCCACAAGCTCGTTTATGGGCATTTTGGAGCCCATTGCATTCAAATATTGGCAACTAACTTCCTCAACTTATATCCTACCAGGGGACTGAAAAAATTTCCTGAAATTTAGTTAACATCATCTAAAAGAGCATGGAAACACTAAACTTGTTCTGATAATTACACTTCCTCAACAATGTAACCACCTAACAGAAAGAGTCTACAAATACCTGACCATCAAAGTAGGCAACCAAAATTGTTGATGATCCAGGAGACTCTGCTTCCAGAGCACTTTCACTGATAACCTCCTCAGGATGAGGAATACCATTGCATTCTGAGACAATCTTTCGACAGTTCTCCATCAGTTCTCGAGAATAAATTCCTGGATTAATCCCTGGAAAGTAAAATTCAATACAAATTATATTTAAACCAAAATCAAGATACAGATTCATCTTGAACAATAGCATATAATTGCCTATGGGGGCTACCTAACAGCTGTATTAGGAAAACTTGTCTATTGAATAGATGCATAAGTGTATCTATTAAGATATAAATCAACAACTAAATCAAGATCACAAATGTTGGTAAAACCACCAACACCGAGACAAAATAAACAGAAAAATTAAGTTGACAGAGCAATGGAAGCTGTAAGTTGACATACTCTGTCCACAGCAATTACCTTCTTCCCACCACGCACCGACTCCATCAGCCACGCCTAACCAGTTCTGGCCAACAATAAAATAAGCATCATCCCCACCTGTCGATGCCTGTCATTCATTATTGCTGAATTACTTGCTACAGAAAAATAGTTGAAAAAATCACATCCAAATTATTACTGATAAATTTATAAATCATAAGAGAATGCAAGAATAAAAGAGAGAAGTAAAAGAGCAAGAAAAACAAGATTTACATGGTTCAGATAGAATGGCCTACGGCCAAGGAAGTCAATAGCACTACCTTTTGGATTTAAGCGGACCAAAATGTGATTTCATACAACTCTCTTCCAAACTTCACGCCCAAGGAAGTCAATAAAACTTACTTTTAGACGGACCAAACTATGATGCAATTTTGAATTTGGGAAAGCTTAGTTTTGGAGAAGGATTTTAGTTTTTTTTTTTTTGTTACAATGGTGTCACCCCATGTCTGTTTAATAAAAGTTCACTTATAAAAGTACACTAATTTTTTTTTTATATTTAGATTTACATAAAGTCAATGATAGGTAAAAAATTAAAATAAAAAAATAAAAGAAATTAAGTATTTCTTATTGATAATAATTTAATATATATATATATATATATATAATTCATTGCTTCTGCAGAAATTGTATAATTCATCAGCTCATTCCAAAAATGGCAATATGTTTATAAGTTCATAAAGATTAATAAATAGCCATTTAAAACCCCAATTAACGTGCTTCTAGGGCATGTTTGATTGGATGGATTAGAGCATGGGATTGGAATTATTAATCCGTGAGCCCAATTATCCTATGTTTGTTTTAACATTTTGGTTTAGGATTATTAATCCAACAAATTTGTAGGATTATTAGTAATGGGGTAGGGGTGGATTATTAATCCAATGGATAATTTATCTTATTAATCCAATTAGATAGTGAATACCACACTAATTTAATAGGATTATTAATACCTCACTATTAATCTTGTGAATCAAACATGACCCTAGAGTAAAGACATGTATTGTTATCATTTGGTGAAGGTGTGAGGAAGAGAAAATTTCCATGGCTCCAGTCACCATCACAGTTACCCAATATCCATTTTGGCGAATTGAGTCAGCAAACCAAGTCTGTGGCACTGCACCCAAGCTAGCATTTCCTTTGTTTCCCACCAAACCATAGCCTCCTCAAGTCTGCCTAGAATGATAGGTCAAGGTGCAAAGTGGCTTATTTGTCCACAAGTGCCCTCATGGCATTTGGTCAAATTAGATTGTCTACATTATTATTATTCTTTTGTTTGATGAGTAAAACTGTTCAATATGTCGCTTTGTAAATGTTAAATTGACGGCAATAATAACCCAAAATTTTCACTTGGCTCCAATTTCAAAACTTTAAACTCTTTGTCAAGAATAAATTCAAATATATAAACAAAAAATTTCAGTCAATAACTGACCCCACCCATCCCACCCCAAAAAAAAAAAAAAACAACTCAATTAGTAGTAAACAGGAAGTCATAATGGCTCCTTTTTTCTCCCCACCAACTAGAAAACCATGGATTCCAAAGTCACAATGACCCACAATTTGAGGAACTTGAGATACAATTTTGAATCCTAACACTCTGTTTCTCAGTTTGAATGCTCTTTTTAAATTATCTGAATATTATTACACAAATATGTCAATTTCTTGTCATTCAAAAATATAAAACAGCGTTTGTCATATCCATCATATGGAGATTACCTTAGAAGGATGTGGTAGTAAATAAGCACCAGAGGATAAGATATATCCTGCTGTTGAGATTTCCTCCCTGGTTAGAAGTAACATACACAAAAAATGATGATCAGAAGGATAATGATGCTTCCCAAGCAATTTATCCAGAAATTTGCTTCATTGGTTTTCAAGGAATCGACTATTATATGCTTTTTGTCTTCACCCTTCCTAAAATATGCCCAGATAAATCCCTTAGGCTGTGTTTGGTTGAAGGATTTGGGAAGGGATTTGGAAAGAGAAAGGGAAGGAGACAATGTTGGGTAGCTGGATCAAAGAAAAAATTCACAAAATAACAGAACTAACAATGAGATGGCTATGATACCAATATATAGACACAGAGAGAGAGACAGAGAGGTTGGTGTGGTAAAAAGAAACTTAATTGAAGATGAAGATACCCAACAGAAGAGAGGAAGTAATACACACATGACTCAAGGTTGTCAGAAGGCATGATAGGAAAAGATCTAAGCATGGATACAGATACAAATATAGAATACAGATACAAACACGGACACGACACAGTTTTGGACATGCCGACAAGACAATGTTGAAAAAATCAGGACATGACATGGCAAGGACAATGCAACAAATAAATATATATTTTATTTCTTCATTTTAACTATTAATATGTCGAAATAGTACAAAATCATGTGTGTCTAATCGATGGAAACGTGTCCACCAAGTGTAGCATGTTTAGTTCAAAAAAATTAAACATTTGGACATTTATCCAACACATGTAAGAAGTGTCCAACGAGTTTTGATGTCTAACACAGGGTTGACATGTTTGTAGCATTCATAGAAGTGTCCTGCCTTTTAGCCAAAGATTTGGTGGAGCATAAGGCTACTTTATTAGAGTGGAATTGAAAAGAAGAATTCATATATCTGACCCCAAGGAATTCATGATGCTCAGATACATGGAGTAAAGAAATGCAAGTGTGCCCGCTTTGGCACTTTTAATGAAAATAATATTACTGATCAAAAGAAAAGGGACAGTTTCACATAGAGTGTAACACCTTATGCAGTGCATTTAGTGATTTCAAATAAAACACAAAAATCCAGATTGTAAAGATAGTAATTCAATTGAAACACTTGTACCAAATGTTAGGAGAAATCGGAAATTGAACATGTCAAGGAAAGGGAGACAGGATAGGAGACGGGGAATAAGCAGAATACCTCTTTACAGCAGTTTCTGATTCCAAATCTACCGCTCTGTGTTCTGATCCGTCTAAATCACTGCTTTGTGCTTCCAATTCAACATTAGGGACACCATCATGGACCTGCAAACAACATAAACACAAAAGGTGCTCAGTCTTGGGAGTAAGAGAAAATCACACTTTCCTTTTTTGAGTTACAACTCAGTAAAGAGCATCAAAGTAGTGGCATCATCCATGTACACACAGGGCATACAAAAACTTTAATTATAGCAGTTTGTATCCACCAAAAGAAGAA